>ONZH01001813.1:0-255000 GCA_900303285.1 Rhinella marina | reverse complement strand
AAAACCTTTTAATTTAATAAAAAGAAAAGCAAAACTATTCTGTGTTATCTGTAGTCCATTAATCTTTTATTACATATTTTTTAGAAGTTTGCTCCACTTAAATTGGAGATATTTCTATCTACTGTTGATCTTTGGAAAGAGTCAAATCTTTGTGTCATAGCGGATAGTGTAAGTGACACACTGGAGAACTTCATAGAATGGCTCTCAGGATTACCATCTAACCCCAGAAGTTTCAATATTCCTTTATTAATTGTGTAAGTACTGACTTTCCTGTTCAGCTCTTCTTCACCTAGAGAAAGCTTGATGGACCTGTTTACCCTTATGACAATGTGGCACCTCAGATACACTATAACCAGGCCGGCTACCATATAATCAGAAGGCATGTGGCTTATGGGTCTTGAACCCGCCACCATAACAGACATGGGCCTTTTTATGGAGATTCTGACCAGCCCACCCCAGGGCAAGGATGTAGGATTCAGTCCGATAATTGTAGACTTGTGGCACTTTCTGCTGTGACTTCTCCATTGTTGATTTCTGACTGTAGAGAGAAAACAGGACGCGAGGGCTACCTTGAAGTGACTGCTATAATATACGTTCCTGTTCGGGCTCATGCACAAAAATGTATTTTTGGGCTGCGTATGATCTGCGTTTTTTATGGGTTGGATGCGGACCCATTGACTTTAACCGTCCGCAAAAGATGTGGACAGCGCATACGCACGTCCGTTCTGTGCCGTCCACACAATTATAGACCATGTACTATTCCTGTCTGCATGGACAAGGATAGGACTGTTCTATTAGGGGCTGGACGTTCCATTCTGAAAAATGTGGAATGCACATGGTCAGTATCCCTGTTTTGCGGATGGTCATGTGCATGAGCCCTTAGAGCAGTAGACAGCAGAGCAGCGCATGACCGGAGAGGAGACAAATGTGTTGTAGCCTTGGACCACGCGCCTGGTCCAGTCAAGGAACAGGCAACCTTTGCTTAACATAGACGCTTTTCTGACTGACAAATTTGTATGGGCACATTAGTACTAGTAATTAGTCAGAGGCTACTACAATGTGATTGGAATTATTTTATGCATACTGCTATATAGCTAACACTATATTACGGGTTATTAGTTTACACTATTTCATCGGCACAAGAGTGGAGAATATCTTCAAGTTGGCAAAACCATTTCGTAGTAGGTGCGCCTAGCATGGAGACTGCTTTTTGTGGCTCAGTGGTTAGCACTGGTACTTACAGAGCTCGGGTTGTGGATTCAAATATGTCCAAGGACAACATCTGCATGGGGTTTGTATGTTCTCCCTGTGTTTGTGTGGGTTTCCTCCAGGTTCCTCCCACACTCCAAAGACATACTGATAGGGAACTTAGATGGTGAGCTTCACTTCGAACAGCGAGTGATGAAAATGTCTGTAAAGTGCTTCAGAGTATGTCAGAGCTATAAAAGTAAAAAAAAACCCAAAAAACAAATAAACCTTTCAGTAAGTGCATATAGTTGCTTTAGGTTACAACAGGGTAGGATTAGGGTACAGCATATATTTGAAAAAAAGGTCAAGTGTTGTTCATAAAAGGCCCCATTCAGTACGGTGTAAACAGGTGCTAAGCTGAAGTTTTCTTCTTTCTTTCTATTAGTGGCGGAAAACCTTCTGGCGTTGGGAAAACCTATTTTGGACAGATGTGCTCTAACAACAATGGAGCAGTACTTACGGTATCAGTCATCTCTGTGAGCGTATAATTCTACATAAATGCTACATGGAAAACAGAAGTGTTACTATAGATACTGCCTGTAATAGCGTGTAATTCCAAATGTGGTATTATTAGGAGGTGGTTATATGGAGAGTGTGATTATGATGCTGATTGTGATGCAGATTGCGATTACAGTGATGAAGATTATGATCATTATTATCATTGCTATTGCTGATGATTACATTTTATATGGGAAATTTCAGCTAATCCTACTGTGATTACAATACATAATAGAAATATCACTTTGGAGAACAAACCAATCGCTGCAGGGATCCACTTTTAATCTGTTGCCTTTCCTCAAAAGGAGAAAGGGGCAGAAATACGTCTTCAGCTTTGACATTTCATTGTGATGACTTGTGGAACCATCAGCTTAGGGGGTCCAGTTACTAATGACTATGTAAGACAGAAAGGGCAGTGGAACATTGAGTGGAGTTCCTTCTCAAAGCTTGAGTTATATGCCCATGGTCACCTTATGCCTTACTGTGTCTATCATCTCTTTACTGCAGCATCACTTTTTGCTGTTCTGTGACATCACTGTATGCTTTATCCTCAGTTAGTGGAGATGAAGAGCTGCCTTTAGATGCAGCAATGACCACCGCTGGGTAAAGATGAGTGATGTCTACTGCTCGTTCTCATACAGATTCATCATTTCTGGGCAGCAGATCGCTGATTACATAGCACGCTCTGCTGCCCACAAATGATGAGTGAGGTGTCCACCCCAACAATCATTTTACCCGATGAACAGGCATTTTGCTAGTTTATTGGTGATGTGCGACACCTTTATGAATGTTCCTTCCCAATAATTGGCCAGAAAATCTGGTTTTGTAAACCTACCATAAAATTTGAGAATTTAGGCCCTAAGAATAAGAGATAAACCAGATGTAAATGCACTAGGAGAAAAGGCACTGCTTATTAGATACAGGTCCAAAAATACGCTATACTGCGCCAGAAAGAGTGATTAAAGGGGATATCCAACGAAAAGTATGACTATGCCATGAAAACATTATTGGTTTATTACATTTTCCTCTCTGGTAGCACTCCCTGCTGTTTCTCCTTCTGTTTCACCTTCTCTTGCAGTCAGTGGTGGACTAAGAGCTCCTATCCTTCTCCTCTCAGTGCTGGTGTAGTGATCACATAGAGAAGCAGGTGACATGGTCCAGACATCCTTCATCCATTCATCCCTAATTCTAAATTCATAGAAATATATGGCTCTATATGTACAGTACACTATATGTATCTCTGGGGCTATTTTCTATGAAAGGGAAGAAGGGGTTAACAAGAGCTAATCAAAGTGCATTCTCAGAGATGCAGGTCCTTGATGAGCAGCTGTCCACCCACAGAGAGGGAAGTATGCAAGGATGTAGCTATAGGGGGGGCAGAGGTAGCAGTCACTACCGGGCCCAGGAGCCTGAGGGGGCCCAAAGACCATTGTGCCACATAACACAATAGTATTATAGAAAGTGCATGCAGGTCAAGTTACACCTCTGGCTGGAGGGAAGGGGTTAGGTCAAGAATTTGGAATGGGGGGGGGGGGGGTGTGTGTGCTGTGTCAATTTTTGCCTTGGTCAGTACGAAGGCTATGTGCTTCCCTGCCCCTGGCCACACCGCACTGAGGGAAGGGGGTCCAAGCTGAACTCTTGCAACAGGGCCTATGAGCCTTTAGCTACTCCCTGTCTTCTAAAATTGTGAGTAAAAAGCAGTTTTAAATTAGTTGGATAACCACGTTGATATAATGATGATAATGTTGTGTTATCAGTATTTCACTTCTGTTTCATGCATGCAGTTTCCAAGAGGATGGTCCCTAGAGAAATTCTCCTCCCTTATTTCTCATATATTGGGCCACAATGTTGGAATGCTACATCATGACTCCAGGGAATGTACCTGTCCAGCTTCTCCTTGTATCATGGATGTCAACGTGATGTAAGTTGGATTTCTATTAGTAGTTGTATATTCAGTGCTGTATAATGGGACTAAATTGAATTGCAGTTCCTTTAATAACTGGAAATCCACTTATGAAGCTAAACCTGGGCATGTATCTGACTTTATTAGGTGATGATGAGCAAGGCTATATTGTGGTAACCAGTTGATGTATGTGTTGACTTACACCAATGTGGCCAAGAACGAAGTATGCCAAAGGATTGTCCATCTGGCATAAATTCAGCCAGGATGTGTTGTGATCCTGCAGACTCAACTGTACTGAAAATGTAGCCCCATTCAGATGAACATAACTGATTTTCAGTCACAGAAATTTCTGAATATACCCTACAGCTAGTTCTTACCTATCCTGCATATACAGAGGGGAAAAAAGTATTTTGTCAGCCACCAATTGTGCAAGTTCTCCCACTTAAAAAGATGAGAGAGGCCTGTAATTGACATCATAGGTAGACCTCAACTATGAGAGACAAAATGAGAAAACAAATCCAAAAATCACATTGTCTGATTTTTTAAGAATTTATTTGCAAATTATGGAGGAAAATAAGTATTTGGTCAATAACAAAAGTTCATCTTAATACTTTGTTATATATCCCTAGTTGGCAATGACAGAGGTCAAACGTTTTTTGTAAGTCTTCACAAGGTTGGCACACACTGTTGCTGGTATGTTGGCCCATTCCTCCATGCAGATCTCCTCTAGAGCAGTGATGTTTTGGGGCTGTCGCTGGGCAACACGGAGTTTCAACTCCCTCCAAAGGTTTTCTATGGGGTTGAGATCCGGAGACTGGCTAGGCCACTGCAGGACCTTGAAATGCTTCTTACGAAGCCACTCCTTCGTCGCCCTGGTGGTGTGCTTGGGATCATTGTCATGCTGAAAGACCCAGCCACGTTTCATCTTCAATGCCCTTGCTGATGGAAGGAGGTTTGCACTCAAAATCTCATGATGGCCCCGTTCATTCTTTCATGTACACGGATCAGTCGTCCTGGTCCCTTTGCAGAGAAACAGCCCCAAAGCCTGATGTTGCCACCCCCATGCTTCACAATATGTATGGTGTTCTTTGGATGCAACTCAGCATTCACTCTCCTCCAAACACGGCGAGTTGTATTTCTATCAAACAATTCTACTTTGGTTTCATTTGACCATATGACATTCTCCCAATACTCTTTTGGAACATCCAAATGCTCTCTAGCAAACTTTAGACGGGCCCGGATATGTACTGGCTTAAGCAGGGGGACACGTCTGGCACTGCAGGACCTGAGTCCCTGGCAGCGTAGTGTGTCACTGATGGTAGCCTGTGTTACGTTGGTCCCAGCTTTCTGCAGGTCATTCACTAGGTGCCCCTGTGTGGTTCTGGTATTTTTGCTCACAGTTCTTGTGATCATTTTGACCCCACGGGGTGAGATCTTGCATGGAGCCCCTGATCAAGGGAGATTATCAGTGGTCTTGTATGTCTTCCATTTTCTAATTATTGCTCCCACAGTTGATTTCTTCACACCAAGCTGCTTGCCTATTGCAGATTCAGTCTTCCCAGCCTGGAGCAGGTCTACAATGTTGTTTCTAGTGTCCTTTGACAGCTCTTTGGTTTCACCATAGTGGAGTTTGGAGTGTGACTGTTTGAGGTTGTGGACAGGTGTCTTTTATACTGATAACAAGTTCAAACAGGTGCCATTACTACAGGTAATGAGTGGAGGACAGATGAGCCTCTTAAAGAAGAAGTTACAGGTCTGTGAGAGCCAGAAATCTTGCTTGTTTGTAGGTGACCAAATACGTATTTTCCACCATAATTTGCAAATATTTTTTTTTTTAAAATCAGACAATGTAATTTTCTGGATTTGTTTTCTCATTTTGTCTCTCATAGTTGAGGTCTACTTATGATGTCAATTACAGGCCTCTCTCATCTTTTTAAGTGGGAGAACTTGCACAATTGGTGGCTGGCTAAATACTTTTTTTCCCCACTGTATTTTGTAGGCCTAGGACCAAGATGTGAAAGCATGCTTTATTGTAGTGGTTCATCTGAATGAAGCTGCCTTCTTGTAGCAGATGGACTTTAAACATGCTTAATATGGCACAATTTTACACATATATAATCAGTCGAGTCACATATGACCACCTGCTAATATCCAGAGTAGCCACAGTGTGCAGCACGGATAGCAGCTAGACTCCATTAAGTTCTGGTAGGTTGTCACAGGTTCCTGGAGCCATGCTGACTGCAGTGCATTGCACAGCTGCTGGAGGGTGTGTGGGGAGGATCCATAAAGCAAACACAATGATCAAGGTGGTCCCACAGTTTCTCAGTTGGGTTCAATTCTGGGGAATTAGGGGGCCAGGGTAGTACTTGGAAGTCTTCCAACCAATGTTAGACATTTTGACCATGTGACTTGACTTGTCATATTGTCTTGATGGAAGATCCCATCTGCCCCAGGGAAGACGGTCGGAATGTATGGGTGTACATGATCTGCAAGGATGGATTCATACCAAAATCGTTGAGTGTCTTCCACATGAATGTGTGGCCCCCGAGAATACCATTACCCATATCATAAAGCTGCCATCACCAGCTTGTGTTCTTCCATCAATGGTTGCAGGGTGTTCATGTTTCTCACCTGTCAAGCCAATGTCCATCCGTTCTATGAAGCAGGAAACGTAACTCATTGGAGAAGGCAACACTTTGCCAATCAGCGAAGGTTCAATTCTGATACTGCTGCAAAAACTGAAGCCTTTTCTGTCAATACAACTTTGTTAGCAGAGGTGCAGTGACCATCCGTTTGCTTCAGAGCTCCACATGCAGTAGGGTTCTCTAAAATGTTGTTGTAGACACACATCTGGTAGCCCCAGTTCACTGAGGCTCCACTGTGGCGTGTTGGTCCACCGTCATGCACCTTCGTAGCCGACATTTATCTCTCACATCAATGGCACATGGGGTTCTGCAGTTTCCATATCACTTATTCACAATGGTCCCATTTGTCCACTCACGATACACTGTCACCACGGTAGCAAGATAACAGCTCACAAAACAGTTTCAGAAATACTGTCACCCCCATCCGTAGACTGAAAGCCAATGATTATCCCTTTTGCAATTCTTGATAAATCTCCCTTTTTAGGCTACTTTCACATCAGCATTTTTTATTCAGGTTTTGATATCCGGCACAAGATCTCAAAACCTGAGAAAAATGTTTCAGTTTCATTTAATACATCCGGATGCATCCGTTTTATCCAGATGTATAGAATAAAAACTGAACAAGCCGACATTAAAATCATTGTAAGTCAATCGGTTACCGAACAATTCGGCACCATTGACTTACATTGATTTTCATGCAGGATCCGGTTTGTTCAGTTTCACAGACTGGATGCAAAACTGCAATCTAATGCATCAGGATCTGGTTTGTTCTGCTTTTTCCCCATTGACAATGAATGGGGACAAAATGGAAGCGTTTTTCCCCGGTTTTAAGATCCTCTGCCGGATCTCAAAACTGGAATGCAACAAGCATATGTGAAAGTAGCCTTACATATGACAGAAAAGAGAGATATGTGTGCAGACAGCCTATTGCACACCTTAAATACCCACCAAGCTAGCTCACCACATGTAACTTCCTTCACCAGCTACTCGCTGCCAACATTGAAAGTAGGAAGTGGTCATAATAATGTGACTTGACCGTGTATATTTCTATGTTCAGGATGGCCGCTAATTCGAAGAGCTTCAGTAACTGCAGTTTGATGGAATTCCAGAATTTCATAATGAGGACTGGAGCTTTGTGCCTCTTGACACATCCTAACATGAAGCCTCTGGTGGACCCTTCTTTGTGTGGAAATAGAGTGTTGGATAATGGGGAGTCCTGCGACTGTGGAACAGAAGTGGTTGGTATCAGAATACTTTACTTTTGACATTTATTTTAGATGTCTGTGTATGTAAAGTCTATACATTGTATGTGGAATTGCAGATAAGTGGTATGTGATTTTGGTACATGACTGGTATAGGTTGTGATTTGGTGATGGTGTGAGTATGTGGTTGGAGTTGGGAACAATGAAATAAACATGTTTAGAGTCTAATCTTTAGTGTGCCAGTCCAGAAGCCAGTCACACACTCTTCAAAATTGATAGCTATAGAAAGGGTTATGCAGCCATGGTACTTTTTATATTAGTGGTTAGAACATTTTACACATCCAATTTTAATGAACAAATTGCTTCCCTTTGTGTTACCAATCAAAATCTATTTCTGTATGAAAATGTATGCAGAAATATTGTGAAAAACAATCATACAGTGACATACATGACAGTGCTAGTGCCAGCAGACAATGTTCCCATAAAAATCATCAAAAAGATGCCCACAAATTGAAACAGCAGATGCAGATCACCTACCGAGTTGGAGTGGGTTGCTCTTCAAGAGGACAGCCATGTCAGTCAGTGGATCTCCTCCAGTCAGTATTTCCAAATGGATGCCATTGTTGGCATCTTATAGATGCCAGTGATGCTTTAATTACAGCCAAAATTTTCTTACCTAGATGTTAGTCAGTCTTGTTCTTATTATGTAGGATGTTCATTGACAAATGCCAGTCATGAGGTCAGTAGGAAAGATGGGCTATAGATCCTGTTGGGTTTACCCCCTTCCTTGTGTGCAGTCGGTAAGCCAAAGTTCTGACTCTGACATTTTATCACACGCCGACTCCAGCTTCGACTCCTTCATAAATGGCCAATAATTTTGTGATAACAAATTTGCTGAAGTAGAATGGTAATATCTGGCTTTTTCTCCCTTTCATGTCAGTGTTCCTCAACTCCAGTGCTCAGGGCTCACCTACCAGTCATGATTTGAGAATATCCCACAGAATGAATACTTGTGGTAAGCTCTGGTGCATTGACTCTAATTGTATCACCTGCTCAGTGCTAAGGAAGTCCTGAAAACATGACCGGCAGGTGGGCCCTGAGGACTGGAGTTGAGGACCCTGATGTAAGTAATCATACTGCTTAGATGGAACATAAACCATATTTATTGGAATACAATTTCTGAAATTCCTGAAATTTTCTAAATTCAAGAAATCTATGAATTCGAAATAAAATGCAGAGAATCATGTACAAGTCTATATGGGAATAAAAAAAACATTTAAAAAGTGTAGTTGCTACATTCTGAGGTTCCATAAAGGGGTTATCAAGGAATAAATACATTTTTACAACAGCCCACAGCCAGCATCTTCTATGGACAGATTCATACAATACTTCCTCTCCGGCATGGGCATGATCATCTGCACCACTGCAGCCAATGACTGGATTCTGTGGTGACGTGTCCATAATAGACACATAACTGCTGAAGCCGGTTATCGGCCGCAGCAAAGCAGATGATCATGTATATACTGGCGACGAATTAAAGAAGCTGTGGACCGGAAGATGAACACACTGGAGTTGGCACATAGGACGAGAGCTGCGTGGAGTAGGTAAGTATGATTCTTTCCATAGCAGAGGCAGGATGTGGGCACCTGTTAAAGTTACTTATTCCCAGGCACCCCCTGAGATGTCTAGCAGTTTTCAGATGACTGCAGGCATGCCTAGTAGTGAACTTTCTCCTCTGGTCTTCACTACTGAGCATGTGTAGCACAGTGTCAGGCATTGTAGCTAATGGAGCCTCATGAAGATACTGAGTATAAAGAGACAGGGGAGAACACAGGAGAGGTGAGAACTGATTATCTATCACCACTAGAACACCCTGCTTATTACTGATTATAGTATAAGGACAGGAGAGAACACAGGAGAGGTGAGAACTGATTATGCATCACCACCAGAACACCCTGCTTATCAGTGTTTATAGTATAAGGACAGGAGAGAACACAGGAGAGGTGAGAACTGATTATGCATCACCACCAGAACACCCTGCTTATCACTGTTTATAGTATAAGGACAGGAGAGAACACAGCAGAGGTGAGAACTGATTATCTATCACCACTACAACACCCTTCTTATCACTGATTATAGTATAAGGACAGGGGAGAACACAGGAGAGATGAGAACTGATTATCTATCACCACTAGAACACCCTGCTTATCACTGTTTATAGTATAAGGACAGGAGAGAACACAGGAGAGGTGAGAACTGATTATCTATCACCACTACAACACCCTTCTTATCACTGATTATAGTATAAGGACAGGGGAGAACACAGGAGAGGTGAGAACTGATTATCTATCACCACTAGAACACCCCGCTTATTACTGATTATAGTATAAGGACAGGAGACATCACAGGAGATGTGAGAACTGATTATGCATCACCACCAGAACACCCTGCTTATCAGTGTTTATAGTATAAGGACAAGAGAGAACACAGGAGGTGAGAACTGATTATCTATCACCACTAGAACACCCTTCTTATCACTGAATATAGTATAAGGACAGGAGAGAACACAGGAGAGGTGAGAACTGATTTCTATCACCAATAGAACACCCTGCTTATCACTGATTTTAATAAATAAGGGCCTTAAATATATAGAATGTAAAACATATTTATGATTAACATTTCTAAATTTATATGAAAGTCATATGACTCTGACGCCACCAAAAACTAGCTTGACTCCACAGTCCTACATGAGTGTGTGAAACTGTGCAGGGAATCTCTGATCAACAGACTTGAAAATATTAATGTAGGGAAGGAGTGAACCCAATGTACACTGCTGCTTCTCTCTCCTACTAAGTTATATAATTGTTTTTGATATATAGTACCCCAGGATTGGACACCACTCGTACTATCATGCATAATTCCTTTTGTGCCAGTGAGACTGAAGTGAGAGTCACTAATGATGGTGTGTCTTTCAACAGGAGTGCAAAACAGACCCTTGCTGTGACTATAAGGCATGTACTCTGAAGACAGGTGCCAGATGTGCCAGTGGAGCTTGTTGCTCGAAATGCCAGGTATGCCAATATTTATACTGTAATTCTATGTGTATTTTACAAGTTATCTACTTCCAGACCTTACCAACCATAGCATATAGAGCGAAAATGCCACAATAATGGTACTTACATATAGATGATTGTCTGTTTACTTAGTTTCTCCCATCTGGGACACTATGTAGAATAAAGACAGATGAATGTGACTTACATGAGTATTGCTCGGGAACAACAGCAGCCTGTCCTGAAGATGTCTTCCAGCAAAATGGCAATCCATGTAACGATGGGAAGAGTGTTTGCTACAATGGGAAGTGTCAAAATGTCGACCTGCAATGTGTGCAATTTTTTGGTCCAGGTATCTATTTCATTTTCATCTATGTGGCAGAATATACAATAATTTCTATACGATTCAGTCTTGTGCCATATGGGTTTCATGTATGGAAAGGTTCCTAATACTGGATCTGAGTGAATATACAGTAACTAATAAACCAAGCAGGGATTTAATAGGATCCGGTATATTTAGGGTAATAGAGACCATTGGGTTGATACATTTTGTCCAGGTTGTCTAGATTTTAGTCAATGTAGTCTCCAAATATATTTCTAGGAACATGCTTTCAAAGAACATGGCTAACTTTTTTTCTAATGATGATGTTATCGGTCTGCTAAAATGATTGTTCTTAAATTTTACATGACGAATGATTGTTTTGGTTGATCAACTTTAGACTTAGGCTACTTTCACACTAGCGTTTTAAAATTCTGGTATTGAGTTCCGTCATAGGGGCTCAATACCGGAATAAAACGCTTCAGTTTTGTCTCCATTCATTGTCAATGGGGACAAAACTGAACTGAAGACAACGGAATGCTCCTGAAAGCATTCCGTTCCGTCTTCAGACCGGAGAACAAACCGCAGCATGCTGCGGTTTGCTCTCCGGTCCAGGCATCCGCACCAAGACGGATCCGGAATGACCCCCAATGCAAGTCAATGGGGGTGGATCCGTCTGGTGTGACCATAATGGTAACCGGATCCGCCCTCCATTGACTTTCAATGGAGTCCATTACGGATCCGGCTACACATAGACACATACAGACACAGACACACACATAAACATAAACATACACACACATATAGACATACAAACACACATACATACTTACATGCTCCCCGGCAGGTCTTCGGAGCGTCAGGGACAGGAGGGCTCACACAGGTCACGATTCCCCACAGCGCCCTCTGCTGGGCGCCTGGTGGAATCATGACGATTCCACCAGGCGCCCAGCAGAGGGCGCAGTGCGGAATCGTGACCTGTGTGAGCCGTCCTGTCCCTCTGACGCTCCGAAGACCTGCCGGGGAGCATGTAAGTATGTATGTGTGTTTGTATGTCTATATGTGTGTGTATGTTTATGTGTATGTATGTACTGTGTGACATGTGTGGGGCCGGAGCGCAGTTCCGGCTCCACACATGTCACTGCGGCAGGCCTGATCCGGCAGCACCCTTCACCTGCCGGATCAGGCCTGCCGCCAGTGTGAAAGTAGCCTAATGTGTATGGCCACATTAAAGCGGCTCTATCACCAGGATCAATCCTATTAAACCAGACATACTGCCTGATAGGGCTCATCATGCTGATTAAAACTATACCTTTCTTTTGTCTTTTGGCTGCAGAGAAATCTGCATTTGTATTCACATGCAAATGAGCAATCAGAGCAGTCAGAGGCGGGGCAGAATATTCTGAGCACTGCTATGTAACACTCCCTGAGCTCTGCACGCGGCCCCTCCCCTTGATTGACAGGACTAGATATCGGACTGAGGGCATAGCTGTGTCCTGGCTTATATATATCTACTATATATATATACTGTATATGTGTATTATACACACTTTGTGCTATAGCTTCACTGCACTGAGATCTTCTCAGAAAGCTAGTCCACATATTACTGCTTTATTCACACGCAGAATATATGATTATAAAGACACCAGTAATATGTGTTAGCTTCTAAGCATAGAAACACCACCTATCTCTATGTGGTAATGCTATAGTTTCAGATGTTAAGCTGTCGATATTGTATGTAGAGATCCCAGGTTTGAATCTCAGATATTTTTTTTCTTCCACATTTATCCCGTAAGAAAAGTCTGAGTCCTTATCATATTGAGAATAATGTTTTTTTTTTTTTTTTTTTTTTAGAAAGCTAATAAATATTACTGGTTTCTTTATAATAATATTTTATGTCTGTGAATAAACCAGTAATAGGTCTTAGCAAAAAACAAATAACAATATTCTCAATATAGTAAGGCCTTATTATTATATGATTATGTATTATAGTATAGCCTTTTAATATGGTTTTAAATAAAAAAAATAAGAAAACAAAAAGAAAACATAGGTCTCACCCAGGAATGTCTACATCTAAGGCAGATCACTATACCACCAATCTATCGCATTACCACATACAGAAATGTGGTTTTTCTATGCTTATTAGCTAACACATATTACCAGTTTCTGTATAATCATGTATTATTCCTGTGAATAAAGCAGTAATATGTAGATTAGCTTTCTGAGTAGACCTCAGTGCGGTGAAGCTATAGCACATACTGTGTATAATACACATATATACAATATATAACCCAGGACGCAGCTCTGCCCTGCCCTGTCAATCGAGGGGGGGGGGCATCTTCAAAGTACAGGGGGCGTTACATAGCAGTGCTCAGAATATTCAGCCCCACCTCTGAGTACTTGAATTGCTCAGATACATAGAAGTTTATACCTCTCAGCCCCTCTTCTTAAGGGATGTTCAGTGTGCAGAATGCATGACGTGGTATATGTTAACTAACTATCCCTAACTCACTACATTACAAGGAATATCATTACATTAAAAGGTAATATAATAATTAAAGTGGAAAGAACCAATCAGTGCTTAATTAAAAATATCCTTACAACACAAATATTATGTGGCTATGTCTGCTAGAAAAGGAGCCTCAGTGCACACATTGTCAGAGCAATCATACTATATATGCTGAGGCCTAACTTGTATCCTTAATGTAAAATATGTTACAGGGTTTATGTTACTGGTGTCAACTTATGTGCCAATGGGTCCTTTGGACACCCTCATGTACCAATGTATGGGTGTAACTGCTATATCTGCACCACCTGTAACTATTCCCCTGTCTATATGGCCTATAGTATAGACTTTAGCTAAAGTTTCCAATTATTATTTAGTTAAAGGTTCTAAAAAAGGATTTTTTGTTTGATTTATTTTTTTCTCAGCTTCAATGAATGCTGACTTAGAGTGCTACCAAAAGCTGAATGTCATTGGAGATAGATTTGGAAATTGTGGAGGAGTCAAAGGATTTTATGGAAGTTGTCATCCACAGTAAGTAATAACTGCTTTCAAGTCATTTAAAGTATGCCTTTAATTATTGGTCTATATTTACAGGTGTACTCCCACCTTAAGTGTTTATGACATATCCATAGGATCCTTAAAGGGGTTGTCTCACTTCAACAAGTGGCATTTATTATGTAGAGAAAGTTAATACAAGTCAGTTACTAATGTGTTGTTACTATCCATATTGCTTCCATATTGTTTCCTTTTTCCATCAAATTATATACTGCTTAATTCCATGGTTATGACCACCCTGAAATATAGCAGTTGTGCTTGTGCTTGCACACCATGGAAAAAAATGCTGGTCTCCCTGGTAACCAGGACCGTGGGAGCGCACATAAGCTGGTGCTATTTTTTATACTGTGCAAGCACGGTCACCACTGCTGGACTACAAGGTGGTCATGTGATGGTAAAATGGATCAGGACAGAAAAATAGACAACATGGATAATCACAATACATTAGTAAGTGTCTTCTATTAACTTTCTCTACATGATAAATGCCATTTGCTAAAGTGACAAAACCCCTTTAACTTATTTAGAGAGTGAGTCTTCAGTACTGCTTAGTGGGCTCTTTTTCAAACACATAGGCATGGGCCACATCTCCATTAAAGTGTATGAAGAATAAGGTGTCCGAGAACTGTGCGGTGACCCCAGTTCTCCCCAGAGATGCCGGTCCCAGAGGTGACCCACCCCTATTAGTCATGTAAGGTATGTCCTGTGTTTATGACATAATACTATAAAAAGAGAGGAAGTCCTTTAAAAAAAAAACTGATGTCTAGGATAAGAAGTTTTCCACTATACTGGGTAGAGCGACAAGAGAGTAAAACCCTTGAAGGAAGAAAAAAGGGATGCTAATGAGCTCTTAACAAGCTCTGCCTCTAAATGCCACCAGATGTAAGGCAGCTATCCTGTCAATGTTCAGCTCTTTAAATAAGCCTTGAGACATGACTCGGATATTAAATAAGCCAGCACCTCATCTGATTTCCAGAGGAGCATGAATGGCCTATAAGTCTCCTCACGCCGATTAAGGCGCTTTCTCCCCAAGGAGAGAGAGTACCCCTTTTACCCTGACTTGGCCTCTCATCCAGTTAAGCCAGTACTCTCTGCTCTGCACTGATGAGGGGTAATCACCCCAAAACAGCCAGCATCTCATCTGCACACAGCTGTTTCGGGGTGATTGCCCCTCATCAGTGCAGAGCAGAAAGTACTGGCTTAACTGGGTAAGAGGCCAAGTCAGGGTAAAAGGGGTACTCTCTCTCCTTGGGGAGAAAGTGCCTTAATCGGCGTGAGGAGACTTATAGGCCATTCATGCTCCTCTGGAAATCTGTCTGCAGATGAGGTGCTGGCTTATTTAATGTCCGAGTCATGTCTCAAGGCTTATTTAAAGAGCTGAACTTTGACTTACAGGATAGCTGGTGGCATTTAGAGACAGCTTGTTAAGAGCTCATTTGCATCCCTTTTTTCTTCCCAGAATTCCAGAGGAGCATGAATGGCCTATAAGTCTCCTCACGCCGATTAAGGCGCTCTCTCCCCAAGGAGAGATAGTACCCCTTTTATCCCCTGAAGGAGAAACTAATGGGACTGATTTAGAAAAATTTAGTCATTCTATTGGCAATGGGTGCTTACATTTAATGGATATGCTCCATATTATAAAAAAAAAAACACAAAACAAAACAAACCATGGATTTGGTGTCTGGCTGCTGACATGGCATCTGTCATGTGTGAAACAGCACCTATTGACATCAATGGGCAGCCTTGTTTGTGCAGATTCTTAATGAATGAATGAAAGCTGCTATTTCTATAGGTGCTTTCCTCTGGCTGAAAGAAGCCTCTTCCCTCATTTTGAAAAGACTAACGCTCCTTTACACTGGCTGATCCAACAGGCAATTATGGGAAAGGAGCTCTTTGTTCCCAATAATTGCCTTTTCATATGAGGAGGTAAGGCTGCATTAAGGGTACGGCTACATGCTGATTTTGGGCGGTACATGTGTTGTGCTCCTGTGTCACACCCAAGTATCACAGTGTAGTAGTGCAGTTCTAGGAGTAAATGGGGTTGTCACATGACTCGCACATTTGTTCAGACTGTGACCCCATTCCTTTGGCAGGCCTCTACACTGTAGAATAGGATAAGCAGCACTGTAAACTCACCTATTGGGTGAAGAAATCTCACTTGAGAGCTAGAATATGGCCCAAAGAGAGGTGCACGCGGATGAGAATCCAGGCTTGAGGGTCCCAAATAGCATCAAATTAAAGAAAGGATCCACAGCATTCTTCTATTTCAAAAAGTCTCGTGGTTTTAATTCAGTAGACAGCAAACACTGCAACGTTTCGACATATAGTCTTTATAAAGCAGACCATATGTCGAAACGTCACAATGTTTGCTGTCTACTGAATTAAAACCACAAGACTTTTTGAAATGGAAGAGTGCTGTGGATCCTTTCTTTAATTTGAGGCCTCTACACTGTGACACTTGGCCGCAACACAGGCGTGTAGCTCCAAAAAGCACTCTGTAGCATACTCTTACAAGCAGCAATCACCTCTGCTGTATGGTGAAGAACAATCGCTGCTGTGATCACTCATCCCCATAGAGAATCATTGTTTTGGGGTCTGTAGATTGCTGGTTACATGAGATGATGCCCAGAAATTATGATTTTGGTGTCTAAATCAATGATACTTTCACCCGATGTTTACTTATCAGGTAATCAGTGGCACCGTTACACAGGGCAATTATTGGGAATGAGACACTCCTTCCTGATAACTTCCCGAATCATTGGCCCATCTAATTAAGGTCGGCTTTGTGTAGTGATTGTTTGTAGTGATTGAGTGGGTTTATAGTGTTCTCCTGAGGTTAACGAAGCTGCCCTAAATAGGGAAAATAACACACCTTTTTGACAATGACAAGGTTGTAGCAAAGTTCAGTGACATCATCAAGTTGTCAGATTATTTCTTTTGTATCCCCAGAGATGTTTTGTGTGGAAAATGTCATTGCATGATAATGGATGGAGAAGGAATATTCAGACCAGATATGGCCATCACTTACTATACCTCCAAAGATCACGTCTGCCTAACCGGAGACTTTTTGATCGCTAATTTTATTGACCCTTTTTGGGTTAAAGATGGGACAAAGTGTGGGAAAAACAAGGTAACATATGCAAAATAAAATGTGTAACACATAAATGTATTCCAGAGGAGCATTGCCTGGCCTATAATACTCCTCATGCCGTTTAAGGTGCTCTCCATAAGGAGATATTGTATTCCCAAAATCCTGACCTAGGCCTCTCACCTAGTTAAGCCTGTACTCTCTGCTTGCACTGATGAAGGGTAATCAACCGAAACAGCTGTCTGCAGATGAGGCGCTGGCTTAGTTATTATCTAAGTCATGTTTCAAGGCCTTTTAAAGGGTCGAACATTGACTTCTAATAGCTACCTTACATCTGGTGGTATTAGCGGCAGAGCTTGTTAAGAGGTGATGTGTATCCCCTCTTTACATGAATGTAGAATTGTATGTCAGAAAAAGTGTCTTAGGACTTGTGAGTGACTCAGTGATAATATTATTTCCCATTGAGACCATTGACCACCTTCTATAAATAGGGGAATACTCAGGTTTTCTACATGTTTTGTCACTTCAGTAATCCAGATGTGTTTTGAATTGTGTTAGTTATGCAATTTATCATGATATTAATTTAATTAATTTAATCTTGCAGCGTCCAGTAAAAAATGTATGTGCTAAACATATACCCATACATTTTTTAACTAGTGAAGCCTATGTGTGATATATGACGATGGATAGCATCCATAAGATACCTCCATCCCAGCCATCCAGTAAAAGCATACTTTTTTTTAACGTGGAAGTCTATGGGTGATGGATATCTGATGGATGGCTTGTAGGTATTCCTTTTTTCATGTTTGTTTAAGCAGCTTGTGCCATACATTTCAGGATATGTCAGGATAGGAACAAGTTAAAGGAGGACAGATCCGTAGTGGATGGAAACCACTTTTTTGGGCACAACTTTTACTTTTTATTTTCTTATTTTCAATATGTTGTATTACACTCCTGCTCCTGCCAATCCCAGGGGTGCATACAAGATCATCTTGGTTAAAAATAATATCACGGTGCAGCAACTGACAGATACCCAAGACTTACATTTTTGTACGTGGTTGGGAGACAGTTTTTCCAAGGGGCTTGTCCACAAGATATGCCATAATTCCCACCTATGGGGCCTGCTCCTATCAAGTGAACAGATGACC
Organism: Rhinella marina; assembly: GCA_900303285.1. Taxonomy (NCBI): domain Eukaryota; kingdom Metazoa; phylum Chordata; class Amphibia; order Anura; family Bufonidae; genus Rhinella; species Rhinella marina. The sequence goes on along the minus strand of ONZH01001813.1, from coordinate 236,841 downwards.
CCTCGTCTGTGAAATTACAGCTTATTGGGTATATTTATTGATTTTTTTGTTTGCTTTTTATTTGAACAAATCCACGTTTCTTACTATATTTTCAGATCTGCATCAATAAAAAGTGCACCAATATCTCTAGGTCAGATGCAGCCTGTAAGCGTGAAACAACTTGTAATAGTCATGGGGTAAGTCTGTAACAAGTCTGCCCTTTATGAGGTCACACTAATATTTGTATGATCTAAAGTGTAACTAAAGCAAAAAGAAAGTATTAAAGAGGACCTGTCACCATAAAATACAATGCAATCTGTAGACAGCATGTTATAGAGCAGGAGAAGCTGAACAGATTCATTTATAATTTTGTAGGAAAAGATTCAGTAAAACTTGTAATTTATACATTTATATCTCTGCTTTTTCTAACTTAAGAGTACCCTGTGTACAGCTGTCAGTACACGGGGAGGAGTATAGGGATGACCGAACCCAAACTTCACCGGGTTTGGTGTTCAGGTGGTTTGGGAAAACAGAATATAATGCAATTCATGGATGGAATGCAAAATGGAAGCCTTTAAGAGGCCTTACGTTTTGAGTAGAGATGAGTGAGCATGCTCGGGTGCAATTTTCGCGTATTTGCGTACGCATTTTAAAATCGGTACGCTAATGCATACGCATATTTTAATCTGTACACTAATGCGTACGCATTTTAAAAATTTGTACGTTATGCGTACGCATTTGTGTACAGATTAAAATATGCGTATGCATTAGCGTACCGATTTTAAAATGCGTACGCAAATACGCGAAAATTGCACCCGAGCATGCTCGGCCGAGCATGCTCGCTCATCTCTAGTTTTGAGCTGTCAAAAACAAAGTCCTGCATAACGGAAACCAGACAGATCCATTATACTTGGCCATTGACTTCTATTATGACAGATCAAAACGGAATGCCTCTTAAAGGCTTCCATTTTGCATTCTGTCTATGAATTACGTTATATTCCGTTTTCCCAAACCATCTGATCACTGAACCAGAACCCAGTGACGTTTGGGTTCGCTCATCCCTAGTAATGTTATATATGTATTTTTGCAGGTGGTCACTGGGTTCACACAGTTCTCTGGTCATTGGTGCAGAGGCTGGAGCATGGCACCACACAAGTTCCATACATGGTGGGGCCAAAAATATATGGGGTTGCTTGTGATATGTGTTATGGTGTTTTGAGCATTGTATTGAGTGCAGCAAGTATCAGGTGTAGCTGTGACTATCCGCCTGAGACTGACAAAGAGCTGCAGGGGAAGCTTGCCCGGTCTGTAAGAGTAGAATTGGGTTTGGCCAGCAAACCACACTAGAACTGTTGATCCTGAGATCCTGTTGGGTGGTGCCCCAGCAAGTCCAGTTAATGTTAGTTGCTCTGAGAAGCCTGTTAGAGTACAACCAATATATGATGTGTCCTCACTGAAACACTATAACAAATACGACATGTGCCTTCTGAAAGAGACTGTTGTGTTGCCACTAGTAATCATAAATCCTGTAAGAGACTCTGTAACTGTCAAACATTGTACCTATTGTGACTGTATCTGCCAAGCCTAATGCCTTGTACTGTAACCACTGACCTTTGCACCCCCATTGTTCTGCATCTTCACTGCACCAACCTTGAGTGGGGTCTAGTGTCAAGGAACGCACAGAAATAATCCTCTAACAGGTTGTCTTCTTTTATTCCTTTTTGAGGTTTGCAATAATAAACACAAGTGCCACTGCGATGCTGGCTGGAGTCCACCATTTTGCAATAGGTCTGGTGATTTTGGAAAACTGGATTTAAGAACAATGGCAGATGATACTGGTTAGTATCTTTTATCATGAAAGGGTCATTGGTTTGAGGCTGTTGGGAAGAGGCCATGGCACTCACCAGAGCTCCAAAGCCTCTTCAAACATGGATTTGCAACGTATACATTACTTGCATTCCCCATGTCATCACAATTCTGCAGCACCTATTCTTATAACTCTCTAATCCAATAAATGAGAACGATTTGGGGATGTTTATTAGCAGCAAGCTAAGCAGCACTCAATGCCAAGCAGTAGCTGCAAAAGCAAATTAAATTTTACATTTTGTAAGAAAAAAGAGATGAAAACGTGATTGAAGCATAACGTTGAATATTAATATATAAAATTGAAATTCAGTGGATATACTGCATCATATTCACATGCAGTCTTGGGCTCCGGAATATGAAAATAATCTAGAGACAACTTGAAGGGGTTCAAAGGTGGGCAACTAGATTAATAAATGTAATGGGTGACTGCCATCATAACAAAAGGTTAGAATAATTAGGCTTGATTTGGTCAGAAAATAGACTCCTTTAATGTGATCTTATGAATATGTATACGTTTATACACAAAGAACGACACATGGGATTCGTGTATGAACCATTCATTCCAAGATTTGTGCCAAGGTAGGATTTTAAATGTCCTAAACATCTCATAACTAACAATACTGGAAGTTGTATTTAATAAGGGGGAAAGGATATTATTAAATGGATCCGGGGATATAGTCTGACTACCTTTGTGGAGTCCTGAAATTTTATGTTACCTCACGATGCAAAGTGGCCTACAACTGCCCTGAGGAAGAAATGGGGATCATTTTGGCTTCCTCTCAATTAAGCAGCTAGGTCAGTGAAAAGTTGAACTTGATTGACATGTGTCTTGGTATGTTTTTTCGCAACGTAGGCACTCATGAACATATATTTATTATCTTTTATGCAGGTGAAACCAGAGGCAAGTGCTCCAGCAGGGCAGGCATATATTTAAGGAGCTGGCTTTTAATAGTCTTTTTGTTGGTATTGCCTCTGATGCTCATCATACTCATATCTTGTAAAAGGAATTTGTTACACAAGTTTCTGTACAGGTAAGTTTCATTTTGTTGCCTAGCTTTAGTTGATTAGATAGCAGTTTTTAATGGAAAATTTTAAAAGTTATGTCTATTGGAATGTGGGGAATAAAAATCAAAAATGCAAAAACGAAAATAGGTCCAGTCCTTAAGGGGTTAAATAAGGATTAATTACCATATCATATGACCATGAAAAAACATCTTGAAAGGGTGTACATTTGATAATTAGCCTCATACCATATGGATACATGGTTTTAAATAATAATGAAATTATCTCCACATTTCGCGTTCATTAATATGTGTGTAAAATACAGTCTGAACGGCTCCCTACACACATTGAAACTACATGACTCATTCAACCCATTAGGGCTCTAAGTGGGACATTTACTATCAGATATACGCCAGTTTTAATCTTTGTGCCGCAATCTGCGACTTTTCCCCGCTCACACCAGGTCTAAAAAAGGTGTCGTTGGAATGGGCGGAGAAGGGGACTGGCTGGCAGGCCTGTCTCATGTATTTTAAACGCCTAAACAATGGTCTAAACCAGGGATCTCAAACTCGTGGCCCTCCAGCTGTTGTAAAACTACAACTCCCAGCATGCCCCAATAGCTGTAGGCTCTCCTGGCATGATGGAAGTTGTAGTTTTACAACAGCTGGAGGGCCACGAGTTTGAGATCCCTGGTCTAAACTTAAGCAAGCAAGGAAGCTGACTTACATTTAGACCGGCGGTAGATGCGCCGAAGTTATGTACAGGCCGACACCTCTACATAACGCCGGAGGATCCATTGTCAGCACAAGGGGTTATTAAGACTTAAAGGGGTTGTCCGGGTTCAAATTTCACCCAGGCAGCCTGCCTGATCGCTCAGGGCAAGGGCTCTTTTGTTTACAATAACAGACTGTCAGACGGAGGCTTCTGCCCGGCAGTGTGTTCGGTGACGTCACCAGCTCTGATGGGCTGTCGTTTGGGTGTAATGTGGTAGAAAAATGAATCCAGCCAGCAAAGGAAGCAATATGGACAATCACAATACATTAGTAAGTGTCTTGTAATAACTTCCTCTACATGATAAATGTCACTTGCTGAAGTGAGACAACCCCTTTAAGTATTCATCTTTCATTATGCAACTGCAATTCTGACAACCCAGGCAAGCAAAGGTCCTTCTTGAGCCCAGGAACGTCTGCTTGTCTTTTTAATTTGGTTGAATATCCACATGGACTAGGTAATCGACCAGTGATTTACCTTTACAATATATACATTTAGGAGGTTCACGACAAAGCATTCCAAATTTAGTATCATATCTCCAAGTATCCCAATGGTTCAAAATAGACATTATTCTAATGAACAATTATTTCACATTCAGAAATCATTATTACTTACAATTACAAGGCTCATCCATGGGGGGCCCTGTGGCCCCAAGTTATGGAAATATATAAATATATATGTCATCTTTAAAAAAAAAAAAAGTTATGCCATAGGCAGTGAATGTAAACATCTTTATAAGAGCTGGGTAAGGTTTGGAGATGATGTCTGTGTTAATAGTAGATAGTGAAGAACAAATGAATGGACTGATTTCGTTTTCTGCTGAATATGATATTACATACATTAATTGGATGCAGAATTGAAAAAGCAAGGAGATAATATCATCACTACACCGTATTCTAAACTCGCTGAAAGAAATCATTTGTTGAGACAAGGCGGTTATCATGCTCCGCAGATTTTTTTAAGGGATTCCTAGAGGTCAGTGTGCGAGAGCAACAGGAATATGTAGCGCAGATGAAGAATATTTTAAGCATAAAGAAAATGATAAACGCGTTTGTACAATCAGGTTGTTCTAAAGGTTTGGTGGAGAAAATAGAAGTTCCTTGGGAACAGTTCAGACAGGGAAAAAAAGAAAGGATAATTTAGATCCAATGTTCATTTCTACATATGCCTATTTTGAAACATTGGGATACTTGTAGATATGATACTAAATTTGAAATGCTTTTTCATGAACCCCCTAAATGTATATATAGAAAAGATAAATCACTGGAAATTTCCTAGCCCATGTGGATATTCAAGCAAAGAAAGAAAAGACAAGAAGATGTTCCTGGGCTCAAGAGAAGGGGAACCCTGGGTTGTCATAGCTGTATAGTGAAAGAATACTGAATACTTAAAGGGGTCGTCTCTAGAGATGAGCGAGCACTAAAATGCTCGGGTGCTCGTTATTCGAGTCGAACTTTTCCCGATGCTCGTTTCGAGTAACGAACCCCATTGAAGTCAATGGGAGACTCGAGCATTTTTTGCAGGGGACCAAGGCTCTGCCTAGGGAAGGCTGGGTGAAAACCTGGAAACCTCAGAAAATGATGGAAACATCACGGAAATGGACAGGAAACAGCAGGGGCAGCATGCATGGATGCCTCTGAGGCTGCCTAATCCCACCATTACCCCAAATTCTCAGGCAACAGCCTGGTGGTTACCCTCATGGCAATTGTGCTCACCCAGACCAAGAAAGGCGAGGCAAATACCCATCACATGTTAGGGAAGCACCCAACTAGGTGCAACGAATGTCCATCACCGCCTGCAGGTGACACCACTGCTCATGCTGGCACTGCAGCTGACATCAAGTTTAGTATCTGTTCTTATCAGTTGCTGTGGCTGCTGGTGGTATAGTGGTGAGCATAGCTACTTCCCAAGCAAATCAGTACAATATCTAATACGTCCCCCTACCCGGGTAAATTGTTTGGAGAAAGGGCCTGTAGGTGGGGGGGAAGGAGGTTTCGCTGGAAGAGCCAGAGGAGTGCCCCCTGGGCTAGCGTGTGTGGTGGTGACAACAGCCGGAATGGATTTTGAAAAACTGTCGCATCAACCGGTATGGTATCGATTCTTCTCAGTTTAATACCGTATACGTCCCCTATCTTGGGACCTTATATTTCATGGATTTTTCGACCACGGAAAACGGAAAAAGAGCTTGCTCTGGCCAGGGGAGTGTCTTTCCCACTGCAGCTAAGGGGACGTGTCCATGCTCTGCCTATCACAGGTCAGGAGGGAAATAAAAGAAGAACCAAACAAAAATCTGTACAATATCTAAGACGTCCCCTATCCGTGTAAATTGTTTGTAGAGAGGGCCTGTAGGTGGGGGGCAGGCTGGGGGGAAGGAGGTTTTGCTGGAAGAGCCAGAGGAGTGCCCCCTGGGCTAGTGTGTGTGGTGGTGACAACAGCCGGGTGTAGTTAGAATGACGACGCAGGACCCCAACTTAAAAATTTAGCATCAACCGGTACAGTCGTAAATTATGAGATTGATCAAGTGTGGTATGTCTTCTATGTATACTACTCAGTTTAATACCGTATGTGGCAGCTATCCGGAAAAAAAGTTTGGAGAGAGAGAGAAAGATAGGACAAAGAAGTAAATTGTTTGGAGAGAGGGCCTGTAGGTGGGGGGCAGGCTGAGGGGAAGGAGGTTTCGCTGGAAGAGCCAGAGGAGTGCCCCCTGGGCTAGCGTGTGTGGTGGTGACAACAGCCGGATGTAGTTAGAATGACGACGCAGGACCCCAACTTAAAAATTTAGCATCAACCGGTACAATTGTCAATTATGAGCTCGATCAAGTGTGGCATGACTTTTAAATGGATATTGCATGTGGTCACGTACTCCCTGGAACCCCATAGTCACCCCTTCCCTGATGTGCAACCCAGAACATTCTCTGCCCCAATTCGCAAGACCTTTTGCTGTTTCCGTGTGCTGACAGTGGGGATTTACCAGTGTTGTCTGAGGAGGTGGTGGACAATGGCGAGACACAGGTGTCGGGGGGTGAGGTAGTTGTATGGGAAGCAAGTTACAGTGGGGACTCCTTGGGGGGGAATTTCTCATGATGGGACAGATTCAACTTGGGTGGATCAGGCACAGGAACAGATCAATTTTTTTTGTGTTTATTTAACTTTTATTTATCAAAAATAACCAGAGATATTTATTCGTTATCTTCTCTGCGCAGTCTGGCTTAGGGTTTCGTCACTTTGATGGCGAGCTGTGCCGCTCTCTCCACAATGGTCTTTAGGTTCTTAGATGGAGACGTTGTCGGCGATTTCAGCACAGAAGGACTTGTTGCTCATCAACAGAACCTGGACCTCCTTGACATTGTGGACCAGGAATTTGCGGGTGGACCAGGAATTTGCGGAACCCTGTTGGCAGCATGTGTTTGGTCTTCTACTTGCTACCGTATCCAATGTTGGGCAATATAGATACGCAGGTAATATTATTTTTCACACCTATCCGAAAAATAAAATTTACGCAGTTTGCGCAAATAAAACTGGAAACTGGAACTGGAGAGAGGGCCTGTAGGTGGACCTCCGGAAAAATTGTTTGGAGAGAGGGCCTGTAGGTGGACCTCCGGAAAATTTGTTTGGAGAGAGGGCCTGTAGGTGGACCTCCGGAAAAATTGTTTGGACAGAGGGTCTGTAGGTGGACCTCCGGAAAAATTGTTTGGAGAGAGGGCCTGTAGGTGGACCTCCGGAAAAATTGTTTGGAGAGAGGGCCTTTAGGTGGACCTCCGGAAAAATTGTTTGGAGAGAGGGCCTGTAGGTGGACCTCCGGAAAAATTGTTTGGAGAGAGGGCCTGTAGGTGGACCTCCGGAAAAATTGTTTGGACAGAGGGCCTGTAGGTGGACCTCCGGAAAAATTGTTTGGAGAGAGGGCCTGTAGGTTGACCTCCGGAAAAATTGTTTGGAGAGAGGGCCTGTAGGGGGCCCTCCTGAAAAATTGTGGTAAAAGAGTGCCAGTTGGACCTCTAAAAAATGGCGTTTTTTGGGTCAGCGTTAGGCAAAGACGATATGGAGGAGGAGGAGGAGTAGGAGGAGTATAGAAGAGGAATCGGATACATAAGTTATTTAAATCTTTAGCTGCTTTCCCCCGGAGGAGATTTGAATTCCGGTGAAATCCAGGCTTTGTTCATTTTAATAAGCGTCAGCCTGTCAGTGCTGTCAGTTGACAGGCGTGTACGCTTATCGGTGATGACGCCACCAGCTGCACTGAATACCCGCTCTGACAGCACGCTAGCGGCAGGGCAGGCCAGCACTTCCAAGGCATACAGCGCCAGTTCAGGCCACGTGTCCAGCTTTGAAACCCAGTAGTTGTATGGAGCAGAGTGATCGCTACGGATGTTGGTATGGTCAGCTAGGTAATCCCTCACCATCTTCCTGTACAGCTCCCCCCTACTCTGCCTAGACTGGGGACAGGTGACAGTGTCTTGCTGGGGTGACATAAAAGTGGCAAAGGCCTTGGAGAGCGTTCCCCTGCCAGTGCTGGACAAGCTGCCTGCTCGCCTCCTCTCCCCCGCTACTTGGCCCACAGAACCATGCCCTCTGCCGCTAGCGGCGTCAGATGGGAAGAATTGTTTCAGCTTGTGCACCAGGGTCTGATATCTATTCACTCTCATACTCCTTTCCTCTGCAGGGATGAGAGTGGAAAGGTTCTGCTTGTACCGTGGGTCCAGGAGAGTGAACACCCAGTAATCGGTGTTTGAAAAAATTCTTCTAACGCGAGGGTCACGGGATAGGCAGCCTAACATGAAGTCTGCCATGTGCGCCAGAGTCCCAACACGCAAGAATTCCCTCTCCTCACTGGCCTGACTCTCCATTTCCTCCTCCTCCTCCTCCAAGTCCTCCTCTTCAGCCCATACAGGCTCAATAGTTAAGGACTGAGCACTGGTACCCCCTTCTGTCTCGCCGACATTCTCCTCCTCTTCCTCCTCATCCTCATCCCCCTCTTCCGATACGCGCTGAGAAACAGACCGGAGGGTGCTCTGGCGTATCTTCCTCCACCGTCTCTTGTGACAAGCGCAAAGCATTCAACTTGATGCTGAGCAGTGAGTTTTTCAACAGGCAAAGCAGCGGGATGGTGAGGCTGATAATGGCGGCATCGCCGCTGACCATCTGTGTTGACTCCTCAAAGTTGCTCAACACCTGGCAGATATCAGACATCCACGTCCACTCCTCATTGTAGACTTGAGGAATCTGACTGACCTGACTACCAGTTCTGGTGGAAGTTGACATCTGGCAGTCTACAATCGCTCTGCGCTGCTGGTAAACTCTGGATAACATGTTTAATGTGGAATTTCATCTCGTGGGCACGTCGCACAACAGTCGGTGAGCGGGCAGTTGTAGGCGGCACTGCGCTGCCCTGAGAGTGGCAGCATCTGTGGTCGACTTGCGGAAATGCGCACAGATGCGGCGCACCTTGGTGAGCAAATCAGACAGATTGGGGTATGTCTTGAGGAACCACTGAACTATGAGATTGAACACGTGGGCCAGGCATGGCACATGTGTCAGTCTGCCGAGTTGCAGAGCCGCCACCAGGTTACGCCCGTTGTTACACACAACCATGCCTGGCTTGAGGTTCAGCGGTGCCAGCCACACATCGGTCTGCGCCGTGATGCCCTGTAACAGCTCTTGGGCGCTGTGCCTTTTGTCACCTAAGCTCAGCAGTTTGAGCACCGCCTGCTGGCGCTTACCCACGGCACTGCTGCTGCGCCTAGAGCTACCGACTGAAGGCGCCGTGCCCACAGATGGTAATTCGGTGGAGGAGGAGGGGTCGGAGGAGGAGGAGGCATAGTACGTCTGAGAGACCGTGACCGAGGTAGGCCCCGCAATCCTCGGTGTGGGCAGTACATGAGCGGCCCCAGGGTCATTCTTGGTCCCAGCCTCCACCAAGTTAACCCAATGTGCCATCAGTGAGATATAGTGTCCCTGCCCGGCAGCACTTGTCCACGTGTCCGTGGTTAGGTGGACCTTCTCAGAAACAGCGTTGGTCAGGGCACGGATGATGTTCTGTGACACGTGCTGGTGTAGGGCTGGGACGGCACATCAGGAAAAATAGTGGCGGCTGGGGACGGAATACCGAGGGGCAGCCACCGCCATGAGATTTCGAAAGGCCTCGGTCTCTACCAGCCTATAGGGCAGCATCTCCAGGCTAAGCAATTTGGAGATGTGGACGTTGAGGGCTTGGGCATGGGGGTGGGTGGAACTGTATTTCCTCTTGCGCTCCAGCGTCTGCTGTAAAGACAGCTGAACGCTGCGCTGGGACACGTTGGTGGACACTGTGGAGGATCGTGGAGGCGAAGGTGTGGTTTTCCGGCGGGAGGCGCTCGTGCCGGGGTCCTGGGCAGGGGGTTTACTAGCAGAGGCAGCGAGTGACGCAGGGGGTTGACTAGCAGAGGCAGCGAGTGACACAGGGGAAGGAGCAGTGGTGTGACCCGCAGGAGGTGGTGAACGGCCTTGGTTCCATTGAGTGGGGTGTTTAGCACTCATATGCCTGCGCATGCTGGTGGTGGTTAGGCTAGTAGTGGTGGCACCCCTGCTGATCCTGGTGTGGCACAGGTTGCACACCACAGTCCGTCGGTCATCCTCACTTTCTTTAAAGAACCTCCAGACTTGCGAACATCTAGGCCTCGCCACGGGAGCTTCACTACGTGAAACAGTTGCTGCTGATGCACCAGCTCTGGCCCTGCTTCTCCCTCTGGCCACACCACTGCCTCTTACAACCTGTTCTGGTGCAGCACTCGCCTCCGCCTCAGAAGCACTGTCTTCACTCGGCATATCAACCCAGCTCGGGTCAGTCACCTCGTCATCCTCCGATTCCTCAGTCTGCTCCCCCCTCGGAATTCCTCCCCTTACAACAACTTCACCACTGTCTGACAACCGTGTCTCTCATCGTCCGACACCTCTTTACAAACTTCTTCCACTAACTCAACATTGTCATCATCATCATCATCATCACCCACAGACTGCGACAGTTGGAACACTTGGGCATCGGGAAAGAGGTCAGCAGCAACCTGAGAAGTGGTTTGTGACTCTGGGAAGGGTCCAGAAAACAGTTCCTGAGAGTATGCCGGATCGCATTCCAAATTTTCCTGGGAGGGGGCAGACTGGGGGGAAGGAGGTTGAGGTGGAGGACGTGGGTGGACTGCGTGGAAGACTGACTGGCGGACAAATTACTTGAAGCATTATCCGCAATCCACGAGATCAGCTGTTCGCACTGTTGTGGTTTCAACAGTCCTCTACCACGTGTCCCTGTAAGTTGAGACATGAAGCTAGGGAGTGTAGCTCTGCGTCGTTCCACAGCTCCCTCATCAGCCTTAGGGGTTCAACATTTTCTGTATATAATTGTATTCTATAAAAAAAATAAAATAAATGGGCCTGGTGTACTGAAACCCACAAACTTGTTCAGTCTGGTTTAATTTTGTGACGTACAGAAAGTGTCACCTGGACAGAATATACGGTTTGGAGTGAGTGTGCTGAACTTTGACACACAGAAAGGTTACACGCAGCTGTGTGAAATGGATTTGTATCACTCAGCTAAAACAACAAAAAAACTAATTTTTTTTCTATATTTTGTTTTAATGTTTTTTTTTTAGTTTTGTTTTTTTGGGAACGTGACGTGCAGAAACTATCGTACAGCTGACTGACACCCTAATGACGGTGGCTATTTAGACTGCGACCCAGACAAATGTCACACAGAGATTTTTAGGATCAAGCTTTACACGTGACAGGTAGCAAATGACTTGGTTGTATTCGGTGACGTACAGAAAGTGTCACCTGGACAGAATATACGGTTTGGAGTGAGTGTGCTGAACTGTGACACACAGAAAGGTTACACGCAGCTGTGTGAAATGGATTTGTATCACTCAGCTAAAACAACAAAAAAACTAATTTTTTTTCTATATTTTGTTTTAATATTTTTTTTTTAGTTTTGTTTTTTTGGGAACGTGACGTGCAGAACCTATCGTACAGCTGACTGACACCCTACTGAGGGTGGCTATTTAGACTGCGACCCAGACAAATGTCGCACAGAGATTTTTAGGATCAAGCTTTACACGTGACAGGTAGCAAATGACTTGTTTGTATTCGGTGACGTACAGAAAGTGTCACCTGGACAGAATATACGGTTTGGAGTGAGTGTGCTGAATTGTGACACACAGAAAGGTTACACGGAGCTGTGTGAAATGGATTTGTATCACTCAGCTAAAACAACAAAAAAACTAATTTTTTTTCTGTATTTAGTTTTGGATTTTTGTTTTTTTGGGAACGTGACGTGCAGAAACTATCGTAGAGCTGACTGACACCCTAATGACGGTAGCTATTTAGACTGCGACCCAGACAAATGTCGCACAGAGATTTTTAGGATCAAGCTTTACACGTGACAGGCAGCAAATGACTTGGTTGTATTCGGTGACTTACAGAAAGTGTCACCTGGACAGAATATACGGTTTGGAGTGAGTGTGCTGAACTGTGACACACAGAAAGGATAAACGCAGCTGTGTGAAATGGATTTGTATCACTCAGCTAAAACAACAAAAAAACTAATTTTTTTGGTATATTTTGTTTTGGATTTTTGTTTTTTTGGGAACGTGACGTGCAGAAACTATCATAGAGCTAACTGACACCCTACTGACGGTAGCTATTTAGACTGCGACCCAGACAAATGTCGCACAGAGATTTTTGGGATCAAGCCATACACGTGACAGGCAGCAAATGACTTGGTTGTATTCAGTGACGTACAGAAAGTGTCACCTGGACAGAAAATAGTGAGTGTACTGAACTGTGACACACAGAATGGTTCCACACTGCTGTGTGCAATGGATTTGTATCACTGAGATATAACATAAAAAAATAAAAGGGGGTTATACATGGCAATAGCTGCACTACTAGTGCCAGCCAGCCAAGTGACAAAAAAAATAAAAAATAAAAAATGTCTTCTAGCCCTTAGAAGGGCTGTTGGGTTCTTTGTGGGTGATCCCTGCCTAACATCTGAGCCGAGCACCGCGGCCAGACGGTAGTATATTCCAGGGTCACCTGATCAGGCCAGCCAACCCCTGCTATCAACATGTAAGGGCCCCACGTGATACTGGGTGTACCGCAGAGTCTCCTGGCTTGCGATTGGCTGTGTTTTTAGGCGCCTAAAAAGCACGATGCGGAAGTTGCCATTTCCTCGAGCATGGCGAGATACTCCTCCGAGCAGCGAGCACTTACGAGTACCCTAATACTCGAACAAGCACCAAGCTCGGACGAGTATGCTCGCTCATCTCTAGTCATCTCACTTCATCAAATAGCATTTTCTTATGTAGAGGAAGTTAATACAAGCCACTTACTAATGTATTGTTATTGTCCATATTGCCTCCTTTGCTGGCTGGATTAATTTTTCCATCACATTATACACGGCTTGTTTCAATGGTTATGACCACCTTGCAATCTATCAGCGGTGGTCGTGCTTTCACACTATAGGAAAAAGTGCCGGCCTCTCTGGTCGCCAGGGGCATGGGAGCTCACATTTTTTTATAGTGTGCAAGCACAGATACCACTGATGGATTGCAGGGTGGTTGTAACCATGGAAACAAGCCGTATATAATGTGATGGAAAAATTAATCCAGCCAGGAAAGGAAGCAATATCGGTAATAATAATACATTAGTAAGTGTCTTGTATGAACTTTCTCTGCATGATAAATGCCACTTGCTGAAGTGACACAACCTCTTTAAGCCATCCCTGCAAGGGATACAAAATTCCTATTAGGCTTCATTCACACGACTGTATTTTGTTTCCGTGTTCGTTCCGTTTTTTTTGCGGATAGGATGTGGACCCATTCATTTCAATGGGTCTGCAAAAAATACGGACAGCACACTGTGCTATTCGCATCCGTATGTCCGTTCTGTAGCTCCGCAATAAAATAGAACATTTTGCTGACAAGTATAGGCATTGTTACAGTGGATCTGAAAAAAACAAAATGGAAAACCGGATGCCATACGGAACGTCGTCCGTTTTTTTTTGCGGATCCGCAATTTGCAGACCGCAAAACACATACGGTCGCGTGAATGAAGCCTTGGAGATCTTTATACATGTAATCGTTCTAAGACTAGGTTCACACAGGTGGCAGAGTAACAGCCTGCCGAAATCCTCCGGATTTGGCCTAGCCGGATACTGCCCTTTACCATCGGAACTCATAGACTATAATGGGAACCGGCAAGGACCCGGCGCTCCCTGGAATTTATGCATGGATTTGTCCTGCCAAATCCCAGCATAAATGTCAGGGAGTGGCCAGATTCCCACCAGATCCCCTGGGGTGTGGTGGGCATTCGGCACTACCCGGCTATAACGCATCCAGAGACTATACCATACTGACTGATTCTTCCACTGCAAGGCTGCTCTTCAATTCCTGGTCCTGGCTGGACAGGTTGGAAATGCCATAAAGGCCCACTCAGCTGATCACTGATGGAAGAGGTGACCCGCCTTAGCCAGTGATTGGTAGAGCAGGTCTTTCCTGGTAGTTTTGGGGTATTGAGCCAGGACCAAAAAATAAAGAGCAGAGGGGACTGGACCAGCATCAGAACGGAATGGCAGGAGATCGGTGATGGCAAGTGTGGTTTACCTTTTTTTAACCCATTTAAAGAAAATCTCCAGAAACACACTTTTAATAGTAATAATAAAATAGTAGTAGTAGTAGTCGTAGAGTTATCTTATTATGTGACCCAGTCATTTGATGTTCTATTCATTTCCTAAAGACCTAATGAAGAATCTTCACGTGGCGAGGAGACTAACACTTCTGAAATGGATACTGAAGTTGACAAATGATCTTATATTCATCTACGCTGCCATTATCATAACATTTTCTGAAGAAATTAAGAAAAAATGAGTTAATTCCATTAAAAGTGGTCTGACCTGAGTTTTAGGTGTGTATATTTATCTCGCTGCCTCCATTCATCTTTTATATAGGTCTCAAGCCCATTACTACACTAGTAATAGCAGATGTGTATGCGGCAGAGCTGAATGTGTCATTTATCTGTTTCTTTTTTACACCATGATACCGTGCTCATATAAAATAAGCCTATGTTCACACAGGTGCCCATCAAGTGTATTCTTGTCTGCATTATATAGGAAACTTACCAATTACACTCTAATTTTTGCTGTGACTCCCCCTTCTGCCCGATTCATGTGACTGGAACAGATCACTATTTGCAGTTGACGTCCCATCTACTGATCAAGTGACTTCCCCTCCGGCTTGCCCCCTCCTGTTAATCCAGAGGGGAGATGACACGATTAGGGGATGGGACATCTTTCTGCTACTGTAAGTACCGAAGAAGGGTGTCAGAGCCAAAATTGAAAATACATTGTCATTGTCTTCTATAATTTGCTGACTCTACAAAGCTTTTAAAAATTATGCTTTACATAATAAAAAAAATAAATTACATTTTTTTCTAAATATACAGAAAAAGGATTTTTTTTTTTCCTGAATACTGGGATATGATAAACTATGGGAATTAAAACCAACATCTCTTTGTAAGCATTTGTTATACTTCTTCAGAAGAGTCTCTTTCATTGCACAGAAAAGTCCCATTCACTTGTCCAGGCCTGAATAGGAAGAGCTTCTGTAACAGGCATAGGGCTGTATTACACTGGCAGATAAGGCTGACGATTGTTGGGAAGCGTTCCTTCCTGATAGTCGCCGGCTGGTTAGTGAAGGAGAGAGCTGCAATTACATGCAGCAATGTCCTCCACAGTATGGGGAGGAGTGATCTCTAATGCCATTGTTCGTGACAATACAGAATCACTTGCTGGCAGCAGAGCGGAGCACAACGTGCTGCTGGCAAACAATGATTTTTGTGATGTTTGTTCGTTCATTGGGTAATCTACGGCACCTTTACCCAGGGAGATCATCACTAACGGGTGTAGCGATGCTCTGGCCAACCATCAGACCATAGATAAAATCCCCCCTCCCCCCATGTTTGGTAGTGCCATATCCTAATGCCCACAATACACTAATCTCATGTAAATTAACCCCTACCATGTATGTCCTAAAAATAAATTTAAAAAATGCCAGAATTGCTAATTTATTGGAAAAATGTTATTTACCCCCAAAATAATACCCACAAACTACAAGTCATCCCACAAAAATCAAGCCCTAATACAACTCCATAGAAAGAAAAAAAAAGTTTTATGGGTCTTGGGATGCGGCGATGCAAAAATATTTTCTTTTTATTGCACAAAAGTATTAAAACATAAAAAAATATGTATTTGGTATTGCTATAATGGTACTGACCCAGAGAATAAAGATAGTATGTTATTTATGCAAAAAAATTTATAATGTAAAAAATTCTGTGACAGTATTGCTGTTTTTTCCCATCTCCCTCCCAGAAAGAGTTAATAAAAGTTAATCAGAAAGTTATGTGTACCCCAAAATGGCACCATTAAAATGACAACTTGTCTCACAAAAAAACGAGCCCTCATACAACTACATAGACAGCGATGAAAAAAACGGAAAAAAAACTTGGTCAGTAAGGCCCAAACAGACTGGGTTAAGGTTCTGATATCATTGTGCTGATCTCAGCGATCAAACATTGATGGCCTATATAGGGATTGGCAATCAGTGTTAAATTCACAGGGAACCCCTTCACGGTGTGTTTGGATAATGAATTTAATATTTTGTCACTCCCATTCCATGTATAGTAAAGCAAATATACTGTGATGCAACAATGGACAAACGTTAGGGGGAATTCATACAACCATACTTGGAACCGCAAAATATGGATGTCTTCTGTGTGCTTTCCACATCAATATGTACGTTCCAAAAGAGATAGAACATGTCCTATTCTTGGCCACAAAAGTCAATGGGTTCACAAAAGAAAAACAAAAAAAAACCCAGCTGCCTCATGGACATCACACGCAGACCACAAAATACGTACAAATCGGAGAATCATATGTAAAGCTTCACATTTAATGTGGACTGTTGTATATTACAGTCGTATTCATCACTTGTTAAATTCAGAATCACAGATTTGGTAAGACTGTTATCATTCCCATGCCTCTACATGAATATGTGAAAAGTGACTTTTTAATTTAACTTGTGTTAACAGAATATACAAATAGTTTAGATTTGAATTAAAGAATTAATACACTGTTTATTTTGAGGTTCAGTATAGTATTAAAAAATAAAAAGGAAGTCATAATCCCCAATCCCTGCTGTTCCTCCCATTCTCCCATTCCAGGGCTTCCTTGGTCTTCTCTGGTCATTACCGTGGGTAGCAACTGGCTGAGCATTTCCTGTTTGTGGAGAAGGGCCAGCAAGGAGAGAAGTGTTAGAATGGGAGGTTTTTTTAAGCCATTTTGACCTTTTTTTTTTTAAAAAAAAAGAAAAATTACAGACTTGACAACATTTTCATCAGGGAATTGACCTATTGTTTAAATCAAGTTTTAGGTCTTCAATATCTGATTGGTGATGGGGGGGCTCCTAACCTCTGTACAGGTCACAGAACATAGTAACATAGTTTATAACGCCGAAAAAAGACATCTGTCCATCCAGTTCGGCCTGTTTTCCACAAGTTGATCCAGAGGAAGGCAAAAAAACCCTGAACCCCTGTGAGGTAGAAACCAATTTTCCCCACTTTAGGGGAAAAAATTCCTTCCCGACTCCAATCAGACATCAGAATAACTCCCTGGATCAACGACCCCTCTCTAGTAACTATAACCTGTAATATTATTATACTCCAGAAATACATCCAGGCCCCTCTTGAACTCTTTTAGTGAACTTACCATCACCACCTCCTCAGGCAGAGAGTTCCATAGTCTTACTGCTCTTACAGTAAAGAATCCTCTTTACTGTAAGAGCAGTAAGTCCTGGGGATGAATAGATCATGGGAGAGATCTCTGTACTGACCCCTGATATATTTATACATAGTTATTAGATCTTCCCTCAGTCGTCTTTTTTTCTAAAATGAATAAGCCTAATTTTGAAAACTGTAGTCCACCCATTCCAGTTATTACTTTAGTTGCCCTCCTCTGAACCCTCCCCAGCTCTGCTATGTCTGCCTTGTTTGCTATGCGCCAATCCTGTGGAACACTCCTTGTCACTATAGAGTCCTTAAATATCAGAAATAAGGGTCTGGCGAAGACATTACTTAATTCTCTTAGGATACAGGGGTGTATGCCATCCGGTCCTGGCGATTTGTCTATTTTAATCTTTTTAAGACGCAGCTCTACTTCTTCCTGGGTCAGACAGGGCACTTTTAATGGGGAATTTACTTTTATATTCTGCATTTCATCTGACAGTTTATTTTCCTCAGTGAATACAGCGGAGAAAAAAATATTTAGCTTTGCTTTCTCCTCATCGCTCTCTGCAACTCCCCCCTCATTACTCTGTAAGGGGCCGACACCTTCAGGTTTATACTTTTTACTATTTATATAATTGAAGAACATTTTAGGGTTAGTTTTACTCTCTTTGGCCATTAATCTCTCGGTCTCTAGTTTGGCTGCTTTTATTTGTCTTTTACATATTCTATTTTTTCCTTATAGTTTTTCAGTGCTTCCTCGCTCCTCTCCTGTTTTAGTGATTTAAATGCTTTCTTTTTGTCATGTATTGCTTTCTTTACAGTTCTATTTATCCACATTGGTTTATTCTTGCTCCTTAACCTTTTATTCCCATAAAGTATGTACCTCTCACAATTAGATATCAGGATGCTTTTAAAAATATCCCATTTTGTGGCTGTATTTTTATTTTTGAGGACTTTGTCCCAGTTAGTTTTTAGTTGGCTAAATTTTGCTAGAAAAACATGCCTAGAAAACGCTTTTATAAAAGTCAATGAGTCCCCTCTTGTCCATTTTGTCTTTGGCCCATGGTGGCTGCTGTAAAGCATATATCTAAATGCTTTTAGCAACAGCTTTGGCAAGATGGTCGCCCTCATAATAACGTTCAAGTCTACAATCCAATAATAAAAACAGAGTAGAAATAAAGGATGTGTCTATCTGGCAGAAAGAAATTATAGGTGAAACATTCCCTTTAATTTTGTCTGGATATTTGTCTTACCCCATCCCAAGTCTTAACCGGGTTGTCTGATTACTGATATCGATGACCTATCCTCAGGGTAGATCATCAGTATCAGACTGATGGGGTCCAACTTTCGACACCCACACCGCTCATATGGGCGCTGCGTTGTCTTCATGGTTTATCTGCCCGCTGTTGACATTGCAGGTGTAATTCACTTGAATGGGACGGAGGAGCTGTAATTACACTGCTTGCCGATGCAGTGCTGACAGCACTTCAATAGTTGTCGGACTAAAGCTATATCTCATGCCCGAGCATGTATGTGGTTTCAAAGGGGAGAGAGGAGAAAGCTGCTGTTAGACATCTCTGGACGTGGCTTGTCTCCTGAAAGTCAAGGCACCTAAACCTTCTCTCTCTATATGTTGGGGAGAATCAGGAGCTACCCTTACTTATTAGATTGCTGGCTGGTCCCATGGGTTCCACCAAGAGTAGCTTAATGTGTATGGGGTCCTTTTTATGTCAAGCACATCCCATTTTGGACTAATCACTGTGATTATAGTGGTCCCACCATTCTTACTAACAGGGATGCTGATGTTTAGTGATACACCTCCTGCAAATGTGCTCCAAGAGTTTTGGTTTGGGGTCACACTAGATTAATTCCTATTAGACATCTTGTTGGTAATATTCTCAGTCTGTCTCACCTGTCATTTTACCAAGAAGCCACCATTCTCCAAGATATAGACTGTTAAAGGCCATGAAACATTACATGATTGAAGCAGAGCTCCACCACCTTATGATATGACGTCTTGACGTGAGGAAAGTTAACATAAAAGACAGAAGACAGGCAGGCACCAGTGGCACAGAAGTACTAATATAAGTGCTGTAAGGTCTGCTTTATTTTCAAGTGTTAACCCTATCAAAACCAATTTGCTATGAAAAAAACCACTTAAGGCAAGTATAAACCCATCATATACCATGAAGAAACCCATAACAAGCCATATAGTCCCAGAATATATGCTAAGATTGTCTGTAAAGAAGGCAAATTGTTTCCTGGTTGGATGACGTACATAGCAATGCATTAGTGTCTCCCCCTCAAGTTTCTGTCCAGGTCCAGTAACTGACGAAGAAATCCACGGTTAGGGATGATTCCCCTTCGGTCCTTTACTGTGTTAATTGCTTCAACCAAACTCATGTGGTGGTAAATCATGAGATATGCAAGCACCAACGTTGCCGATCTGCTCACCCCAACTGCACAATGGACCAAGATTTTGCCTAAGAAGAGAAACAACATATCAGGCGAATAATTTCAAACAATTTTTATATTGTGCATATTATCCCATAGGTCTAAATAGCAATCCAATAATAGCACACACGTGTCGGAAGAGTTGACTTCTCTTCACGTCTCTTATAAACAAAAAGTATAAAAAAAGTCAGTGTACAGAACACATAAAACAGCCTAGATTTTCTGTTCTCACTTGTTTGTGGATAATGAAAATGTTAAGGGTATGGCCACACGGTCAGGTTTCCTGATGTAGTTCGTGGAAGCCAAAGCCACGTGTCTGTGCTTTATACTTTCTCTGCTTTTATAATTCAGTCCTGATTTCAACTTCTGAAACTGCATCAAGAAACCTGATCATGTGGCTGTACCCTAAGAATGACGTGGGTCCTTTTTATTAGGACTCAGGTGGTTGTAGTGAGCCCCAGTACTATCTAAAGTACTAAGACCACAACTATCAATAGGGACTGTTGAAGATTGTACAAAGTTTACTGAAATATCCATGCTAACATTATCCTGATGCTTTGGACTGTAGTGAAGGTCCAGGAAGTTGACTCTTTGCTCATTTAGGGGGAACCGGTCAGCTAAAAAACGCACCATAGCAACCAGCATTACCTTACTGGTGTTCTCATCATGTTTCTAAAGTTGGTTTTTCCTTTGGTTTCTGATGAACCTAATCACAGAAAAAAACTGTTTGAATCCCCCACATGCTGTATATAAATGAAGTTCTTGAAGTCAAGAGGGCAGCAGCTTTTTGGCTTGAAGTCAAGCTCGCTGTGCCCCCTTCCTACCCCTTTACACAGGGGCGGACTGGTAACTTAAAGTGGCCCTGGAAAAAATAGTAAAAGTGGCCCCGTTTTGTAGTTGGGTCCAAACTGATGGAAGGCAGGGCCAGCAATACCATATTGTGGCACATTATACCGCCCAACAGAGCCAAATACCACAGTCAATCACAAAATACTGCCAGCAGCACAAAATACATCCCAAAAACTTCCACTGGCCGACCGTGAGGAGGGCCCAGGCAGCCCACTGTGCATCGACCCACCGGGAAATTTCCCAGTAAGGTCTATGGCCAGTCCACCCCTGCCTTCACATTTCATTGACATTTGGCTTCCGTTCTAATTTTCATGTACAAATCCAGCTTGAAATTTCACACACGTGCTGTATTGTCGGATTATGGTGTGTTTTTGTCAGATTCCCTTCAAAGAGCTTTTTCTAGAAGAGAGTTTGCCAACCTATGAAAACATATTGATATGTTAATTGGCTTCCTATGAAGTTATCCCTGATGTGCCAAAGATAAGGAAAGTAGAATTTGACCCATTAGTGACAAGGACCGATGAGAATGGTGACAATCTTGCACAATGCATCGGAATATGTTGGCATTATTATTAAAAATATATTATTAAAAACATCTTTGTGCACAATATCAGACTTATTTATCACTCTGATTAATATCTTAAAGGGGTTGTCCCACGAAAAATACTCTACAGTTTTCAAACCAGCTCCTGGATCTGAACACTTTTGTAATTGCATGTAATTAAAATTTTACTATAGCCACTGAGCTATTTACTGAAATCTGTCTGTATAGCGCCACCTGCTGTTTGCCCTTTTTCTAAATTCTCTGTCAACCTCACTGAGGTGGACACACATGCTCAGTTCCATCCTTCCCTTGTCTCCAGCTGCAGCAGAAAGGATGCACCCTGAGAAAGGACAAGTACCCTGAGCTGCCAGCCTTAAATAAACCTAGCAGAGCAAATGGAGCAATAAATGGTGAGATTTCTATATCTATATGGTTCTAAGTTTGTTAGAAAGAGATGTCATATGCGATTCTCATTTTTTACATTACTCATGGGATAACCCCTTTCAGATGGCTATAACGCTGCAGAATGTCATATTTCAGATCAGGCCAGTTTTTTCAGTGACTCATCCAAATTGTAAAAGATTTGAATTCGGCTAGAATCTAAATTCTTGGGAAATTCGAGACAAATTTGATTTAGTTTAGAAATTGATTCGCCCAACTCTAGTGACAACCATTATTGTTCCTGTAGAGGTTGCCACCCAGCATTCCCAGTGATCAGTAAAGAATATTTCTCCACCAGTCTCTTACCTCTTTCTCTTAGGGCCCGGTGAATAAAATCTGCTGCTGGATAGAAATGTACACTCATATCAAACGTGGGGGAGTCCTGAGCATCTATTCCCATGTACAAAATGTGCATTCCTTTGTAGTACTCCTCTCCACCTCTTAAGCGACTGTGTGTAGCGTTCAGGATGTGAGTGATACGTATCCGATGTAGTTCACCTTTATTGGCCGCTATCTCCCTGGACTCGGAATAAGAAAAGCCTCTCAATTAATAATATCTGAATTAAGCATATCAAAGTTTTTTTTTACAAAGTGCAACCTAGAACATCACCTACATTCATTAGCAGTAGGTTTAGGAGGAGACAGGCTGTTTGTGTGATCCTAACCATGTGACTGATCACATGGTCATGACATCATTGAAGGTCCTTGCAAGCTATGGTGAATGGAGTGTTTCTTCTCTGCCTGGTCCTGTCAATCAACAGAGCCTCTAGGAGCAGTGGTAATGCCCCTTGCACCTAAAGGCCTTATTAGCATAAAATAAAAGTTCATTTTATATAAAAATGGGGGCACCAGTAAATAAAACAGATATATATTTGGAATCAGGTGACATTAGCACATCTCTAATGTCAGCCTGATTCATACGGAAAAAACTGGTGACAGAAACCCTTTAAGGTTTGCTGCATACATTTCTGCAACTATTCATCTAAATGGGGTTTACTTCCAAACCAACCTCATTCTCATGAATGAAAGTGCTCTTCAGGCACAGAAATGTCTGCCGTTTCCTGATGCTCTATTGTCAATAACGTTTGTGAAGTCAAGATGCTAATTTAGGTTTATAAATATGAACATGCTGAGATATATTATAAGCCCTATGCAGGGGCGTAGCTATAGGGGAAGCAGGGGAAGCAGCTGCTTTGGGGCCCAGACCCACAAGGGGGCCCCTCAAGAGGGAGACTAAAAGATTTTATTGTCAGGGCCCCCTCAACAGTATTATACAATGACATTATATACAGTGACACTATAGGAAACGGATGGAGCGGCTGTCAGGCCTTGTCTGGGAGAGCTCAATCTTGACTAGCCACAAGAGTGAGGGTTGCATGTGAGTTGGGGGTTGCGAAGAAGTTTCTGGGTGGGCCCTGTTCAAAAATTTGCTGTGGGGCCCAGTTAGTTGTAGTTACACCACTGGCCCTATGACTTTATAAACCTGTTCACAAGAAATGTATCCTAATGAGAGGAGACTAGAGGAATGCCACACACAGCTCTCCCCATATGAAGGAATTTTGAAATGAATAAAATAAGCGTAATTAGACTAGAAAGAACGATGGATAACAACATCTAGGGATCCAGAGAGAAACAAATTCCCTGAATTCATGTTTCACAATCTAGGTGAGATTCTCTGCTCATTAGGCTGCATTGGTGGATAAATTTGCACTGTGTAATGTTCTGTAATAAAATGTTCATTCTCTATATATTACACTTCCGTTAGTATCACTTACTGATCTCCCAAGTAGAGTCCTGGCCACACCTCATCTGCATGGGTCCGTATAGTTTTCCCAGTATACAAAATCTTTTCCAGTTCATACACATTTAATATTGGATGGCTAGCTCGTTGTAATGGTCCCCTAAGCAATGAGCTGCGATAATATCTCGAAGTCATGATGGTCTCTGTAACGTGAATGGAAAGTTTTAATTTAAAAGTTTATATCATACTGAATTTTAGGTATGTACAATGCTTTACACATTGGGAAGTTAAAAGGGTTCTCCAGGCACCAGATCTAGGTGACTTATCCTCAGTAGAGGTCAATATCATATTGGTGGGGTCTGACACTCCACCGATCAGCAAAATCACTCCTCCCTTGGTCCTTAAAGAGGTATTCCAGATTTTAACAATGATAGCCCATTCTCTGGATAGGCCATCAATATGTGATCGCCTGGGGTTTGACACCCCAATTAGTTGTTGTAGAGTATGTGCCACAACTACACAGCTCTGTCCATTGTACAGTGGTCAGAGCAGGTTTCCGCAGTGCTTCACCACTAGGGGAATGGTAACATGAATGGCACAACACAGTTCTAGGAAGAGTTGCCACGACTGGTGCTTTTTAATCCCTTCATGACCATAATGAAAATGTAGGTCGTGGATAGTGGAAACCTTCTCCCTGGCTGTGACGCTCTCCACTGCAATTGGACAGCGCTACAGCCAGGGAGAAGGAGACGCCCACTGAGAATCCCTGGCGTCTCCTCGTCCCTGTTCCGATGCTATGCATTAGCATAGCGGGCGCCAGAACTTTACCGGGGCGCGGCGGGCGAACGGAGCGGCGCCCAGGAAAACTAGTAAGCACATCTACATCCCCAATAGATGCCCTACAAAACGGTGTCCTTACTTAACAATGTCTGGACCCATGAAAGGTCCTCTTTAAGTATATGTTGCACATGATTCTCGTACAGTAGCTATGTTAAGTGGTTTATATGCTGGTCCAGTAATAAAGCTTTTAGCCTTTTCTCTGTAACAATTTTTTATTATCTTCACAATTTGAATAGATAGATGTAGATTTTGTTGCTGAGCATCTTCTTGATAAAATTACTACTCCTGTAATATTACATATTGTAATTAGTTGCATATTAAAGATTTCATCCCTCACTTTTAATGACTCTCTTTTATTGTATTTGCAAAATCATTAAATAGTTATTATTTGTCTGCATGACTAATCGGGATACTATTCTGTGCCAAACTACATGTTTAGCAGGTTATTATTCACCTCACACCACACAGCCACCTAAAATATATATAAAAAAAAAAAACTAATGAAGCTTTAAAAAAATATTAAACTTGCCGATCCCTCTCCGCTCTGGTTCTGACACTTTTAAGGTTCCCCACCAGCCTCTGTTCTCCATGCTGCAGTGGTGATATGTCACATGACCATGTGACAGCTGCAGCCAGTCACTATCTGTAGGGGTCAGGTGTAGTGATTGGCTGCAGTGGTCACACAGGTTCGTATTAAGAGGTCATTTGACATGTCCCTTCTCGGCATGGCTACAACTTTCATTTCATTCGTCTTAATAAGCTGAGCGTTTCTAAGGAGAATCTGTCATCAGTCTGTCTTCAGTCTAAGTCAGATTGGCAGTGATAGTTAGGGCACATGTACATAGTCAGGGTCTTGACATGTACATAGTCAGGGTGACAAGAGGAAGGCTGGAAGCTTCTCTATGTTACTGTCAGCTGTCTTCAGCGCTCTGTAAAATGCTGAAGACTGGAGACAGACTCACCTTAGCAACAGTGTTACAGTTTTATTAAAAAGACTCTTTACAGTCTGTTTTCTAGGACATCTTTCCTTATTGAAATATATTACAAATTGTCCCTACACTATATAAAATATAAACCAAAACAACCAATACACTTTAAGCCAACTCTCCACAATCTTCAGCACTGCCTCCCATCAAAATGAAAGGGAGGCAGAAAGGACCCAGCCGCCGTTGCACCTTCGGAGAAATTTCAGCGTGGCTTTCCGTTCCAAAATTCTGCAGTGTGAATGTCCCCTAAGAGTTTTTTTTTTTCTAAAAAAATAAATAAAATAGGTGGCTAGACACCCCATGTAATTGTTTCTCCGTTATCCCAAAAGGACCCTACACACTGACACTGACAGTGTCAGACTAGGCAGGGAATGATGTGTCATACTTTACCCCACTCCATGAAGGTCTCCAGTTAGTAAGGCTTTGTAAGGGGGTGTGGTGGATTGGTTGTGTTTATAGGTACTGCTGACCAAACACTAGATAAGCAGGAGCTTATTTTGATTTTACCTATCCATTGTATGAGAAACCAGATTGTGAGAAAGTATTACAAGTTATACAATGACGGATGCAAAGTAAGTAAGACTTTGAGCAGGAGAATGATACCTAGGAGTAAATGGTGGTTTCCATATTTGGCCAAAATTACACTTTAAAGGGGTTGTCTAGTTTTTTTTTTTTTAAATTGCCCTCTTCCACGGGACCTGTGAACAAAACTATACTTTCCTGCTTTCTGAAGCTCCATTCTGGCTTTATGGCTCCTGGGCTGTCTTCGCCTTCGCCTTCTGGTCCCTGCAAGTAAACTTCCTGCATGGATGAAGTCACGTACACATTTACAGCCAATGACTGTCCTCAGCAGTGACGTGTCCCCAAGTGGTATGTCACTGCTGGGTTACATGCTGCTTGGGGACCCTTCACCGCTGTTAATGTAACAGACTCCATTTTGTCTTTGATAAAACTTTTCCAAACTTTTTAAGAACATTCCAACATGGGGAG
The DNA here is from genome assembly GCA_900303285.1 of Rhinella marina. NCBI lineage: Eukaryota > Metazoa > Chordata > Amphibia > Anura > Bufonidae > Rhinella > Rhinella marina. Next base: position 210,578 of record ONZH01001813.1, on the reverse strand, counting down.
TGGGAAGGAGTAGGCTACAAGACTTGTTTATATTGCTTGGGCCTAAGGTGGACCTTGTCCACATATTCCACCATAGCTTGCACTGTTCGGACATGAGACTATCATGCATTATTATCTCTAATCTGATTGGATCAGTGCCTTATACCAGAAACATCTGATTGGCTGTGTGCTTTCTCCTTTATGGATATATAAACGCTGAGAAAGGGAAGACCCAGACTCAGTGTGTGCTTTGTGTCCTCCATCCGGTAAATTGCTTGATCCTAGACAACTTCATTTTTATTAGAGGAAGCTACTCTAACACCCCTGATGCCAGTGATTGGCTGCAGCGATGCACTTCACTCTGTGCAGGAAGTTTACATGTGGGATCCAGAAATCCAGTGAAGGCAGCCCAGGTCCCCACAGCTGAAGTACAGCAAAGTAGGGATACACAGCATATCCCACATGTCATGATAAAATCATAGTATAACGACTACTGCATCTGAACATTAAAGAGGACCTTTCATATTTTTGTACTTTCTAAAATCAATACTTGGAACTGTAGGTCAAGATTGGGCGATATCGCTATTTTTTTTCTCATACGCTGCTCAATTTCGCTGCTGGGACCCCCTTCTGATTTGCCGCCCTGTATGCTAATCAATAGCATCGGTACAGGGAGGAGCGGTTGTCAGTGGGCATCTCCTTGGCTGTGGCGTGGTCTAAACTGATGATAGGTCCTCTTTAATAAATCCCTATAAAAGAAAAACTTCCAAATGTCCTTGTGACCAGCACAAAATATTCAAAATTGTTGCAAGGCCATTTATGACTGTAACGGTACAATTTTATCATGACTTAGTGGCACTGCCTTGAGGGTCACTACCTTTAGGTGGCACCAGACAGAGTTTTCTTCCTTCTGGAGGAGAGCAATTGTGCATAAAACTGAAAAACGGTGGGAGTTTATCAGAGAACTGAGGCCTAATGTATTCTGTCAGGGTGAATTGAGGGTTTACCTATTTCAAGTTTTGCCTTGTTAAATACTAGCAGACCATTATCTGTTAATTTATATAACAGCAAAATAGAATAAACTTGCCATACCTAGAAGCCAAGTCAGCAAATGGTCGTGTTTTGTGCTGAAAATGCTGCATTACTTCTATAACCATGGGAACAATTGAGCTTGTTTCTGTAATAACAGATCTCTATACATTTCTCAGCAAAACGCTGTGAAGAAAGGTTGTTTATATGCTGAAAAATGACATCTGTTTTGTCTCCAAGCCTTCTGTTGTGCTGAATCCCTAATTGTAGGGTGCGCGCATCACAGTCAGGGGCCCGGGTGCCCGTGTAACTGCGCCGAATCCACAGAGGCTGCTGCGATACTAAAGCATTGTCTTCACTTGTCTATTTCAGTAGTGAAGTGAAACTCTGCTACATTATAATTAGAGATGAGCGAGTAGTGTTCGATCGAGCTGGTATTCGATCGAATACTACGATATTCGGCGTACTCGATTTAATTTGAGTATAACGGCGATGGCGCACCTAGAATTCGTTTCCCCTCCCACCTTCCCTGGCGCTCTTTTTCCACCAATCACCATGCAGGGGGGGTATGACAGGCACGCTGAGCACGCTGGCAGCGCGAAAACGGCGTCTACATGCATTGGCTGGAAAAACCATGTGACCTCGAATATTAAAAACTCAGCTCTTCCTGCTCGTACGCATATGCTGCGTGAACTTAGTCAGGGACAGAGGCTGGAGAAGGGAGAGACAGATTTTAGCTGTTGGACAGGCAGGAGCGTGATTAAAAGCCCTTATCAGGGCTACTACAGTGGACTTCAGTGATAGCTTACTACAATATAGACTTTACAGAGAACGGCTGCTGTATTCAGGGATAGCTGCTGGAGTAGGGACAGAGAGAGGCATTAGTGGTGTATTAGGTGCTCTGCTACATACCAAACTATATTTGGCACTACTGCTGTGTACCTTGAAAAATACAATATATAGGCCTTATAACTGGCAACTGTACTGTGCGTTCTCTTGCAAAGTAATTTCTCATAACTGGTGTTCATACACACCGTCTGATCACTCAGAACACGGCTGTGTACCTTGAAAAATACAATATATAGGCCTTAACTGGCAACTGTACTGTGCATTCTCTTGCAAAGTAATTTCTCATAACTGGTGTTCATACACACCGTCTGATCACTCAGAACACGGCTGTGTACCTTGAAAAATACAATATATAGGACTTAACTGGCAACTGTACTGTGCGTTCTCTTGCAAAGTAATTTCTCATAACTGGTGTTCATACACACCGTCTGATCACTTAGAACACGGCTGTGTACCTTGAAAAATACAATATATAGGCCTTAACTGGCAACTGTACTGTGCGTTCTCTTGCAAAGTAATTTCTCATAACTGTTGTTCATACACACCGTCTGATCACTTAGTACACGGCTGTGTACCTTGAAAAATACAATATATAGGCCTTAACTGGCAACTGTACTGTGCGTTCTCTTGCAAAGTAATTTCTCATAACTGGTGTTCATACACACCGTCTGATCACTTAGAACACGGCTGTGTACCTTGAAAAATACAATATATAGGCCTTAACTGGCAACTGTACTGTGCGTTCTCTTGCAAAGTAATTTCTCATAACTGTTGTTCATACACACCGTCTGATCACTTAGTACACGGCTGTGTACCTTGAAAAATACAATATATAGGCCTTATAACTGGCAACTGTACTGTGTGTTCTCTTGCAAAGTAATTTCTCATAACTGGTGTTCATACACACAGTCTGATCACTTACTACACGGCTGTGTACCTTGAAAAATACAATATATAGGCCTTAACTGGCAACTGTACTGTGCGTTCTCTTGCAAAGTAATTTCTCATAACTGGTGTTCATACACACCGTCTGATCACTCAGAACACGGCTGTGTACCTTGAAAAATACAATATATAGGCCTTAACTGGCAACTGTACTGTGCGTTCTCTTGCAAAGTAATTTCTCATAACTGGTGTTCATACACACCGTCTGATCACTCAGAACACGGCTGTGTACCTTGAAAAATACAATATATAGGCCTTAACTGGCAACTGTACTGTGCGTTCTCTTGCAAAGTAATTTCTCATAACTGGTGTTCATACACACCGTCTGATCACTTAGTACACGGCTGTGTACCTTGAAAAATACAATATATAGGCCTTATAACTGGCAACTGTACTGTGTGTTCTCTTGCAAAGTAATTTCTCATAACTGTTGTTCATACACACCGTCTGATCACTCAGAACACGGCTGTGTACCTTGAAAAATACAATATATAGGCCTTAACTGGCAACTGTACTGTGCGTTCTCTTGCAAAGTAATTTCTCATAACTGGTGTTCATACACACCGTCTGATCACTCAGAACACGGCTGTGTACCTTGAAAAATACAATATATAGGCCTTAACTGCCAACTGTACTGTGCGTTCTCTTGCAAAGTAATTTCTCATAACTGGTGTTCATACACACCGTCTGATCACTTAGTACACGGCTGTGTACCTTGAAAAATACAATATATAGGCCTTAACTGGCAACTGTACTGTGCGTTCTCTTGCAAAGTAATTTCTCATAACTGTTGTTCATACACACCGTCTGATCACTTAGTACACGGCTGTGTACCTTGAAAAATACAATATATAGGCCTTATAACTGGCAACTGTACTGTGTGTTCTCTTGCAAAGTAATTTCTCATAACTGTTGTTCATACACACCGTCTGATCACTTAGAACACGGCTGTGTACCTTGAAAAATACAATATATAGGCCTTAACTGGCAACTGTACTGTGCGTTCTCTTGCAAAGTAATTTCTCATAACTGTTGTTCATACACACCGTCTGATCACTTAGTACACGGCTGTGTACCTTGAAAAATACAATATATAGGCCTTATAACTGGCAACTGTACTGTGAGTTCTCTTGCAAAGTAATTTCTCATAACTGTTGTTCATACACACCGTCTGATCACTTAGAACACGGCTGTGTACCTTGAAAAATACAATATATAGGCCTTAACTGGCAACTGTACTGTGCGTTCTCTTGCAAAGTAATTTCTCATAACTGGTGTTCATACACACAGTCTGATCACTTACTACACGGCTGTGTACCTTGAAAAATACAATATATAGGCCTTAACTGGCAACTGTACTGTGCGTTCTCTTGCAAAGTAATTTCTCATAACTGGTGTTCATACACACCGTCTGATCACTCAGAACACGGCTGTGTACCTTGAAAAATACAATATATAGGCCTTAACTGGCAACTGTACTGTGCGTTCTCTTGCAAAGTAATTTCTCATAACTGGTGTTCATACACACCGTCTGATCACTCAGAACACGGCTGTGTACCTTGAAAAATACAATATATAGGCCTTAACTGGCAACTGTACTGTGCGTTCTCTTGCAAAGTAATTTCTCATAACTGGTGTTCATACACACCGTCTGATCACTTAGTACACGGCTGTGTACCTTGAAAAATACAATATATAGGCCTTAACTGGCAACTGTACTGTGCGTTCTCTTGCAAAGTAATTTCTCATAACTGTTGTTCATACACACCGTCTGATCACTTAGTACACGGCTGTGTACCTTGAATAATACAATATATAGGCCTTATAACTGGCAACTGTACTGTGCGTTCTCTTGCAAACTAATTTCACGGCTGTGAAGGCAAAATATTGTAAAAAAAAAAAAAATGCGGCGGGGGGCTAGCGGAATAGGACGTGGACGAGGACGGGGGCGCGGAAATGCTGTTGGGGGCCTTGTTGAAGCCAGTGGGGATACAATGCGTGCTGGTGAGGGTCAGCCAGGATCCCGCTCATCCAGAATCCCTGCCTTTATGGGACAGTTAAGCAGGGGGCGGGTTACACCGCTGTTGAGGCCTGAGCAGGTTGAACAGGTGGTGCAATGGATAGCCGATAGCGCTTCCACACAGTTGTCAACCAGCCAGTCATCCACACAGTCTCACTCTGACCCTCCTTCCTCCACACCTGGCCAACAGAGTCATCCCACCATTGACCCCTCCCAGGAGCTCTTTTCGGGTCCTTTTTCAGATGTGCCGGAAGAATCCCAGGAGCTAGCAGAGGAATTTGTTTGTAGTGATGCCCAAACACTTGAGTTTTCGCCATCTCCTGCTGATGTGGACCCTGAGCCAGCATCTGTTATCATGAGCGATGATGATGATGAGACGCAGTTGCCATCAAGGGAGGCTGTTGGAATGTCCGGTGGGCAGCAGGAGGAGCAGAGTGAGGAAGTGGAAGAGGAGGTGGTGGATGACGAAATTACCGACCCCACTTGGCCAGGGGTGATGTCCAGCGAGGAAAGTAGTGGAGAGGTGGTGGTCTGCGCAGCACCGAAAAAGGCAGCAAGAGGCAGAGGGATGTCCAGAGGCAGAGGGATGTCCACAGGCAGAGGGATGTCCACAGGCAGAGGGATGTCCAGAGGCAGAGGACAGTCCAGACAAAGTAGTGAGGCCACAGCCAGCACGGCCGAAGCTGTTCCCGGCAGCGGGCAGTCGCGCGAAGCTCCCCCATCGAGGCCTCGTACTTCTGTGGTGTGGAGATTTTTTAATGTTTGTGCGGATGACAAACTGAGCGCGGTTTGCACACTCTGCCACTCAAAACTGAGTAGGGGCTCTGAGAAGAGCAATCTGACCACCTCAGGCATGCGGCGTCACTTGGAAGTCAAGCACTGGGCTGAGTGGGAGAGAGCAAACGCAATACAAACTGCGCCCGGTCCTGCTGCCACTGCCTCTTCCCCTGTGTTGTGTGCTGCCACTGCGGTCCAGACCTCCAGCCAGGACACCTCCACATCTGCCTCTGCCTCGGCTACTTTGGGGCCTTCTCCTTCAGCCTCCCCTTCCCCCGCCTCTTCGCCTGCACCCTCACACTCCTCGTCCCAACAACTGTCCATCTCACAGGCGTTCGACCGCAGGCGGAAGTACGCCTCGAGTCACGCCCAAGCCTTAAACTGCCACATCTCCAAACTGCTGGCCCTGGAGATGTTGCCGTTTAGGCTTGTGGAGACGCAGGCCTTCCGCGACCTGATGGCGGCTGCCGCACCTCGCTATTCCGTCCCCAGCCGCCACTACTTTTCCCGGAGTGCCGTCCCCGCCCTGCACCAGCACGTGTCGCGTAACATCAGGCGGGCCCTGAGGTACGCAGTCAGCGCAAAGGTCCACTTGACCACCGACTCGTGGACAAGCGCTTGCGGCCAGGGACGCTACATCTCTTTGACGGCACACTGGGTGAATGTAGTGGAAGCGGGGACGGGGTCGCAAACAAAGACGGCCTACCTACCACCCCCGCCCAAGATTGCCAGCATGGGTTCTAATAAACCCCCCTCCTCCTCCTCCTCCTCCTCCTGTGCCTTAACATCTCCCTCAGCCGCTAGCTGGAAGCGTTGCAGCACTGGCGCGGGGAGACGTCAGCAGGCGGTGCTAAAGCTCATCAGCTTGGGCGACAGGAAGCACAGCGCCCCAGAGGTGAGGGACGCCATATTGCAGCAGACGGAGATGTGGCTGTCGCCGCTGCAGCTAGGACCAGGCATGGTCGTGTGCGATAACGGCCGTAACCTGGTGGCGGCTCTGGAGCTTGCCGAACTCAATCACGTACCATGCCTGGCCCACGTTTTTAATCTGGTAGTCCAAAAATTTCTGAAGACTTACCCCAACCTGGCAGAGCTACTGGTGAAAGTGCGGCGCTTGTGCGCTCACTTTCGTAAGTCAACTGTAGCTGCTGCTAGCTTAAAAAAACTCCAGCAACGCCTCCATTTGCCTGAACATCGGCTGTTGTGCGACCTGCCCACTCGCTGGAATTCCACCTATTCCATGTTGGCCAGGGTGTGTGAGCAGCAGAGAGCATTGATGGAGTACCAGATTATGAATCCACGCGTGCCTCCAACTCAGCTCCCTCAGTTTGCCAACCACGAGTGGCCATGGATGGCAGACATATGCGATGTACTGCGTATCTTTGAGGAGTCCACCAAGAAGGTCAGCAGCGAGGACGCTATAGTGAGCGTAACCATCCCGCTCCTAGGCGTCCTTAAAGAATCGCTCATCGCAATAAGGGAGAACGCATTGCACGCAGAGGAGACGGGGGTAGGAGGAGACGCAACGGAGCTACACAGTCAGACCACACTTTTGTCTGCTTCACGGTGGCAGTTGCAGGAGGAGGAGGATGAGGACGACGTGGAGGTGGCTGTGGAAGAGGAGGAGGATACTGGCGGCGAGGGTAGCAGTCAGGCTGTGTGCGTCCCATTGGTTCAGCGCGGATGGGGCGGAGAGGAGGCGGAAGAGGAAGAGGAGGAAATGGCAAGTGATCCTTCTGGTGGGGGCAGTGAGGTCATGCCTATTCAGAGTCTGGCACACATGGCTGACTTCATGCTGGGCTGCTTTTCCCGGGACACACGTGTTGTCCGGATAGTGGAGAACAAACTGTACTGGGTCTTCGCACTCCTGGACCCCCGGTATAAAGATAACGTCTCCTCTTTTATTCCGGTAGAGGAGAGGACGAATCGATTGCTGGAATACCAGAGGGAACTCGTGCAGAACATGATGGAGATTTTCCCACCCACCATCGCTGGCGGCAGAGAGGAGAGGGTCTCCCAGAGTCCCACAACATCCATCAGGCCCACAGCCACCAGGGGAACACTCTCCAAGGTGTGGGACACGTTCATGGCACCCCCTCGTGCAACTTCCATCACTGCGGGGCCCGCTATCAGCAGGAGGGACAAGTATCGGCGGATGTTGCGGGAGTACCTGGCAGACCGTACCCCTGTCCTCCCCGATCCCTCGGCGTCCTACACTTACTGGGTCTCCAAGTTGGACACGTGGCTGGAACTGTCCCTGTACGCCTTGGAGGTGCTTGCCTGCCCTGCCGCCAGCGTGCTATCAGAAAGGGTGTTCAGCGCAGCCGGGGGCATTATAACCGATAAGCGCAGCCGCCTGTCAACCGACAGTGCGGACAGGCTGACGCTAATCAAAATGAACAGCAAGTGGATTGACCCGGACTTTGCTTCTCCAACCGTGGAAAGCAGCCAAAAGTGAAGTGCCATCTGTATGAAGTGCCATTTCCTCCTCCTCCTCCTCCTCCTTAACCGCCGTAGAATTGCTCCGTAAATAAGAAAAATTTATATGTTTATGGCTCACCTCTTGGGCCTCCACAAAATGTTTAAGAGGTCTCACCTCTTGGGCCTCCTCATAATTTTTAACAGGTCTCACCTCTTGGGCCTCCACATAATTTTTAAGAGGTCTCACCTCTTGGGCCTCCTCATAATTTTTAACAGGTCTCACCTCTTGGGCCTCCACATAATTTTTAATACGTCTCACCTCTTGGGCCTCCACAAAATGTTTAACAGGTCTCACCTCTTGGGCCTCCACAAAATGTTTAACAGGTCTCACCTCTTGGGCCTCCACAAAATGTTTAACAGGTCTCACCTCTTGGGCCTCCACAAAATGTTTAACAGGTCTCACCTCTTGGGCCTGCACAAAATGTTTAAGAGGTCTCACCTCTTGGGCCTCCACATAATTTTTAACGGGTCTCACCTCTTGGGCCTCCACATAATTTTTAACACGTCTCACCTCTTGGGCCTGCACAAAATGTTTAAGAGGTCTCACCTATTGGGCCTCCACATAATTTTTAACAGGTCTCACCTTTTGGGCCTCCACAAAAGGTTTAAGAGGTTAACAGTGGAAAGCAGCCAAAAGTGAAGTGCCATCTGTATGAAGTGCCATTTCCTCCTCCACCTCCTCCTCCTCCTCCTCCTCCTTAACCGCCGTAGAATTGCTCCGTAAATAAGAAAAATGTATATATTTATGGCTCACCTCTTGGGCCTCCACATAATTTTTAACAGGTCTCACCTCTTGGGCCTCCACAAAATGTTTAAGAGGTCTCACCTCTTGGGCCTCCACATAATTTTTAACAGGTCTCACCTCTTGGGCCTCCACAAAATGTTTAACAGGTCTCACCTCTTGGGCCTCCACATAATTTTTAACACGTCTCACCTCTTGGGCCTGCACAAAATGTTTAAGAGGTCTCACCTATTGGGCCTCCACATAATTTTTAACGGGTCTCACCTCTTGGGCCTCCACAAAATGTTTAACAGGTCTCACCTCTTGGGCCTCCACAAAATGTTTAACAGGTCTCACCTCTTGGGCCTCCACAAAATGTTTAACAGGTCTCACCTCTTGGGCCTCCACAAAATGTTTAACAGGTCTCACCTCTTGGGCCTCCACATAATTTTTAACAGGTCTCACCTTTTGGGCCTCCACAAAAGGTTTAAGAGGTTAACAGTGGAAAGCAGCCAAAAGTGAAGTGCCATCTGTATGAAGTGCCATTTCCTCCTCCACCTCCTCCTCCTCCTCCTCCTCCTTAACCGCCGTAGAATTGCTCCGTAAATAAGAAAAATGTATATATTTATGGCTCACCTCTTGGGCCTCCACATAATTTTTAACAGGTCTCACCTCTTGGGCCTCCACAAAATGTTTAAGAGGTCTCACCTCTTGGGCCTCCACATAATTTTTAACACGTCTCTCCTCTTGGGCCTCCACATAATTTTTAATACGTCTCACCTCTTGGGCCTCCACATAATTTTTTAGAGGTCTCACCTCTTGGGCCTCCACATAATTTTTAAGAGGTCTCACCTCTTGGGCCTGTACAAAATGTTTAAGAGGTCTCACCTCTTGGGCCTCCACAAAATGTTTAAGCGGTCTCACCTCTTGGGCCTCCACATAATTTTTAAGAGGTCTCACCTCTTGGGCCTCCACATAATTTTTAACAGGTCTCACCTCTTGGGCCTCCACATAATTTTTAAGAGGTCTCACCTCTTGGGCCTGTACAAAATGTTTAAGAGGTCTCACCTCTTGGGCCTCCACAAAATGTTTAAGCGGTCTCACCTCTTGGGCCTCCACATAATTTTTAAGAGGTCTCACCTCTTGGGCCTCCACATAATTTTTAAGAGGTCTCACCTCTTGGGGCTCTACAAAATGTTTAAGAGGTCTCACCTCTTTAGCCTCCACACAATTTTTAAGACGTCTCACCTCTTGGGCCTCCACAAAATTTTCCATGAGCCTCTGGCCAGCCCACGGCCTCTTCCTGCCTTTTGCGGTCCTATGCATCCCTCAACATCCCCACTGCTTTACCTGCTAGACATGACACTGGGCCAGGTCGGGTCACTGACATCTCAAGCGCCAACAATTTGGGCATTTTAAGGCTTCTGCATGTGTTTTTGAGTTGTTTTTACATTTTAAAGAAGACATGTCTGACCACATCTCACACACACACACAATGACAATTAGGGGTGGGGTCTATTTGCTTTCCCCCTTGCCTATGCCATCTGTGGTTGTCATAGGCAACGTGATTTTAAGGGGTGCAGAATTTTATCTTCTTTTTTGTCTAGTTTGGCTTGGGGTCCATGGCAATGTTGAGGAAAGAAGGTTTCCTTGTATGGTCTCACTTTACAGAGAGGTTATATTGTGTTTGGAGTGTATTGTTGAGAGGCTGTGATAGTGGCGTAATAGTGCGACTTGGGCGCGTTATATGCACCCAGACATGCTTCCTCTGCTGTCCTAGTTGCATTCCAGCAGTGTTGGCATCCTTTTCTGAGGTTCCAGGGTGGACTTGGTGACCTCCAAGTGGTCGAATTGAGATTTCCAAGTGGCGAGCATTTTTTCCCCATAGACTTTAATGGGATTCGATATCTGGTCGAATAGTCGAATTTCGCGGTCTATTCGAATCGAATTTCGAAATTTCGAATATTTCACTACTCGCTCATCTCTAATTATAATTGAGCATACGCTCTCCGAAACGCGTTGGATTTTTGATCCCTACAGGCTGCAGTAAGCTCTTGTGACGTAACAGGGCATTCTTCAATTCAAATTGATGCTGGTAAATGTCGGCTTATGGTTAACACATATTTTCAAAAAGCCATTTGGCCACTAAAACCCTTTTTACATACATAACTCAGTGTATCACTTCCAAATTTTGACAAAGGGGAAATGTTGCCCGAAACAAGTCAACTTTTACCTGTATGTATTTTTGCACAAATAAAGAAATCCGGTTCTTACGCCAGCCAGTGCTGTATATTTTTCTTCATTTTTAAGTGGAAGCTCCTTTCCTCCATGACACGCTGACAAATCAAGCACCTGTGGGGTCTTATATTAACGGAGCCGGTAAGAGAGTGTATACCCATTATTTGTTTCTACCACTGAGAATGGGGCCAGAAGCACCACTCCAGAGCTGCATCTTCAACTCCTTTCTCAGTGGTATTTCCTGTGCTGACAGCTGCAGGTAATAGCTGATTTGCTGGGTGTTGGACCCCCACTGATTTGAGACTGTAGACTTATGTTGAGGATAGGTAATCAATCTGGTTAACCTGAAAAACCCTTTTAAGAATTCCTTGAACTATTAGGTTAGGGCTTCATTTAGGCATTTTATTACCCAATAAAAAATGCTCTAAAAATGGTGAAATAGCTTGAAATCTCTTTTTGCTAGCAATTTTTTTTATTTAATTGCTATGTAAAGTAGTAGAGAACGACTCCTTCGCATTATAGTTGGGACTACTGTTTTTTCTTGATGTTATGTGGTATATATTTTATGTACAATTTGTGGTTATGATGGTTTGTCCTCTGCCACCATGTTTAGTCGGGAAGATACAATTTGACCCAGCTGAGAGTAGTGCAGGGGTACACTGCAAAAGGGCTGTAGGGCTATGCTTTCACTTAACTAATGTATTTCTTGTATTTCTGTGCACAAGGTATTCATAGCCAGTATTTACTCCCTCCAACCACTAGGTGGCGCTGTTTACCTTCACCATAAAGAAGAAATAGTTTAGAGCACACTATATGTGATTTAGTGTCTGGACAGCTGTGAGAGCAGATACAAAATGTAGTACTGACACATAAGCCGCCACTGGACCTAGGTAACAGCCAGGGCAAGGCCAGAAAGAACTTTAATCGGAAAAGAAGGCCAGAAGAGAAAGAGAGGCGCAGAGTAGAAACTTTGTAGAGATAAAAGGGGTCATTTATTAAGAGCGGCGATTTATACACCAGTCTAAATCCCCATGCACTGGCGGTGGATGCGACAAAGTTATATAGAGGCACAGGCATCTACATAACTTTAGCACTTGGTGATGTCAGCCATGCGACATGGTTTAAGACCATTTTTAACTCCTGCCAACCAACCGTCCTCTTCCCTCTCCATGCCACACCCCCTTTTCCCGCCAACTATAAAAGTGTTGTGAGTGAGGAAAAGTCACAGATTTTCCTGCAAATCCCCTTTTGTGACAAAATCTGCATCTTTAATATGCCATTTGTGGTGTATATTTCTTAATAAGGTTGCATTGCAGAGACCAAGATTCCCCCCCCCCTTGCCTGGATGACAAAGTCAGCTAGAGAAGTGCAATGTAAGAAAGATTCCTTTTAAGGCCTATTAACTACCTGTTGAGAGGCTTCACCTGTAAGAATGGTGGAAAATGTATTTTGTGTAACACCTGCCAGTCTTTTGCATGCTGAGAACTGTAACTGATGTGCTTCGACTTAATTCTTCAGTAAAGAACCATTCTGCTGGTCTCATTATTTTGTGCACCGCTACGCTGCACAAACATCTGCAGCCGCACCAAAGGAACCTGCCTTGCACCTAAAACATTCAACATCAAGGCCATCTCAACCAACATCAGACAGGAGGACCCCATAACCAGAGAGTGCCCCGAAAGGGAATAACAGGTGCGTCTTTTCCATCAGTGCATGGCTCAGGGAAGGGACAGAGCGAGTACTATGACCACTATTGTTGCTACTCACTCCTATGCTTGCCTCCTCTCCTGGGCTCTCTGCACTAGCATAAGAACACAGCATGTGGTACACGTGGTACTGACTGCTGAACAGTGTCAGGACTGAGCATCCATTAGGCAGAAAGGTATGGGTGCCTGTGGACCCTCGCCCACATGATTAACTATAAAGCAGTTATTTGTACTTGTTTAGTACTCGCGCCCTTGTGGAGGGATTCTGAAGCATCATTTCTATCTCCTACTGGACCAGATGTTCGGTCCATCTTTACAGCACATGGTGGGATTTTATGGGCAATATTTTAGTAGCTACTTTTTTCTTCCAAAGCGTAATACAGTATCAAACTCTATAAGGAAACTTTTGTTGAAGTCTTGATTACTTGATAGAAAGAACGTCTTAATATACCTTGTGAGAGTAAGGCCCCATTCACACGACCGTATGTACATTTCCGCATCTTATCTGCATTTTTGCGTATAAGATGCGGAACCATATGGACCCATTCATTTTTCCATAGGAGAAAAAAAATGCGAATGCACACTGTGTGCATTCCGCATCCCGTATCTCACGGAAGTTCCCCCGCAAAAAAAATAAAACATGTCCTATACTTGGCCGCAAAATCACGTCCGTAGCCCCATTAAAGTCAATGGGTCAGCAAAATTGCGGAACACTACGGAATGGTCAATGGTAACAAAATATCTATAGTATGATAGCTATGAGTGGTATATAATCATATATATAATCATGTATTTTATCTTGACTTTTATGCTTGTCATGGATAAAGTAAGGAAAAGGGAATTTTGTGCTCATTTTGTTTCACAATAAGATTAATTACTAAAGATGGTGGGTTAAAGTGACATGTATGACATTTTATTAGATGTTCCCACAGTCTCTAAAATTCTAGGAAATATTTGTCTCTGAAATTCTAGGAAATGTTTTGGTACTTTCCACAAATAAAATTGCATATGGTTGGGTCCAACTTTAGACAAGTGAACTTTTACCTAGTTTTTAGGCCGTAAGATATTGCCAATATGTTGTCATGTATAATTATGCAAGTATCACGTTATAATTTGAATATTGTAACCGCTTGAAAAACTCCCAATTACTCCCATTATCATAAGGGTATAAGAATAAAGGTATCTTCTTAGATACAGAGCTTCCGCCTGTGTCTTCGTTATCGGCCGATAGCAGAAGACTATGAGAGAGGCATTGGTTAATAGAGTTCTCATGTAATGCCTAGAACATGGTCAAACTTGCATGGGAATGAGCTATAATATCAGCCCCATAATGTGTCCTAACATGAAAGTAAAATACAGCTAAACTCCAGGACATTACCTAAAGCAGGGATCAGCAACTTTCAGCACTCCAGCTGCTGTGAAACTACAACTCCCAGCATGCACACTTACTTGGCGGTTCTTGTAACTCCTACAGATGTGAAAGGAGGATTCTGGGAGTTGTAGTTTCAGAACAGATGGAATGCTGATCCATGACTTAAAGCAGTGATTTTCAACCAGTGTGCCTCCAGCTGTTGCAAAACTACAACTCCCATCATGCCCAGGCAGCCTACAGATATCAGCCTACAGAAGGGCATGGTGGGAGTTGTAGTTTTGCAACAGCTGGAGGCACACTGGTTGAAAATCACTGACTTAAAGGGTAATGTATTTATTTATGTTTTCTCTCTCTCCCTTGTAAAATGTATTTCAGCTTTGGATTCAGCAATGTGGAGATTTTGGGACTGCAGAACACCCTGAGCATCTGAAAAGAGTGAACATGCTGTCAGACTGTTCAGCTGCAGAGGGACCCTGAAAGGAAGGGCAGCCAGAAGGACAGATATGGGTTGAGACGGTGGCTTACATGTAGAAGTAAGGGCCCCATAGCAAGGATCAAACCAGGCCCCCACACAGGAAAGAAGGGTTTCTGCCTAAACCTCTTTCAATGACCTTTGGGCCATTTTTCCACTGCCTCATTTGCTAAACGTTGTTGCTTTATAGGGTAGAGTCCTGACCAAGTTTTCACCTCCAGTAGAAGAAGAGATGATCCCAACTAAGACTAGGCCCCCTCTTGCCCTGGGCCCCATAGCAGTCGCATGGTCTGCCGCTATGGTAGTTATGTCTCTGGGTTGAGATCAGCTCAAGATGTGTGGGGCATATATTCAGTGTGTTAGGCTAGTCTTACACCAGTGTTAGTTACATTCGGGAGAGAACAGCCTGCCAGAATTCTCTGGATCTGGCATAGCCTGAAAGTGTCAACTGTCCGATGACGTCATTGATTATAATGGGCACTGGCAGAGATTCAGACACTCCCTGACGTATATGCCAGGATTCGGCTGGACAAAAGTTCCTGCATGCCATGGTTTTTGTCTGGCCAAATCCTGACATATATGCCGGGGGGCAGCCAGATCTCCACCAGTTACCATTATAGTCAATGGGGTCCGGCAGGCAGGCTGCACTACCTGGAGAACTCTAGCAGAACCTGCCTGATGTCTCCTAACGCTGGTCTGAAAGTAACCTTAGTGATGTATGCGGCATGTGTCCGGAGCATTAGTGACATGTACGTATGACCTCTGTGGATCATATGTCTAGTGTGTTAGTGGCAGGTGTAGCATGCGTCCACTGTCTGTAACTCTGTGTACTCTTTCTAACATTTAATGGCAAGGTGCCCGGTCACACTTCTTGCACAGAGGTCCTTTACTGTCAGCGTCCACCCCTGGTACAACCCCCTCTGCAGGATCCTGTCTTACACTCCATGACATTGCTCCATACACGTGTTGAGGCTCTTCACCTGCTGCACAACTAGAGTTCTCAGTAGGCTTCCCAATTCTTGCAGCTCAAAATCAATAATGGTGGGTACACATTATTTGTTACTGAACTGAATACAACTAATGTCAAAGTAATGTATGTTGTCCAGCTTGTGGATGTTGGACAGGTGCACAAGGAAACATGACATAGGAAAGTATAAAATCTGTTGTGTCATTAGTTCCCTCTGGAGGGCAGGGTGCATGTGAACAAGGCTTAATATATGCCCTAATGGCCATAAATGATCTGCGTTGCCAAGCTGTACAATACCACCGCGGTGTATGTACAAGAACAATACATATGCCCCTTTCCAACTGCTAATTTGATGAATCAACTGCTACTCATAGTGCACCTTATGCCCACCTCTGCAGGAAACCCTCAGCCGTGTGCTAGCTATGGAGTCATCAGCACCACCCTTATATGCAGTCAGTGATGGACGGGGATATCTAGGGCCTACCAATAAATCTCATTCTGGCAGTCCACTGTACAGCGACAGATATTACCTGCCCACACAGAGGCAGACAGCAGCTAAATCAGAGGCGTAGCTAGAGGTTCAGCACAGGGGGGGCGAAACATACTTGAGTGGGCCCCCCACTTACTGGCTTCCCAAACGCACGTTTCCAACTTCACAGGCACATACTACTAGTTGTGGTTATAATATTGTATTAGAAAGATGACTGTATAAACTGCTAGATCATCTATGCTGTTAAGTACAGTACAATAGACTTTCTACATACCCTAGTGTAAATACTTTACCACATAATGCAGTAAAATATAGGAGTAATAGGAGTAAAAAACAAGGGGACTCCTATGTTAAAGGAAACCTGTCCCCAGTTTTTACATCACTAAACTAACAGTCCCCTGCCCCCATCAGACCTCAGATCATCAGAATGTGCCCCCATCAGACCTCAGATCAGTGTATTGTGCCCCCATGAGACCTCAGATCAGCGTATTGTGCCCCCATCAGACCTCAGATCAGCGTATCGTGCCCCCATCAGACCTCAGATCAGCGTATTGTGCCCCATCAGACCCCACATCAGCCTACTGTGCCCCATCCGACCTCAGATCAGCATATTGTGCCCCATCAGACCTCAGATCAGCAGAATGTGCCCCCATCAGACCTCAGATCAGCCTACTGTGCCCCCATCAGACCTCAGATCAGCGTATTGTGCCCCATCAGACCTCAGATCAGCGTACTGTGCCCCCATCAGACCTCAGATCAGCGTACTGTGCCCCATCAGACCTCAGATCAGCAGAATGTGCCCCCATCAGACCTCACATCAGCCTACTGTGCCCCCATCAGACCTCACATCAGCCTACTGTGCCCCATCAGACCTCAGATCAGCGTATTGTGCCACCATCAGACCTCAGATCAGCGTATTGTGCCCCATCAGACCTCAGATCAGCGTATTGTGCCCCCATCAGACCTCAGATCAGCAGAATGTGCCCCCATCAGACCTCAGATCAGCAGAATGTGCCCCCATCAGACCTCAGATGAGCGTATTGTGCCCCCATCAGACCTCAGATGAGCGTATTGTGCCCCCATCAGACCTTAGATCAGCAGAATATGTCCCCATCAGACCTCACATCAGTCTACTGTGCCCCATCAGTCCTCAGATCAGCATATTGTGCCCCATCAGACCTCATATCAGCGTATTGTACCCCCATCAGACCTCAGATCAGCAGAATGTGCCCCCCATCAGTCCTCACATCAGCCTACTGTGCCCCCATCAGACCTCAGATCAGCCTACTGTGCCCCCATCAGACCTCAGATCAGCGTATTGTGACCCCATCAGACCTCAGATCAGCATATTGTGCCCCATCAGACCTCAGATCAGCAGAATGTGCCCCCATCAGACCTCACATCAGCCCACCCAACCACATAAGATTAAAATAAAAAACCTTTCTTACCTGTCCTGCGCTGCGGCTGCCCTCCGGTCCGGCGCTCCACTCTCTTCCGCGCACTATGACCTGACGCTGCACGAGTCAGTGTGCGCGGGCCAAGGAAGAGAGTGGAGCAGGCGCAGCGCAGGACAGGTAAGAAAGGTTTTTTATTTTAATCTTATGTGGCTGGGTGGGCTGATCTGAGGTCTGATGGGGGTCCCTAAATACAAGTGAGCGCTTCCATAATGGAAGCGCTCACTTGTATTCGCCTGATAGTTTTAAGGTCATCCTTGCTGGACCCCCCTGAGTCACTGGTAGCTATGCCTCTGAGCTAGACGCTACAAGATGATTGATTATTGGGGTCTCTGCAACAACTTCAAAAGGTGGATCCCAGGGTAGAGAAGATACTGATTGGCCTGTCTCTGTTCCTAGAGGCTATCTTAACCTTCTGATGCATTGATAATAATAAACTGGATAGTCTACCCAGTTTTTTATATTGATGTAGGTTATTTGAGATGCTGTGCTGGTGGACAGGGGGCCCACCTTTCTCAGGGGCCCACCGGGAGATTCCACTGTTCCCCCCCTGGGCCAGTCTGAGCCTGCATGCGGTCTATGGCGGGGTTCACACCAGCGTAATAATAACACATTGAGCCACCTGTACTGAGGTCGCAGATCCCAGTGGACCTTGTTAGGCTGTCTATTAGACCAGTTCTTCACAGGCTTATTACGGACACATTTTTGCTCTGATAATTACCTGATCTAACAACATCACATTGCAAATCCATACAGTGCCGTTAGCATGGGTCATTAGACCTGAGGTTGGGCCGTGCTTTGCAGCCATAATGCAGACACCAAAAGGCTCACGTATTAAAGGGGTTGTGCGAGTTAAAATAAAAATTCCTAAGTGTCAGGAAGGGGTTAAAATAATAAAACAAGTCATACTCATCAGTTCAAACCCCCTCCACTCCACTGTTTCCGATCTGATATTCCACTAAGAAGCAGCAGCGATGACGTCTCAGGCCTCAGTGGTATACGGCTGCAGCAGTAACATGCGGTATACAGGCACGTCACTGCTGCAGCCATGCAAACCAAGCCCGACTGGGAAGATCGTAGCGACGGAGCTGGAGGCGCGAGGGTTTGAATCGGCAAAAATATCTTCTTTCATTTTAAACCCTTGCCTGCCATTTAGACATTTTTATTTTAACTTGGACAAGCTTATGTTAAATCAGCCTAAGGATTCATTCAGACGTGCAGCAATTTTGTGGAACGGGTGCGGACCAATTCATTCAATAGGGCTGCAATGTCTGCAAAAGACACGGACAACACACAGTGTGCTGTCCGCATCCGTAGTTCCGTTCCGCGGCCCTGCAAATAATATAGAGCAAGTCCTATAGGCATTTCTACGCGTATAGCGCTAGCCCTGTTTGTTCTGAAAAATGCGGGACATACGTGGCTGCTATCCGTGTTTTGTGGATGTGCAATTTGTCGTCTGAATGAGCCCTGAAAGACAATAGACAATTATTTTTTTTCTTTGAAGGTGTCAGTGGGCTTGAGTTAAAATGAACCTGTCACCATGAAATGCAGTGCAGTCTATGTGCAGCAGGTTGTAGAGCAGGAGGAGCTGAGCAGAATGATAGTTTTATGGGAAAAGATTCATGTAATTTCTACATTTATATCTTTGCTCTTTCTGAGCTCAGTTGTATATCGGGCTTGCTTGTCAGTGACTGGTAGCATTACCTATATAAGTGTACATACAGAGATAGCTGTCAGTCACTGAAAATATGGCCCCGTGTACAACTGAGCTCAGGAAGAGCAGAGATATAAGTTTTGCTGAATCTTTTCCCACAAACTATATATCAATCTGCTCAGCTCTTCCTGCTCTATAATATGCTGCCTGCAGATTGCGCTCTATTTCATAGTGCCAGGTTCTCTTTAAGGAAATTCTATGTGCTCATTCCTTACAATCCTGATTCCAGGTCAACATAAAGCAACCTTTTGGATATAGTTTGGTTTCCCACACAGCGATCCAAGACAAGTCTGTAAACTGTTATTTTCCAACCACTAATTTTCCATTTGTTCTCTTAATTACGTTCCTCCTCGCTGTACGTGATCTCAGTGACAATGCATTTCACTGAAAAGAACGATACTTAAAAGCTCACTTATCTGCATCACACAGCCGCGCTAATCTTCCTGGTAACAGGTGCTTTCCCAAATAATAAGGGAGTGACGCGCAGCGATGGCAACCAGCCACCGATCGGGTTTAATTATAGCAGAAGCAAGCCTAGACGGCGCACAACTGCAGGGCAATCTCTGCATCCAGTCCAACTGCTATTCCTCATCATGTCCTATCTCTTTACTAGTTTTGTGGAGCAGCCGAGTTATTGTGCACTGAACGTCCTAAGGGGTCTGCTCAATAAAGCAATACTTTATAAGGAAATAATATGTATTTCTTATCTCCGTGTTTTGCATGGCGACTTACGGCCACCAGTATTCAACAAAATGATACAGATAGAAGCTTAAATGTAATGTAACCCCCAGTCGGATTGGTATACTGGATTTCGAGGCATCAGAGTGCGCCAAGCCAGCATATTAACCCTTTGTTTCAAGGAAGGAACGGCTTCAGTAGAGTTTTAAATATGTTGATTTCATTGTTTCCTATAGATGTTAACTCTATGTGTTGGGCACCACTGAGCTGAAGAGACCAAGGCCGGACACACAGGGGGAGTTCAATGGTAGTGTGGTAGTGTATGGTCCAGTTCTGACCTCTGCTCCTCTGACGCGATCGCACAGTGTTAGGGCTCATGCACACGACCGTATGTATTTTGAGGTCTGCATAAAAACGGATCCACAAAAAAAAAAAAAAAAATCTGTGTTGCATCTGCTTTTTTTGCGGATGTCTGCAAAACGGACAAGAATACGACATGTTCTATTTTTTTTGAGGAAGGGACATGTGTATGTGAAATGAATGGTTTCACATACAGACCTGTAAAAAAACGGAAAGGAAACGGAAGAAAAATACGTTTGTATGCATGAGCCCTTATAATGATTTATGCTGTGTGCCCCTGTGAGATATGGAATCTACTGAATGACATTGAGATAATGCTGTCATTGTAACACAGTAGATTCCAGGAGTCTTAAGCCTCATTCACACGTCCGTGTCTGTGCTCAAATCCGTGAGAAACTGCTCAGTGATGCATCCATGAAGAATCCATGTTGGGTCCGTGTGTCTGTTTTTTGCTGTCCATGTGCCATCCGTGTTTCACTGACACTGAACAGCTGAAAAATAATTTTCAAAACGGACCCATAGACTATAATGGGTTTGATGGATCCGTGAACACAGACAAAATAGAGCATGCATCCGTGCTAAAAACACGGACCCACGGACCGTGCTAAAACCCTAATGTCTGAATACACACATTAAAATGAATGGGGACGTATGCTGTCCGTGGAGAACACGTACAGCACATGTATGTGGAACACTGATGTGTGTGAATGAGGTTTTAGGGTCACGCAGCATTATAAATTAATATAATGCTGGGCGATCCTGTCAGAGCATCAAAGTGGAGAGGGTGCGGCGGTTGCAGAGAGAGCAGATCCTCTAGGTGTAATGGCAACACCCCCGTTGCTCCTAGAGGCTCATTTACATATTATAAAACATAATTTTTCTCAATTGTGGGCACTGTGGGCACATATGAACATGGGAATAACACAGATGTCTTCAGCTGCCAAGTGCACATGTAACAGGTCATCCAGTGTCATCCCCCACTGAAGAAGCTGCTGGACGGCGATACGTGCGGGCTGTCTCCCATCCACACAGCACATGCGCTGTGAGACTCCATTTATAGTTTTTTTTTTTTTTTTTACAATGCCCGACTCTTTCATTTGATTTTCACATTATCATTATGTTATTTACATCACTGATCTTTCAGAGAACTTTTGGTCTCCTTATATCACCTTAATCAAAGCTTGTGCTGTTCGTTGTGGTGGATCAGTGCACGCTGTTGTGGATGTTTTCTAATTGCTTTTAATGTTTGATTCTTTTTTGTATCTTTTTTTGTGTATAATTTTAGTGTGCTTTAAGTCACTGTGGACTTTGGACCACAATTATTAAGACCGGCTTTTTAGATGCGGTTCTTAATAAGCCCCTGAGAGGCGGAGGCCTCTCCACAACTTTGGTGCATCCAGCACCAGTTCTTAATGTAAGACAGCTTCAGAGCTCTCTTACATTTAGACCATTTTATATCCCTAAAACAGGCAGCCCCTCCCCTTCCCACATTTTTTTAGACCTGACATGAGCAGGGAAAAGTCGCAGACACAAAGGACCATTGTGCCACAATCTGCGCCAGAAATATGCCTAATATAGGCGTATTTCTGTTTCTTCTTTTTGTGTGGATACCATCAATAACTATTAGGACTCATACAAACGACTGCCATTGGCCCAGAAAACACGATCCATGTGTCAGTTACATCTCCCAGAGCCGACCGCGACACCCCTGACTCGAACTGACTGCAGTATAGTAGTTTATCATACAGTCAGTCTCTATCTGATCTGGGGGCCATTGCTGTGTGCTCATAGGATGAGATGATCACACCGCAATATCCCCACGATCAGATACATATCGCTATGATACAGTCGGGTTGGGTCAGGGGAGCCTCAGTTGGCCCAGGAGATGCATCTGATTTACGGACCGTGCTTCCCATGCCCACCATGGTTGTGTGTATTAACCCTTAGTTAGCCATTAATTAATAAAATAAGAAGCTAAAGAGCAGGGGTAGGCAACCTCCGGCACTCCAGCTGTTGTGAAACTGCATATTTACTCTGCTCTTCTTAGAACTCTCATAGAAGTGAATGGAGCATGCTGGGAATTGTAGTCTCACAACAGCTGGCGTGCCGCAGGTTGCTGATCCCTGCTCCAGGGTATGGTGAAGGCTGCGGGTCCATTACCCTTCATCATACTCCGTAGTGCTGTGGGACCTAGTACAGACGGTCTTGGACCCGATTTGAACTGACAGCGCTGCTGCTTTTCTGTTAGTTATATGCAGGATGAAAATGTATCAAGCAGAAGTTTAGGATAAAGTATATAAACTGCAGCTGAATTTGTCATTTAACTCTTTAGGGCTGCATTGTAGGTACGTTGTACCCAGTCAGTCCCATATAAAACCACAGACAACACCCCATCATGATATGACAAGCTGTGCCAAATGACAAACTCCGCTCTGCTATGTCTGATACATTCAGAGCGGCTACATCTGTGTACGATTAGCAGAACACAACACGTCCATTCTCCTAATGTCATTTAGCTGGATAATATAGTGATGAGCACTTACCGTTCTGTAATGGAGGCTCACAGTGCGCACCGGCATGTGGGGTTAACATGTAGCCTGTTTTCGCGTGGCTTAATTATAATCCCTCTCCTGCCGCCCTCCTCGCCTGCACTCGGTAAACATCTATTTTAAGCTATGACAAGTGCAGAGCTGGGAAGGGAGCGGCAGACATGTCTAATGAGACAGAAACAGGTTTGCATCATGGCAGCGCTCCTCTTCCGTCGCTTTCATTTCCATCCACCATTATGGCATGCGGCGCCTCAGTCCGGCAAATGGATGGTGGCATGTAAATGGTGCGCTAGGAAACGCATCGGTCATAAGCTGCATTATACTTTCTTACCCTCTTCTTGTCGGTGCCAGTGAGAAGAAAATTTCCACCTGCCTAATCTGCAGCTGGTATTAAAGAAAGAAAAGGGCACGCCCTCTGCAAGGACATTTTTTGCCAGAGGACAGGACTGCCACAGATGCGCCTAATTTATGATGAGGCGTACACCTCGATTCTTACGGCAGCGCAAGGGGAAACTAAGACTGTGTCTGTGTAAAAAGCCGGTCTGTGCCCCATGGGATAAAGATTTGCCCCTGAATTGTATTTTTGACCTGCACCTGGTGATAAGCACAGATGGAAATCACTGAGGTGTGAACTAGGCCTAATTATGGCTAAGGACAACGCAGCATTTTACTGCTAGACAAGTGTTCAGAACTGTACCCAAAAACGAGTTTAGCCTATAAAGGTGGCTTTTGCATAGGTGTTTAATGACTTTGTAGGCCTCAAGCACACAAACGTATTTTCTTTCTGTGTCTGTTCTTTTTTTTTTTTTTTTTTTAAGACCGTATACAGAGCCATTAATTTGAATCGGTCAGCAAAAAAATAAACAAAAAACCCCCCCAAAACGGAAGTTACTCCGTGTGTCCATATGTCCATTCCACAAAAAAATAGAACATGTCCTATTATTGTCCGCATTACAGACAAGGTTAGGACTAGAGATGAGCGAACGTGCTCGGTACGAGCACTGTAGCGCTCGTCTCCACTGCGAAAGAATGCCCGCAGGCATTGCGGATCCGTCCTCACCCGACTGAAAGTCAATGGGGACGGATCGGTTTGGTATGAGTGTCATAACAAACCGATCCGTCCCCATTCACTTACATGCAGTTGAGGACGGATCCGCAATGCCTGCGGGCATTGCGAAAAGGAGCCGAGCGCTACAATGCTCGTAACGAGCACTGCTCGCTCATCTCTAGTTAGGACTGTTCTGTTAGGGGCCAGCTGTTCCGTTCCGCAAAATATGGAATGCACACGGACGTCTTCCATATTTGGGCTCATGCACACTACCATATGTATTTTGCGGTCCACAAAAAGTGGATCCGCAAAAGAATGTTTTTTTTTTTTTACAGTAGAAATCAATTTATGAAGTTATTACACGAAGTCTCGCGAGACTTCGCAAAGCAACAACTTTGGCTCATTAGAGCCAATACATTCTAATACTGTATGGAGCCCCTTCTCTGTACAGTATTAGAACAAAGTTTTATGCGATTCGACTTCAGATGTTTCACCCGAAGTCTCGAAGATTCGCTCACCCCTAATGGGGACAAAACAGAAGCATTTTCCCCCGTTATTGAGATCCCATGACAGATCTCAATAGTGGAAAGGGAAAGCGCAAATGTGAAGGTAGCCTAACAGTAATCAACTTTCTTATCTATATATTAGAGATCACCTTGTATATTACTTCAATATTTGATGCAATTTGGATCTTAGACATTTCTATATTCATATATGTGTTTATAAATATCGGGGGAAAATGGATCTTTCACCCAATGAACCATAAGTGTCCCTGTTTGACCGTCCAAGTTGGGAAGTATAATATGAACATAACCCATGCTATGGTTCGGCTTCCCCGATACTATTTCACGTGCTGGAAATGCAGGATTAGAGCTTCTACCTGTCTGGTAACAGACCCTGTAGTCTTTGCTCCAGATCCTCATACTGATGACCTATCCTCAGGATAGATCATCAGTATCTGATCAGTGGGGGTCCGACACCTGGGACCCCAGCCAATTAACTGTTTGAGAAGGCACTGGTGCTCACAGTAGCACAGCGGCCTTCTCTCTGCTTTTCCTGTGGCAATGACAACACATCCATTGGTTACATTGGCTAGGAGCAGCTCAGCACCATTTTGGTCAGTGTCCGATCTGCTTTTTTTTTGCGGATCGTACACAGAACCATTAATTTCTATAGGCCCACAAAACAAACAAACAAACAAAAAAAAAACGACTGGACAGCAAACGGATGTCATCTATGTGCCGTCTGCAGATGTTCGGCCGGGTCACAAATTATAGAACTTTTTTACTGTAGGTCCCATGAAAATTGCGGAATGTGCAGGAGGCCTTAGTGCTTGCTCAGTGTTTGATCAGTGATTTCCATCAGTGAATTTGAGCCCAAACCAGGTTCAGGGTCATAAACACAGAGCAGGTGCAGATCTTTCCATTATACCTTATGGCCCTGATTTATCACACCTTGACTCCAGAATTCTGGTGTCAAAAAGTCGCAAAATATGGCTTTTGCGACTTTTTTGCACTTGCTCGTGCACAATTTAAGCGCTTGTGCAAATATTTGTGACTTTTTACACTCACTTGCACAAAAATTTGTGAACTTTTTGCTTTTTTTACTCCAGTTTTGTAATAAGGGTGGTAAAGTGGGTGTGGTTAGCTATGTTAATGAACTTCACTCCAGATTTATCATTGTGACTTTTTAAAAAGTTGCAAAAAAGTCGCAATCTCACTCCAGGAGGAGGGAGGAGTAGGAAAACTGGAGGAACTTCTCTAGACAGAGGATTGAAGGACAAGTCAAATTTATCAAACAATCTGTGAGATTTGATAAATGTGGCACAACGTACTCCAACACAGACTGAAGCAAAACTGACTTCAAATATTGTCCTCACGATAAAATTCCCCCTATATCTCTGTAAGCTCCACTCCTGCTTTTGGCACACAATCACTGATAAAACACTGACGTGTGAACTAGGCTCATGAGTAGAGACGAATGAATCATTCAAATTTTTATTCGCTAAACATTCGTCGAACTTTTCATAAGATTCGTATATTCGACGAATATATTCGTTGAATCTGTGTACAAAATATACGTTATTATGTGGCGTTTAGTGAACATTCGCGCACTAATAACAAACATTCAGTTTTAAAAGGTACGCAACTTCTTTGAACGCGTACGCATGAGCATACAATTTGCGTATGAAAATGAAAGGCTTTGCTGGAGAGGAATGGTGGAGCAGGAGGAACGCTCTGAGTCTGACCCCTGACTACATATGGATACTGTATCAGCAGATGACAGCAGATCATCCGGCTGAGACTGAGATGAGCGTGCCATCCATTCCACTACCTCATCCACCTTCTCCTCCACTACAATTTTGCGCCTTGGTGGGTTAGCCCGGTGGAACACCGGCCAAGTATTGCAAGTACTACTAGTAGAAGCTCCGGCTACAGGTCCTTTGGCACTTCTGCCCTGTGCCACCTTCTCCTTTTTTTTAGAGCTCTAGGTCTTTTGCTTATTCATTCCAGACATTTTTCACATCACTCTGTGGCCCTGCAGCTGGTCTTTGTCTTTGTCCCTGTATCTCCCTGTCTCTCTCCCTATCTCTCTCCCTGTCTCTCTCTCCCTGCCTGATTAATTACTAGCCCTACAGCATTCGCAGCAGAAGTGAAGCGTCACTGGCTTATCGAGCCTGAGCCAATCAGAGCAAGCCCTGCCCACTAGGTCAGGTGACCATTTTCTTCCTGGGCTTTTGCGCACAAATAACGAACTAACAGTAAAAGTTCACTAATTACTTGAATTTGTACGCAACAGCATTTAGAGTAACTTATATGTAGCATTAGCGTACAATTTATCGGACAAGTACTTAGCGCATGCGTAGAAAGCCTTAGGAACATTTTCGAATCTTAACGGAGCGAATCACCTAATATTTGGATTCGCTTCGCAGCTGAAAATTTCCAAGATTTGATACGAATCAACAAATCGACGAATAGATTCGCTCATCTCTACTCATGAGTCACCAGTCGTTTCATTATAAAGTATGAGAGCTGCACATGATATACATATAGCGCTGCTTATGGCGGCAAATTGATAAACCATGTTTAACGCTGCTTTAACCTCGGCTCCTGACTGGCGTCATGTGCTGGCAATGTCTGTCCTGGCTTCTCTCTGTGCTCTGGGGACAGGGCACAAACCATTACTTCTGCAGATGTTAGATTGTCACTTTAATTAGTATAATGGATTAATGGTATGCCAGTCACTATCGGACTTTCTCAGCAATCAAAATGTGACATGGGCATAGATCTTGTGCATCTGTAGTACACGTAATCGTCCACTAGATGACACTATGGTGGTTCATACCAAACATTGCAAAGTACTTCAAAGCTATTGTGTAGAGTATACATGTTGTAGCCTCAACTAGTAAAAATATTAATATTATAAGAAATGTTACTTGAGTGAATCGAAGTATCCAAAGTAGACTTTGATCCGAATTTCAGGAAAAATTCAATTTGCCGCAAAGCCGATTTCTCTTTGCTTTGTGGTAACAAATCAATTTGCCCTGAAATAGTGGGAAAAAAAATCATACTCACCTCATCCATTTGAGCACAAAGAGGCACATCGCAGCCATCTTGACACGAAGATAAGCGGGATGTTCCATCAATGTGGCTACGGCAGCCTCTTTGCACTTTTTATCTCAAATGCCACAATCAGTAATGAACGCGGCATGTCAGGGGTTCAATGCGACCACTTCATACAAAGAAATGCACTTCGTGATGAAGTAATTTGTCAGGAGGCGAATTTATTTCACTCATCTCTACTTATAAACATTACAAAGCCAAGTGTACGTACTGTACACAAAGGGGCCAGACAGTATTAAACATTACACAGGTAATCAGAGGTCAGTACAGAGATCTCTCCCATCATCTATTTATCCCCAGGACTGTGACGAGGGGACATCCTCTGCGTATGGAGGAAAGAAGGTTTGTACACAAACATAGAAGAGGATTCTTTACGGTAAGAGCAGTGAGACTATGGAACTCTCTGCCTGAGGAGGTGGTGATGGTAAGTTCACTAAAAGAGTTCAAAAGGGGACTGGATGTATTTCTGGAGGATAATAATATTACAGGTTACAGTTACTAGAGATGGGTCGTTGATCCAGGGAGTAATTCTGATTGCCTGATTGGAGTCGGGAAGGAATTTTTTTCCCTAAAGTGGGGAAAATTGGCTTCTACCTCACAGGGGTTTTTTGCCTTCCTCTGGATCAACTTATAGGAAAACAGGCCGAACTGGATAGACAGATGTCTTTTTTCGGCCTTATAAACTATGTTACTATGTTACTATGTTACAGTAATACTCACCAGCACCGATCCCCCACTGTTATTCTGATGCTGGTCCGGTCCCTGCTTCTTTCCACTACCTGTCCTGGCCAATGCCAAGAAAGACCTGCTCAGCCAATCACTTGCCTTAGCAATGTTCCACCTCAGCCACTGATCAACTGAGTGATCTTTCTTTGCAATTCCAGGGTGTCAAGTTGGTGCAGAAATGTTGGCGAGATCCCAGGTGTAGTAGGAATGCCGAGTGGAGTAGTGCGGCCTATATGTCTCTTTATGTGTCAGGGTGCTCCTACAGCGGGACCCCAGGGTTTGACTCTGAAGCAAAATAAAGGGGGAATAATTCAGGGATGAAGGAAAAATAACTTGGGTCTAGATCTTGTGGTGAAATTCAATGGCAGCTTTACTTGAATAAATGTTCATCCAAATGATTTGCAGGCTTTGTCTTGGTTCCAGCAGGTTTTAGCATAAACTGGCAGGCAAACTCAATAACTCTGCTTTCTCTCTTTCTCTGCTGTACTGACAGGATTGCTTAAGTACTTTGTTTTCTTTCTTTATGCTGAACTAAACTCTGTTTAAGTCTGGTTTCTGTACTTCTGATCTGCTCTGGTATCCTTGGATGGGGTGCCTTGGGCTGTTATTCCCCTCCTGGCACTCAAATAACTTATCTTTAGCCAAAGAACTATTCCTCTTGCTGATTTCTCTTATGGTGGCCAAATAACTGTTCCTCAGGCCCCTATGGCTTCCAGACATCTTTCTTCATGGCTAGAAGAGCTTAGGGTCCTCTGGCTGGCATAGGCACCTCAGGCTGTGAGCGTGCCCCACCTTGCTCCTCTCCTGTCTAGCTTAGTACTAGCACTAGCTGGAAACTTCTGCCCCACCCTTCCAGCAGGAAGCTGGGCTCAACCACTTCTGCCCAAAGGGAGAAGAATGGAATGGTGAGTTCCATTCTCTCTAATTATAGCTCTGCCATTTAGGCTGCCACCTGCTGGTGAACCAGGCACATTATATGTAATAAACAGTTGCATAACAAAATTAGGAATGCACAGTGTAGAGAACCTGGACAAAAATACATAAGATGGCATTTAGGTTAGACCATTAAAGATAGTAGCAGGGTGTAGGAGTGATAAATCCACTCCGCGGTGTTACAGATGGATGTAAAGTCACAAGCTGAGGAAGAGACAGCAAACCTTGCCCATGCCCCATATCCCATGACATCAGCTTGGGGTGCTGGGAGCTCGAACCCCGCCAATCATGTATTGATGACCTTGCCTAGCTTAGAGTCCCAGACAACTTCTTTAGAGGGTTTTTCTGGGAGTACAATATTGATGATTTTTTATCCTAAGGATAGGTCATCAATATCTAATCAGTGGGGGTCTGACTCCGGGTACCTCACCGATCAACTGTTTAAAGAGATCATGGCACTCTGGTGGGTGACCCAACCTCTTCCTAGGCCGGTGACGTCTATACATTGGTTATATACTCTCAGTCCCATTCAAGTGAAAAACTGAAAAACCCCTTTAAAAGGCATCTGTCAGCAGATTTGTACCTATGACACTGGCTGACCTGTTACATGTGCACTTGGCAGCTGAAGACATTTGTGTTGGTCCCATGTTCATA
Source organism: Rhinella marina (assembly GCA_900303285.1). Lineage (NCBI taxonomy): Eukaryota > Metazoa > Chordata > Amphibia > Anura > Bufonidae > Rhinella > Rhinella marina. Next base: position 180,793 of record ONZH01001813.1, on the reverse strand, counting down.
TGTGCCCACATTGCTGAGAAAAATGATGTTTTAATATATGCAAATGAGCCTCTAAAGCAAAGGGGGGCATTGCTGTTACTCCTAGAGGCTCTCCTCTCTCTGCAACTGCTGCGCCCTCTACAATTGACTTTGAGAAGTCAGGGCCAGGCAATTTAATTGTGATCATTCCTGCCTGGTCCTGTCAATCAAAGTGCAGAGGACATGCCAGAGAGCAGAGCCTCTAGGTGTAATGACAATGTCCCTGTTGCTCATTTGCATATATTAAAACATAATTTTTTGCAATGTGGACACATATGAACATGGGAACAACACAGATGTCTTCAGCTGACAAGTGAACACATCATAGGTACAAATCTGCTGACAGATGCTCTTTAAGACATTTTGTAGACCTGTATTGTGCACCTATGTGCTTGGTACTGTTCGATTATGGTAGATTAGAGGAGGAGTCAATATTTTGATCGCCCCAGGGTGCATGTGGACTGTCATGTATAGTATTTGACATTCTCCTTATGTGCTAATAGTAGGAAGAAGCTGGGGAAAGCTGAAAAGCCTTGACGAGGGTAGGAGGAGGGTAGGATGCAGGAAAGAGCCTGCATAGCTCCACCACCATCCACATCACTATCCACATGACTAGTGGCATGTAGTGAAGCTGATATAGATTTGGATCCATACTGATCAGGCTGCTGAATACAGACAGAACATTGCTATAGGGAAATAACCTCAGATGCCCTGACAACAAGCAACCAGAGACTCTGATCCAGGGTTACACGAAGCTGAAGTAATGGAGACATTTTTCCCACATTAATACAATGCCTTAAGTGATAAGGCTTATTTTGGCATCAGCTCGACAGGGGTAAGCATTCTCAAGAGAGCAATACAGAAGAAGTCTCCTCCATTTCAGTAAAAAAATCATCCATTACTCTTTATATTTATCTTCTTGTCTTCACAGCAAGCAAATAAACAACATAATAGCAAACAAGATTTGCAATAATGTAGCTGTTGCAGGAGATCAATCTGTAGCCATCAGATACAGTGCCTTGAGAAAGTATTCGTCCTCCTGGAACTTTTCAACCTTTTGTCACATTTCAGGCTTCAAACAAAAAGATATAACATTTTACATTTTTGGTGAAGAATCCACAACAAGTGGGTCACAATCGTGAAGTGGAACGAAATTTATTGGATCATTTAAACTTTTTTTGTAATAATAAAACTGAAAAGTGGGGAGTGCAAAATTATTCGGCCCCCTTGCATTAATACTTTGTTGCACCACCTTTTGCTGCGATTACAGCTGCAAGTCGCTTGGGGTATGTCTCTATCAGTTTTGCACATCTAGAGACTGAAATTCTTGCCCATTCTTCCTTGTAAAACAGCTCGAGCTCTTTGAGGTTGGATGGAGAGCATTTGTGAACAGCAGTTTTCAGCTCTTTCCACATATTCTCAATTGGATTCAGGTCTGGACTTTGACTTGGCCATTCTAAGACCTGGATACGTTTATTTTTGAACCATTCCATTGTAGATTTTGCTTTATGTTTGGGATCATTGTCTTGTCGGAAGATAAATCTCCGTCCTAGTCTCAGGTCTTTTGCAGACTCCAACAGGTTTTCATCCAGAATGGTCCTGTACTTGGCTCCATTCATCTTCCTATCAATTTTAACCATCTCCCCCCTGATGAAAAGCAGGCCCAAACCATGATGCTGCCACCACCATGTTTGACAGTGGGGATGATGTGTTCAGGGTGATGAGCTGTGTTGCTTTTACGCCAAACATATCGTTTTGCATTGTTTCCAAAAAGTTGGATTTTGGTTTCATCTGACCAGAGCACCTTGTTCCACATGTTTGGTGTGTCTCCCAGGTGGCTTCTGGCAAACTGTAAACAAGACTTTTTATGGATATCTTTGAGAAATGGCTTTCTTCTTGCCACTCTTCCATAAAGGCCAGATTTGTGAAGTGTTCGAGTGATTGTTGTCCTATGGACAGACTCTCCCACCTCAGCTGTAGATCTCTGCAGTTCATCCAGAGTGATCATGGGCCTCTTGGCTGCATCTCTGATCAGTCTTCTCCTTGTTTGAGATGAAAGTTTAGAGGGACGGCCGGGTCTTGGTAGATTTGCAGTGGTCTGATACTCCTTCCATTTCAATATGATCACTTGCACAGTGCTACTTGGGATGTTTAAAGCTTGGGAAATCTTTTGGTATCCAAATCCGGCTTTAAACTTCTCCACAACAGTATCACGGACCTGCCTGGTGTGTTCCTTGGTCTTCATGATGCAGAACCCTCAGACTATCACAGAGCAGGTGCATTTATACGGAGACTTGATTACACACAGGTGGATTCTATTTCTCTTCATCAGTCATTTAGGACAACATTGGATCATTCAGAGATCCTCAATGAACTTCTGGAGTGAGTTTTCTGAACTAAAAGTAAATGGGCCGAATAATTTTGCACGCCCCACTTTTCAGTTTTATTATTACAAAAAAAGTTTAAATGATCCAATAAATTTCGTTCCACTTCACAATTGTGACCCACTTGTTGTTGATTCTTCACCAAAAATTTTAAATGTTATATCTTTTTGTTTGAAGCCTAAAATGTGGAAAAAGGTTGAATAGTTCCAGGGGGCCGAATACTTTCGCAAGGCACTATAGATGGACCATGTGGCTCGCTGACATCCCCGCTGTAGACCCTTGTTATTTATTCTTACAGCTTACTTCTCTCTATTTAAGATGGACAGAGGACATATAGCTTCATCTAGTGGTGCTTGGTATTGCAAAGCATTGCATAGCGGCTGTACTTGGTGTCGCGTTCAGCCCCATTCACTTCTATGGGACTGAGCTGCATCTAGGCCACTTGACCGATGAACGTCAAATGACGTAGGGCACTGATGCCCAACCTACGGCCCGCAGGCCAAATGCGGCCCGCACAGTGAATGGAGGCGGAGCTTGCGCTCAGTTGAAGCATACGCTTGACCGCTTCAAAATCCGCCCGCCCCTGCATGATTGCATCATACCAGCACAGTTCCTGCCCGCAGCGGCTGCTCCGACTCCTCCTCGCTCCCATAATGAAGTCCCCGCCCACCAATGACAAGGCCGCCGAGCAGCACAGGAGAGACTGGCTGGAAAAGTCTGCGCCTGTGAGTGACTGTCCAAGAAGGAGGAAGAGGAGTGTGAGAGACCTGGCCTAAATGATAGCCCGACTGTCTTAAATAAAGGTGCTACTGTATGTCTGTCTATTACCGTGTCTTCTACAACTGTCTGACTCTGGCCTACTCCTTCCTGCCTGCAAGCTGCACTGCACTACTGCCCTCCCCACTCCCCCATACATGAGCAACAAGAAGATATTACTGTATGATGACCACAAGACATTATTATACTAGGGGGGCCTTGTGGCTGCCCCCATACAGTATAATGTCTCCTTTTGGCTGCCCCCATACAGTATAACATCTCCTTGTGGCTGCCCCCATACTGTATAACGTCTCCTTGTGGCTGCCCCCATACAGTATAATGTCTCCTTGTGGCTGCCCCATACAGTATAACATCTCCATGTGGCTGCTCCCATACAGTATAACGTCTCCTTGTGGCTGCCCCATACAGTATAATGTCTCCTTGTGGCTTCCCCCATACAGTATAATCTCTCCTTGTGGCTGCCCCCATACAGTGACTGGCGAGGTGTGGTAGTGGTGGGTAGTGTCTTTTACTGGTGCCCAAAAGATATTTTCTTGCATTCCACTTCTTAGTCTTGCTATGTGCAGATATGTGCCCCTTCACAGTAGTAATGACCAGATGTTCCCCCCTCACTGTCGTAAAGCGCAGATATGTGCCCCCTTCACAGTGGTAATGCTCACATGCCCCCTTCACAGTGGTAATGCCCAGATGTGCCCCCTTTACAGTAAAAATGCCCAAATATGCCCCATTCACAGTAAAACTGCCCAGATATTTGCCCCTTCACAGTTGTAATGCTCACACGTGCCCCCACACAGTGTTTGCATTTCTTTCTGGAAAAGCTACCTGGTTCCAAAGCTACCTGGTTCTGGCCCACAAAATTTATATTTATTTATATCGTGTCTAGTGCGGCCCTCAGACGAAAAATGGTTGGGCACCACTGGCGTAGGGGAAAGCTGGCCACGGTGTTACTCTGAGTGCCGATGCCTTCTGAAACACCAGTCAGATACTGATGATCTATCCAGAGGACACTTTATCAGTATAAAACTGTTGGATAGATGATTACTATTTTTGGTTGTAATGACCCTTTAAAAATCAAGCTGCAACGAGAAATGGTTGAATTCTTACCTACCAGATCCTGCACTGACGTTCCATTTCTCCCAGCCAGTTTCTAATTAACTGGCTGCAAAGGTGATGACAGTATCCAGGAAGTGGGGTACAGCGAGCACTCTGCAGCATTAGATTTGCAGCAGCGTGGGATTGGTAAGGTAGGTATAAAGGTAGTTTTTTTTTGGGTGCATGTTGATGCTACATGTACAGCGCTGGGAGGGTCTTTAAACATGGCGTCCAATTGCATGTGCTGGCGTCCAATAGTTGGCTTCCTGCTAGATTGCAGGAATTTAACCCTTTAAACGACGAAAAACCCAAAAACGCGCTCTTTCAGGTTAAAGGGGTATTCCATCTGAGACAATGGGGACATATTCCTAGGATGCTTTCTCTTGCCCTGAGCTGTATTGCAGGGCAAGTGCTGTTTGTTTATATTTTTCACACTGCTAGGTGGAGGCTTCCACCTAGCAGTGTAGCCGGTGACATCACCGACGATGGTCGGCCTTTAGCTCTGCCCTAGTCATTTTACAGGCTAGGTCAGCGCTAAAGCCCACCAATTTGTGCTGGTGATGTCACCGAGCTTACTGCTGGATGGAAGCTTCAGTCTAGCTTACCCTATGGATAGCACGGTACATCACCAGATCTCCAAACAATGCCTTTGCCCTGCGTAATTCAGTTCAAAGGAAGAGAAAGTATCATACCAGGGAGGCCGAAGGGGTGAAGATGGGGATATATCTAGGTTCAGCTCTGAACCCAGACAACCTCTTTAAAATATAAAAATATTTATTCCATATGGCGAATGGCAAAATGGAAAAAAATGGACAATTCACCTTTTTTTCATTGCTTGACTTACCCCCAAAAATTAGATAAAATGTGATCGCTTTCATGACCCCAAAAAGGAGGACATCGCACCTGGGACAGTGGGTGATGAGTCAACACACAGAAAGAAAAACAGCACACGTGCAGAAAACTGCAGTGTAGTACAAAACCAGAAAGGTGTATGACATTAACCCCTTCAACCCTGGGCCTGTTTTCACCTTCCTGCCCAGGCCATTTTTTGCAAATCTGACATGTGTCACTTTATGTGGTAATAACTTTGGAACGCTTTTACTTATCCAAGCCATTCTGAGACTGTTTTCTCGTCACATATTGTGCTTCACGACAGTAGTAAATTTGTGGCAAAATATTTCATTTTTATTTATAAAAAAAATTTCAAATTTACCAAAATTTTTCAAATTTCAATTTCTCTACTTTCAAAATACATAGTAATACCTCCAAAAATAGTTATTATTTTACGTTCCCCATATGTCTACTTTATGTTGGCATCATTTTATAAATGTCATTTTACTTTTTTAGGACGTTAGAAGTCTTAGAAGTTTAGAAGCCATTTTTCACATTTTCAACAAAATTTCCAAAACCATTTTTTTAAGCACCAATTCAGATATAAAGTGATTTTGAGGGGTTTACATAATGGAAACCACCCATAAATGACCCCATTTTAGAAACTACACCCCTCAAATTATAAAAAACTGATGTTACAAACTTTGTTAACCCTTGAGGTGCTCCACAAGAATTAAAGGAAAATGGAGGTAAAATTTCAAAATTTCACTTTTTTGGTAGATCATTCATGTTAATAATTTTTTTCTTGCAACACAGCAAGGGTTAACAGCAAACACAACCTCAATATACATTACTCTGATTCTGCAGTTTATAGAAATACCCCATATGGAATTTGGAAACACTTGGCTGTGAAAATGAAAAGTTTTATTTCTTCCAATAAAATGTTGCTTTAGCCCCAAATTTTTCATTTTCACAAGGGGTAACAGGAGAAAAGTACCCCATAATTTGTTCCCCATTTTATCCTGAATACAGCAATATGTGGTGGTAAACTTCTGTGGGGGCACATGGCAGGACTCAGAACAGAAGGAGCGCCATATGGATTTTGCAGCACAGATTTTGATGGATTGGTTTGCGGGAGCCATTGATTTTTAATTTTTGAGTTATTGTCTTATGTGGGGGCTCATTTTTTGCGGGATGAGGTGACATTTTCATTGGTACTATTTTGGGGTACAAAAGACTTTTTGATCGCTTGGTATTACACTTTTTGTGAGTCAAGGTGAAAAAAATAGCTGTTTTGGCATTTGTTTTTAATTTTTTTTACAGCATTCACCTGAGGGGTCAAATCATGTGATATTTTTATAGAGCAGATTGTTATGGACTCGGTGATACCCAATATGTGTACCATTTTTATTTCTGTTAAATTTTACACATTAGCTGCATTTTTGAACAGAATAAAATCTTGTTTTTGTGCTGCCATTTTCAGAGAACTATATTTTTTTTATTTTTTGGGCGATTGTATTACGTAGGGTATCAATTTCTGCAGGATGAGATGAAGTTTTGATTGGTACCATTTTGGGGTACATATCCTTTTTTGATCGCCTGCTATTACACTTTTTGTGAGGCAAGAGGAAAATAAATGGCTGTTTTGGCATAGCTTTTAAAAAATTTTTTTTACAGCATTCACCTGGGGGGCCATCTCATGTAATATTTTTATAGAGCAGGTTGTTATGGATGTGGTGATACCCAATATTTATACATTTTATTTTTGGAAAGTTTTACACATTAGATGCATAGTTGAACAAAATAAAATATTTTTTTTGTGTTGCCAATTTCTGAGAGCCATATTTTTTTTATTTTTCGGGTATAATTTTTTGTGGGACAAGACGACGGTTTGATTGGTACCATTTTGGGGTACATACGCTTTTTTGATCGCCTGCTATTACACTTTTTGTAAGGGAAGGTGACTGGCTGTTTTGGCACTTTTTTTTTTTTACTGCGTTCACCTGAGGTTGTGGACCATGTGATATTTTTATAGAGCCGGTCGATACGGACGCGGCGATACCTAATATGTCTATTTTCCTTTTTTCCCTATTTTTTACAATTTTTTTTAACTTTATTTTGTGAAAAGGACACTTTTTTGGGGGGGAACTTGAAACTTTTTTGTAAAACTTTTTTTTTTTCACTTTTTTTCACTTTCTTTTTTTTACAATTTTTTAACTTTTGGGGTCTGATCCCCTTTACAATGCATTACAATACTTCTGTATTGTAATGCATTGGCTGTAAGTGTATTACTCAATGTAATACACTTACAGCCTTCTGCAGAGATCCAGGGGGCTGGATCTCAGTCTTCCGTAGATAGCAGCCGGATGCCTAAGGAAGGCATCTGGCTGCTATCTAAGCCATCGGGTCCCCGTCACAGCAGCGCGGGGACCCGACGGACACCCCTTCCCACCGCCCGCATTGAATGTGCCGCAGTCAGCGCTGACCGCGGCACGTGAAGGGTTAATGCACCGGCATCAGTGTTTTCACCGATGCTGGTGCATACAGCGGGGGTCCGGCTACTGGGCACAGCCGGACCCCGCCGCTGATCGGGCGGGCGCAGCTCCTGCACCCACCCGATCAGCGCGCCGTAGCACTATGGCGCTGGTCGGGAAGGGGTTAAACAAATCTCCTGTATACTTTACGGATGTTTTCCATGCAAAAATTGACTTGGTGTGAGGATTTAGAAATCCTCAGCATGTCAATTGTGTTTGTAGTTTTAGATTTCACCCTTTTCTAATGGAGGCTGACATCTTTGACAAAACCATGTCAAATACTTTCCAAAAAATCGAGATTTTGTGCTGTTTGGGTGCAAAACCCACAGATCTTCTGCATACTTCCCAAATTTTTGAACGTTCAAAGAGGGACACTTATGGTTCATTGTGTGAAAGATTTTTCCTGAATATCTATACACGTCAATAATTTTCTCTCTTTATCTGAATATACACATTTACAAAATTCTAACTTCATCAAGTAATGAAATAATATACACATTCTGGATATAGTAATGAAAATGCAGTAATGAAAATCTATACTTCAGATCAAAAAGAGGGACATTTATGGAGCAAAGAGGGACAGAGGAAATTGGGTCAAAAAGAGGGACTGTCCCTCCAAAAGAGGGACACCTGGGAGGTCTGCTTCTGCATGTTCACCAAACTCTGTCTGCAGGTACCCATACAGCGACTGGGACCACAGGGGCAATGTGTGAGTGCGGTAGCCTGATGGGTGTAGTAGTTGGTACTCACGGTTAGCAGCTCCCTGGGCTGACATGCAATGATGGGAAGGATAACACAGGATTCCTTCGGGGCACACTCTGGTGTTGAGGGTTCTCCTGCCAGATGTTGATTGAAGTGCCATTGGTGGTACGGAGTTTTAGGGGCAAGGAAAGCAGGGTCCCTGAGGTTCGTGATGCAAGCACCCTTGGGTGCAAAGGAGGTGTAGAATGAAGAGGAGTCAGTTCATATAAATAACTGGAACGTTTACTGAGAATCACTTGCATTGAGGTAGATGTACAGGCTTAGTTATAGTACTTACAGGCTCAGTTGTGGTACTGCAGGCTTCAATGTGTTGATGACAGTGTTAGGCTTCCTTTTGCTTGTATCTGAGTCCTTTATCTGTATTCACTGCTAACAGCCAGGTACTGGATATAATATCTCATCTTCTATGTCGTTCTTGCTTTCTGCAACCTACAGGGTGGTTCTCTCTAGCTGCAGGCATCCATCTTCTGTTCCATTCTTTGTACTAGTTGCCATCAGAAACAGATCCACAAGGCCCATAGAGGAATGTGGTAACACAACTTTGCTCTTAGTTGTCAGGCTGTGTCCACTTGCAGGAGGCTTCTCCCGGTCACTAGCTGCTGTGGAGTCCATAAGCTAGGGTGACCAGACGTCCTCTTTTTCCCGGACATGTCCTACTTTTGAGACCTAAAAAAATGTCCGGGGGGAATTTCAAAATCGTCCGGGATTTTGTTCGACTGCCTCAAACTGTTTGAGTCAAACATTATATACATGTATTATGTTTGACTCAAACAGTTTGAGGCAGTCGAACAAAATCATTTTAACTGTTAAAATGGCCGTTAGGGGTTAAAAATAATAAAAAAACCTCACCTTTTCCACTTGTTCGCGCAGCCGGTGTCTTCTTTCTTCTTTCCCCTTGCAGGACCTGCAAAAAGACCTTCGGTGACGTCACCAAAGGTCCTATTGCAGGTCATGCAAGGGGAAAGAAGAAAGAAGACACCGGCTGCGCGAACAAGTGGAAAAGGTGAGTTTTTTAAAAATTATTTTTAACCCCTAAAGGCCATTTTAACTATTATTTTCTGTTATAACCATGTTATAACGGAAAATAATAAAGGGAAGTTCAGGTCCCCATTCCCTGGGGTATAGTGTAATGCCCCCCCTTTCCAAAAAAAGGAGTCCTCCTTTTCAGAAACCCAAATTTGGTCACCCTACCATAAGCTAGGAGATGCTTCTATGTTCTATACCCAAGTCTACCCTGGTCTGTGCTGGGTAGCTTCTGATAACTTCCCCTCCAAGCCCCCTCAGCCTGGCCAGAGCCAAGGGGCTAAAGTGGTAGCTACATAGTAGATATGTCTGACTTTCCTTATAACTCCTCTTGTTCTCTACACACATCAACTCCTTTCTCCTCCTAGCTAACTCCCTTCCTGTGTCTCTGTCCTTTTTATAGGAGAATGCACAAGTACCTAGTGGTGACTAAGGTGTAGTGTTGGTTACCAGCCTGTTAATAGGAATTTGCAGCTACTTACATATACAGCATAAAATTACATTCTTAAACATACAGGGCCCCACTACTGATGCGGAGGGGGACACTGCACCCATAATCTATATAACAGCGTCAGCACATTAGACTAGAAATCTACAACATATGTGATATTTAACACCTTTTGTCGCTGCCTCCAAGAGTTTGCTATTGGACATTACAGGGATGAGGTATAAGAAAAGAGAACTACAACTCCCAGCATGTTGTTATGATGTGATATTTGGGGGCATTACAGGAGTAGTAGTTCTAAGAAGAGGGAACTACAACTCCCAGCATGTTGTTATGATGTGATATTTGGGGGCATTACAGGAGTAGTAGTTCTAAGAAGAGGGAACTACAACACTCAGCATGTCCACATTATTATGTCATAGTTGCCAACTGTCTGGAATTTGGAGGAACTGTCTCTGATTTTCAGAGACATTCCCAGAAAATTTAGGCTGTCCCAGGCCAAAAATGGGTAGGGCTAACATTAATCCCATTCATAAGTGGGTATTTCCAGCTAGGGGGTGGGTCTTTCCCATAGGAGGACTTAGAGTCCCCTGATTTTACCAACTAAAACGTTACAGTGGTATATCTAGAATGGAGACAGATGATGCAACTTCTATTGGGCCCATGGCAGAAGGGGGCCAGCTGTTCAGGTATGGCCCACCCCCTAATTACACTTCGATAGCTAGTTGTGAAGAGGGGAAGGAATGATGTGGAGAAGGACCTATGATTATGTCATAACCTGTGGGATGTCGCGATGTGAAGAGGAGGAGCTTCTGTGCTGTGCATGGAGCAGAATTTAATGGTGTCCTGGGATAGCACATAACATCCAAGAAATACTAGGAGTTGTAGTTCTGTCCTACTGTATCCTTCATTTGTTCATTGATGCCCTGCAATAACAGTCTATTAATGCTGGGGGTTGCAGTTCTCTCCTCTTACACTCTCTCCCTGTAATGTCAACTTGTGTCCCATAATAACAGCCTGGACATGCTGGGATTTGTAGTTCTCTCATCTTTTACCCCTCCATGTATTGCCCTCTATTTTTCCAGCAATAACCTGGTCATGATGAGACTTGTAGTCCTATTTTTACTATTATGAGGCTCTGCAGCAGCTGAGGTGTGTAAATGAGGTTCTGCAGCAGCTGAGGTGTGTATGATGAAGTTCCACGGCAGCTGAGGTGTGTATTAGGAGGTTCTGCAGACGCTGACGTGTATATTATGAGGTTATGCAGCAGCTGAGGTTTGTATTATGAAGTTTGGCAGCAGCTGATGTGTGTATTATGAGGTTCTGCAGCAGCTGAGGTGTATATTATGAGGTTCTGTAGCAGTTGAGGTCAGGAGCGGACTGGGAACTTAGTGGCCCTGGAAAAATACTAATAGTGGCCCCATTTTGTAGTTCGGTCCAAATTGATGGAAAGCAGGGCCAACAATACCATATTGTGGCACATTATACCATCCCAACAGAGCTAAATACCACAGTCCATTACAATATACTGTCAGCAGCATAAAATACATCCCCAAAAACTTCCATTGGGAGGCTGTGAGGAGGGCCGATGTGGCCCCCTGGGCATCGGCCCACCGGGAAATTTCCCTGTAAGGTCTATGGCCAAATCACCCTTGGTTTAGGTGTATATTATGAGGTTCTGCAGCAGCTGAGGTGTATATTATGAGGTTGTGCAGCAGTGAGGTGTGCATTATGAGGTTCTGCAGCAGCTGTGATGTGTATTATGAGGTTCTGCAGCAGCTAATTTTGCCTATGCTAAATCTCTAACAGGTCCCAAAGGTACTACCGTATTATTTATAATAATGGTGTCTTGTTGGTAGAGGGGTCTTTGGACCCACAGGCCCAGTTGCAACTGCTACCTGATAACCCCCTATAGCTACAACACTGGCCAAAGAGACTCTACAGTCTTTGGGAGAACTTTTCATGGTGGTCTGTGGCAAATGGAGAAGAAAAAAGAAGTGAAGGACTCTAGTAGAGAAATATCAGCTGTGACTGATCTGCACCTGAGGAAGCTGACAGACCGTCAGTGAAACGCTTTGTGCTTTTTACCTTTTTGTTAATAAATTGTTATTTTACCCTGGAACAGCAGCGCCCCAAATCTGTTATTATCTTTTATCTTTATTATCTTCAATTGGATCTCCACCTGGGGATCGCACAGAGGGACCTGTAGTCTACTTCCAGTCCCTGGGCTTTCTATGTGGGTATCTTATGCTTATTTTATTCTACATCTGGTAAGCTCACTTATACCTGTGCAGCTATACCTTTAATGGGAACCTGTCACCTCCAACACACACATAAAACTGCCTGCATTACCTTAAATTAGGCCCCAGTGTGTTCCTAATCATGCCTTTTATGCAGTAATTTGATCCCCCAAACTTCATGAAAACGCGGTTTTAATCGTCATCTGCGCTCTCTCTGCAGTCAGCTTGAAGTCAAGGGGGCAGCGGCCTCCTTGCTTCAAGTCATGTAAAGCACACCCCTTTTACCACTGATTGACATCCTCTGTGTGGCCTTCTTGCTGTGTGATCCCGGCCCCGGCTCCTGCGCTCCGCCTCTGCAGCCAGTGATCACGCTCAGGAAATGCGGGCGGGCATACGAGAGGACGGACGGACGGGTGAGCGCTCGCTCGCTGGAGCTTCCGGAGCATGCGCAGTAGGTAGATGAAAGCCGGCGGAGCGCAGGAGCCCAGGCCACACAGAGGACGTCAATCAGTGGCAAAAGGGGCGTGATTTACATGACTTGAAGCAAGGAGGCAGCTGCCCCCTTGACTTCAAGCTGACTGCAGAGAGAGCGCAGATGACGATTAAAACCGCGTTTTCATGAAGTTTGGGGGATCAAATTACTGCATGAAAGGCATGATTAGGAACCCAATGGGGCCTAATTTAAGGTAATGCAGGCAGTTTTATGTGTGTGTTGGAGGTGACAGGTTCCCTTTAAGGTTCGGTTTTACACTATGGAGCGCCGGTTCTTTTTTCTTCTCTGGATTAAATGTTTTAGTATTCCGTGTCTGCACCTCGTAAAATGTTTTAAAATGTATTTTATTAGCACATAAGGTAAGTTTTTAATTGATTCTACAAAAGAGGTGCCATTTACCTAATCTGCCTGGAGCACCAAACTGACTTGTCTCGGCCCTGCTCCTCTGCCAGCACGCGTCGCATTGTGACCTGATTTATCGTTTCAGACCTGACCAGTCCAGTGCTATGAAGATCTGCCCCAGTACAGAAGCACATGCAGTAAGTCAGCAATGGGATGGGAGAGGGGGAAAGGGTGAAACAGAAGCAGGCAGCAGTTCATGGGGGAAGAGGGGGTATGGAACATCATATAATATCGGATTTTGGTATTCTGTTGCAGTCTAGGAGCAGACTAACAGAATCACCAGATCCTGCATATACTGAACAACTCCATCACCTGCTGGATCCCATTCACAATAAAGGGATCCATCAGGATCCGGTGCGGGTACAGGCAGTTTGCTGGATGAAATACTGTGCATGCAATTTTCTTTTGCATTATATTTCTTCTTGAACTTCTGTAGCAGATGTGCACATAGCCTAAGCCAGTGATGGCTAAACTCTGACACTCCAGCTGTGGTGAAACTATCACTCCAGCATGCTCCATTCATCTCTATTCTGTTCTGAGAACAGCCAAGCAAGTGTACATCTTGGGAGTTGTAGTTTTACCACAGCTGGAGTGCCGGAGGTTAGCCACCACAGGGGGGTGCTATGGGTGGCTCATGAGACAACAGCTGCAGCACAGTTTATGGACAGGCTGATAGGAATGCAGACACAGTTCATGGGGGAACATGATATGATTGAAGTCGTTCATGATGGAGAGGTGAGGGGAAGTGGCTACAACTCCCACAATGTTCTGGCTGTTATTATGTGATCTCAGAGGACATTACAGGTGGAAGAGGAGGCATAAGAGGAGAAAACAACAACTCCCATCATTTCCCTGGCTCTTACATTGAATCCATGCTTCTTCAGTTTCTTCTCCTCCATACAAATCTTGATCCCCACAGAGGGCATCATCACAGGTCCTTCAACATCTCTTTGCATAATCCACTGCTGAGCTCTGCCCCTCCTGTGCTGATTACATGATGGTGATGTCATCACAGGTCCTTCATCAACACTTCTCAACAACTGCTGAGCTCTGCCGGTCCTGCACTGATCAGATGACAGTGACATTCACAGGTCCTTCGTCCTGTCATCAGTCATTAGCAGAGGACTCTTACTAAGGGTGAGGTGGGCATAGCGGGACATGTGGGCAATAGCCCAGGATGGCGGACAGCGGGGAAAAACCAGGACTGTCCCACTGGAACCGGAAAGGTTGAGACCTATGGTATTGGGGTAGCGCAGTACTATGGCATGCCAACTTCTATTTAGCTGCACCCATTGTATAGAGACTACCTGCGGAGTTATTCTTGAAACTGCATTATAGACTGTGCTGTTGCTTCTGACAACCGCCAATCTCTAGGTCACTATTCTGTCTGCAACCATCAAGTTTATGCCGTCTATGAGAGACTGCAACCGTATGGTCATTGCCTCAATTTTATTAAACTTTAAGTTACACCTGGCATAGTGTGGGTTAATCACCGCGCCATCCTCGAGTGGGTACGACATAATAGTCATTGACCACAGCCATACGTTTCTTGACCCTCTTACAAGTTTAGTCTGTAAAGTAATCCTCCATATACGTTCGCATAAAGGACTAAACAATTTTTTGAGCATATGTATTGATGTAGTAGCAGTTTTTTATTGCGTATGTATAAAGCAAAACAATAGTGTATCAGGGCTGGAAGGGTTAATCCTGTACTGGCCATTATCATCTCTAAAAATACCTTCATCCCATTCTCAGCAGAGAAATGCCATCCTTTGTTGCAGAAAGATAGTATGAGTCTGCAGAGGGCAGCGAGGGGACAAATGGCATCGCGATTTGAAAGCACTGACCTTTCTGCCAACTCTTTGCACTTCAATTCAATACCTGGTTTCTCTTCCTATCTCCGTCTATCTTTTGTCAACAGCCATGCAAAACGAGGGCAGGGAGGTTAGCGCCAAATAAAGGCCTCTTAAAAGGACAAAAGTGCAGAAATGAAGTCTCTTGTGCTCATTTAAACCATAAATGGATACAATATGTCCATGAAAAGACATTACAGGGAAGATTTCACGCTATTTCTGTAGATTCTCTTCCTTAACACCGTAAAGTAAAGAGAGGACACAATTAATTTATGAATGGCAGATCATTATGTCAACTTCCTCACCCAGACAGGTTTTAAAGCTGAATTAACCCCTCAGACTTAAATAGCTAAACTCTAGAAAATTGGTATTCCACTTTTAACAACACACAGGGCTAGGGTTCTCCCAGCTATTCTGCTGACTGGGGCTAAAGGTAAAGTGGTCTGCCCATTCCACAAATTGAAGAAGGTAATGCACAGTGTAATCGCCAAAATGTTGCCCCCTACAGTTAAAGAAGAATAAAGAAAGTTATTTGAGGTTGCATAAGGTCGAGTGGCACATATGTTCAGAGTATACTACATGCATACTGAAGATTCAGTCCCTGATGCTGTTCTTGCTTTTTAAAGCGTAAGTTTTCAAAAAATGTTAGCATCATGGCTGTGCTTCTTTATTCTACAATTATTACTGAGAAGGAACAGTTATGTTTGGGCTTCTCTAATTTTTCAGCCATATTATTCCATGTTTTGGCTGCACAGCTGGATGCATTTCACTCAGAAGCAGGTGACGTCTCCCTTGTGTCAACACTGTACTACAGTGACAGTCTTTCCCTTACTTCCCATTATGTTTGTTTTTAGCTCTGTAGCTCATAGAACAGATAAGGAGGGATAAATCACTCTACAAAGGCAGGAGGCTCCTGTGATGTTTTGAAACAGTGTAGAAGCAGCTCATTTTATCAGGGTCACAATCTCATCGAGCTCTGACATGCCACCACTTCCTCTCTGCTGTTTTCTAAGTCTCTGTTATCATATTTTTTAAATGGAGTGATCAGCTAGTTACACCATACACTATTAAATGAAATTAAATTGTGTTAAAGTACAGTAAAGGACTCTATACATTAATCATAGCTGGACTGGCAAATTATGGTGTAATGGTGTGTTTCCTGCCCCCTTTTAGCTAGGTTTGAGGTTCTTGGCTGGCCCCTCGACTCAGGTTCCTCTAGCTACAGTAGTCCTGTGCTTTATTACCTGGTTAATCAGATCAAATGGAAGTACTAGGAGATATGTTTGCAATGGAACCAGACCTAAATAAAAGATATAGTGCCAGGTGTTATGTCAGTGGTCATGCCCACCATTACTCCTCTCCCTCTGGTGGATACAGCCGTCATATCTACTACCTGCTCTGGTGATTCAGGCCTGTTACCTCCTTCCAGTGTGCCTGGCTGCTGGATTATCTCTCTCCCTTCATGCAGGTTGCTGTTTGCTTTTTTCCAGCTAGGCCTCTCTTCCTCTGCCCGTAGGGTGTGTGCATTTCCACTGGCTGTTTTAATAGGCCAGCGTACACGCCCTATTGCCTGAGCAATAGATTTTAACCCTCTTCTGTCCTGCAAGGTGTGCTACTTCTATATTCATCTACACATGTACTGATTTCATGCTTGTTTCCTGGATTTGACCCTTTGTTTCCTGACCTTACCTATGCCTGATCTCTGTTCTGACCCTGAGCTACCTCGCCTGACCTCGGCCTGTTCCTGATTATGGCTTTGCCTAATCTCTTGGTATTCCACCCATGGGTCAGCAGTCACTTGAACAGAGACCACTCCAAGAGGTAGTGGCCTGGTGGTTGCCTTGCAGCAAAGTCCAGACCCCTGCATAATAGATAACATCCTTGGGGGTAGCCCCGAGCCAAATCTGTTCAAGTGACACCTGTTGTGTAACACCAGGGATGAAGCATAAATGCATTTGGATAAGCCAAGGGCAATAACTGTAGTCAGGTAGATCTGGGTATACAGTACAATAGCAGGTAGTTCAGAAGGATAGTCAGATGAGCAAAGACTCCAATAATAATGATCAAGCAAATCCAGGTATGCAGTCAGAGAGAGCAAAGCAGAAGACGTTAGACAACCTGAGTCAATCAAGAGTCAAAATACAAGAAAATTAGCACACAAGCTAAACTGGGCATAGGGAAACCTACAACTGGCACTGAGACCAATGTGCACTGATTTTTAATAGTCTACTCACACTTTGATTGGCCTTGGCCTCCAAATTTTTTGCAGTAGCAGCTGGAGGGGAGATGAGATGGCATTGGAGCGTAGACAGGTTTGTACATAATAGTTGGACAAGTTTTGAAATGATGATGGTGGTTGGACCTCTGAGGCGAAGTACCAAAGATGAGAAAAGGAAACATTGCCTTCTGCTTTAATGTACTGTAATATATTTCCAATAGGTGTAGCTGTAGTCTTCTTCAAGACATGAAAAAGAAGATATACTTGATGAATACATTGAAGGGAGCAGTAAAAGGGTCTAAATAAGAGAGGGCAGTGACAATGACATGACCACTTTACCGCAAGGTGACATGGCACTGACCCTATTATCATTCATATACAGGTCTGCTCTGTAGAGAGTGCCGTCCTGCTCTCTGTAGACAGAGGCCTGACTGTATCCCCCCAGTGAGCTGCACCGGGCTTCTACCTTGACCTCATTTTCCATCTGCACCTCTGCCTCGTTCTCCTGTATTTCATGTTCTCGGACCTTTCTTTCCAGTCTGCTGTTCTGCATGTTCCCTCCAGGAATTCAGTAAATGGAGAACAGACTTTATGCTTCCAGTGTTTCTTAATATGCTTCATAAAAATGTGACAGAGGCAATTTATAAAGGGAGACCTTGGGAATGTGCCATGGTGATTTTATTCTGTTGTTTAGGCCTTTCAAACACCCCTGTGTTCACTCACTTATTGTGCGTTTGTCATAATTTCCAAGCAGAACTGCGGTCGTTGTGCACACATTTGTTTGTGTCAACGAGACGTCTGCTTAACTCAATCATTGCAGCCCGATACGACAAATCTTTAGAAGCATCCTTTACACCTAAAACAATTAACGGGGGTTTTCTGGGAGCAGAATATCGATGACCTAACCTTAGAATGGGTCATCAATATCTGATCAGTGGGGGCCTGACTCCGAGCACCCCTGCGGATCAGTTGTTTGAAGAGGCTGCAGCACTCGGTTGAGCACTGAGGCCTCCTCTTACCAAGAACAACTCCATACATTATATGGGGGCTGTACTTGCTATTGTATACCATGTCCATTCACATGAATGGGACTGATCATAAGCCACGTGAATGATGAACGCAATGTCACTGGCCTAGCAAGAGGTCTCAGCACTTACTGGAGTGAAATAGTCAAACAGTTGATATGCAGGGATGACTCCCACTCTAAATACACTTTTGCAACTTTCCAAGATAACCACAGACATGTTATTGTCATGGGGAGCCGGCGGCGCGCTTCCCCTGTGCTGCGCCGCCGGACATCCTCTGCTGTGTCGGAGCGAGGACGCGACTAGCGTCCTCATCTCCACGGCGACATTTGCAGGGTCCCTGCCCCCTAGAGACGAGCAAGGCAGGGTCTGTGAACACTGGCTGCATTGCCAGCGTTCAATATATTTTGTTATATATATTTATTTATAGCTCTGTATATGGGGTCATGTGGCGCTGACCACGCCACATGACCAATTAGGAATTACTTTGAGTGCTGGTCATGTTGACCAGCGCTCATTAAGCAAATCAGGTCATGTGACGCTGGCCATGTCACATGACCTATCTGGTGGGCTATTTAAACTGGCAACCTGTGGTTACAGATTGCCCGTGATTAGTCTCTGAAAGTAGTGCTCTGCGTTTGACCCTTGTGATTTGACTTGTGTATTTTGGATCTTTGGCTTCGGACTTCGCTTTTGCTCTCTCCTTTGGTTTTTGGCGTGACTTCTTGGTACGACTTTGGCTTGCTGACTATTCTATTATTGTGTTTGTTCTATCTGTGTTCGTCTTTCCCCGTGTTCCCCTCCCCCTGCCCTGTGCACTTATTCAGGTTTGGGATTGTCGTCCAGTTACGGTTCTGCCGATTAGGGCTTACACTGTAAGTAGGCAGGGCCAGTGGTCGGAGTTACAGACAGGGCTCACTATCCCCTCTCCTCCCACGCCGTGACAGTTATTTTGTACTTGTTAACTCCTTCTGCACGGAGTACACCAGAGGGACTCTTTCTGCAATACCTGAGCTGAGCAGAGCTTAGATCAGGATGGCCAATCTGTCTTAAAGTGTGGTGTGTGGAGGAGGCAATTAATCCTTTCCACAGCAGTAAAGTCTTTTGCCATAAGCGAGCGGTACCTTACTGACGTTATCTTGCACGGCCTTAATTGTTCCGGAGCTTCTAAAATGGCTGGTCTCTTTCACCCAGGGCACTCTGATGATAAAGTTGCTTCTTTGGCAGCTGTAGTCTCAGAGAGAAAAGTTCTCTGGACTTAGGCCTAATCTGCAGGTGCTTGAACAGGTCTTGTCTGTACCTCTGCCCTGCTAAAATCCCTCTAACCAGGGGGCAAACCACATCCATCACCGTAGTAACCTAACCAAATCTGCAAGTGTTAAAGGGGTTCTGTAGTTCTTTAAAACTGATGATCTATCCTCTGATCGGCGGGGATCCCGGGTGTCGGACCGCTGTTTAAGAAGGCAGCGGCGCTGCAGGAGTGCCACGGCCTTCTCTGTGTTTACCGCAGGTCAGTGACGTCACGAATAGTATCAGTGGCCTGGGCGGGGCTAAGCTCTGTTCACTTGAATGCTCCTGCAGCGCCGCTGCCATCTCAAACAGCTTATGGGCAGGGGTCCCGGGCGTCAGACCGCCGCCGATCAGAGGCTGATGATCTATCCAGAGGATAGATCATCAGTTTTACAGAACTGCAGAACCCCTTTAACTACATATTGCCCATACATTGCTATTAGGTATAAACAGTACTATCACAGAGCAAAGGATACCCAGTTTTGAAATTACAGTACTAAACACAGTACACTGTACTAAAACATACCTTTAAATGAATAATATACTTAAAATGAAACCTGTTTGTATCCTACAAAAACCCAACGCTGTCCTGACTCGTTACTCCTAAGCCCTGTGGTATGTCCAGGCAAAAGATTAGGGCCACTTGTAGGGTGTTTCTAAAACCAGGAAGTAACTATAATCCAAAATAGACCTTGGCCCAGAAATCACTTTTATATCCAATAGTCATCAGACTATATTTTCTGTTTTTGGCCTTAAAATATAACTATTATAAAATATAACTTGTATTACTTTGAGGGGGTGTGGTTTAATGGGACACGGGGGGGGGGGTTAAGTCCTTCATTTCAGGGTGGCCTGAATTATAGGTTAATGCCATGGTAATTTGAGGAAACACAATGGGTAGCAGTGGAAGAAAACATTGCTTTGCGCGGGTATATTTAATCTATTTCATTTAATGTTTCTGTGTGTCGTTGCAGAGAGAAAGTCATCCTCCCTCCCATCCCTGCAGCTGACAGATGTTGATTTTTACCTTCAATTGTTCAATCTCCATTGGCTGCGGAGCGGGAGGGGTCATGGCCTGACTGAGTCGGGGGCGTGACGTTGCAAGACCTGGGGCGGGGTTTTAAGTCCTTCTTTTCATGGTGGCCAGAATTACAGGTCGATGCCATGGTAATTTATGAGGACACGCCATGGGTAACAGTGGAAGAAACCATTGCTTTGCACGGGTATATTTAATCTATTTCATTTAATGTTTCTGTATGTTGTTGCAGAAAGAAATCCAATTTCCCTCCCACTCCTGCAGCTGACAGAAGTTGATTTTTACCTTCATTTTTTCAATCCCCGTTGGCTGCGGAGTGGGAGGGGGCGTGGCCTGACAGAGTCGGAGCGTGGTTTCCCGAGATCTGGGGCGGGGGTCAGAGTGTCATGAATTACAGGTCGATGACATGGTAATTTATCAGGACCCGCAATGGGTAGCAGTGGAAAAAAAACATCTTTTATTAGTACTGAATGGTCGTAGTCTAAAATTAGTCAATTTCATCTACGATTTTTGTGTATCGTTGCAGAGAGAAATTCACCCTCCCACCCCTGCAGCTGATTTTTTTCAATCCCTGTTGCCTGCGGAGTGGGAGGGGGTGTGGCCTGGCAGAGTTGGGGGTGTGGATTATCAAGATGCTTCGAACGGTTGTAGTCTGAAATTAGTCTATTTCATCTAAAATTTTGTGTGTCATTGCAGAGAGAAATTCACCCTCCCACCCCTGCAGCTGACAGAAGTTTATTTTTCCCTTCATTCTTTCAATCCCTGTTGGCTGCGGAGTGGGAGGGGGCATGACCTGACAGAGTTGGGGGTGTGGCTTAGCAAAGCGCTTCGTATAGGTGATTTAATCTATTTCATTTAATGTTTCTGTGTGTCGTTGCAGAATGGCTGCAGAGTGGGAGGGGGCGTGGTCTGACAGAGTTGGGGGCGTGACTTAGCAAGACAATTCGAACAGTTGTAGTCTATAATTAGTCTATTTTATCTAAAATTTTTGTGTGTCGTTGCAGAGAGAAATTCACCCTCCCACCCCTGCAGCAAACAGAAGTTTATTTTTACCTTTATTTTTTCAATCCCCGTTGGCTGCAGAGTGGGAGGGGGCGTGACCTGACAGAGTCGGGGGCGTGGATTAGCAAGACACTTCACATGGTTGTATTTAATCTATTTCATTTAATGTTTCTGTGTGTCATTGCAGAAAGAAAGTCAACCTCCCACCCATCCCTGCAGCTGACAGAAGTTGATTTTTACCTTTATTTTTTCAATCCCTGTTGGCTGCGGAGTGGCAGGGGGCGCGGCCTTACAGAGTCGGGGCGTGGCTTAGCAAAGAGCTTCGCATAGGTGCATTTAATCTATTTCATTTAATGTTTCTGTGTGTCGTTGCAGAATGGCTGCGGAGTGAGAGGGGGCGTGGCCTGACAGAGACGGGGCATGGCTTAGCAAAAGGCTTCGAACGGTTGTAGTCTATAATCAGTCTATTTCATCTAAAATTTTTGTGTGTCGTTGCAGAGAGAAATTCACCCTCCCACCCCTGCAGCAAACAGAAGTTTATTTTTACTTCATTTTTTAAATTCCCATTGGCTGCGGAGTGGGAGGGGGCGTGACCTGACAGAGTCGGGGGCGTGGATTAGCAAGACGCTTCGCATGGGTGGATTTAATCTATTTTATTTAATGTTTGTGTGTGTTGTTGCAGAATGAAAGTCAACCTCCCACCCATCCCTGCAGCTGACAGAAGTTGATTTTTACCTTTATTTTTTCAATCTCTGTTTGCTGCGGAGTGAAAGGGGGTGTGGCCTGACAGAGTTGGGGGTGTGGCTTAGTGAGACCTGGGGCGGGGGTTTTAAGTACTTCTTTTAGGGTGGCCTGAATTAAAGGTCAATACCATGCTTATTTATGAGCCCACGCAATAGGCAGCAGTGGAGGAAAACATCTTTTATTACTACTGAACTGTAGTAATAGAAAAAAACATAAGTTATATTTATGGTAACCGGAATACCTTTAACAGTGTCAGTAAATAGAAATGGATGAGATCCTCAGCTGCTGATAATTACCTGGTTGTTATGGAAACCTGCCCTCCCTGTGTTCGCCTTTGCAGAGAATGGCAGTTGGAGTTTAAAACCAAAGTTCCCAGTTGTAATGTTGGCTAATGGAGATCAAATTTTGGGACTATCTCGGGAACGGTACGTCCTAGAGAGATGAGACCTGGTCTAAAACCTTCCCTGACACCTGATGTACCTGTGTGCCGAATTTGGTGAAAATCGGTCCAGTAGTTTGGTCGCGCATAGAGAACAGACAGACAGACAGACAGACAGACAGAAACTGTATGTATAGCGCAGTCATAAATAGTAGTAGGGGGATATTATCTCCATATTCCTCTCCTTTTAGGGCTAGAAATAATGGTATCTATATACCTATTTTGTATCCTCTATTATTTCTCTTTTATATAGATGTACTGATATCTAATATCAGTACATCCTGCCCCCTTTCTATTCATTCAATCAATCGGAGAGCATCGGGATAGCTTCATTGTCCACCACTCACCTCTCACCTACAATTACCTGCATCCAGTTCACTACGTGCACGTCATAGGTGATCTTTATCTCTCCTCCCCTCCTGCGTGTGCATCGGGTCCGGACTTAGATTCCCGTGCCCGGTCTCCTAATGCGCATGTCTGGGGACTTTATCATTTTCTCACTACTTCTCAGCTATTGCGCATGTCACTGGACTTAGTTCTCTCCAGGAGTGCTGTAATCTAATCTAATAAAACCAGGAAGCATACCATAATAAATAAAAAGAGGGCTTACTATTCACACTGGTGCATAATGGACACAAAATATTAGACACTAAAATGGCATATCTGTGAAAAATTTTCACTTTGCTCCATCTACATTAATTTTTGCAAAACACCTGTGGGGTCAAAATCCTCACAACACCCCTTGATAAATTCTGTGTGGGGTGTGGTTTCTTAAATGAGGTCACTTTTTGGAGGTTTCTTTTTTTTAACTTCACCTGAGAACCTCTGTAGTTGTCGGCCAGTGCTTTATAAATCACCAAACTAGGCCTGAAATGCACATGATGCTCCTTCTGATTCCTGCAGTGTGCCCAAACAGCTGTTTATGACCACATAGGAGGTATAGTCATGCGCAGAAAAAAATATGTAACAAAATGTGGAGAGCTTTTTCTCCTTTTACCACTTGTAAAAATGAAAACATTTTTCATTTTCTCAGCCAAGTGTCTCTAAATTATATAAAATGCCTGTTGGATCAAATCACTCACTATACCCCTCAAAAATTTCAAATTTTGCACATTATTGGGCCCAGTGCAAAAATATCATGAATGGGCCCCTGTTAGTGCCCCCACACCGTAGTTATGCCATCTTATCCCCCTCCTCCACAGTAGAATGCCCTCTCAGTCCCCCTACACAGTAGTTATTCACCCTTAGTCCTTCCTTCACCATAAATTACCCCCTTAGTGTCCCTACACAATAGAATGATCCCTTAGTGCCACCACACAGTAGTTATGCCCCTTTAGTTTCCCTCACATTTGTTATGCCCCTAAGTGCCATCTCACAGTAAGAATAAACCCTTAAGGCTACCTCACAATTGTGCTGCTTTTTTAATGCAGCCCTTACAATAGTGTTGTCCCCTTAGTACCCCAATAGTGCTTCCCCAGTAGTTTTAATAAAATAAAAAAGTAATAGTCACCTAGCCCCATTCCCCTGTGAATGGAGCACTTCATCCCCTGGACTGTACTCTCTTTTGGTCAACTGGCAACATGACATCAGTGCAAGCAGCTTCTCTATTGCATTCAACTGTATCTGTGTCCTCAGGTAACAGATACAGTTGAAACCAGGATGCGCTGCAGCCTCCCATCTGTCCTCCCGAATCCAGGACCTTTGGGAGGCATGAGTCCTGTAACCTGCACCGTTCACCCCTATGATTAAAGCGGCCCTGCTCTGGCCCTACATAGTGCAATGGACCAGCCGCAGGGCTCGTGAGAGATGATGGTTATTGTGTCACAGGTGTGGTGTTGCCGATGGTTACTCACGGTTTGGTGACTCCCTGGGCCGGCGTGCAGTGGATGGAGGGGGGGCACTACTTCCTTCGGGGCACACTCTATACTCAGGACCTCTGCCGGATGGTGAGGCGAGGTGCCCTTGATGTTAACTTTTATAGTGTCGGTCGGCTGGGTCCTGGATACTCGTGACGCCAGTGTCTTAGGTAGACACAAACCATAAGAAATGATGGAGGAGTAAGTTTGATACAAAATGGTAACTTTACTTCTTCGTCTTGTCAGGTATGCATACATACAATTCCAGTACTGATTGTACAGAATAGGCATAAGTTTCATGGCAGGATATCTTTCAATTGGTAACTCTGAATATTGTATCTGTAGTATATTGACCTCCTCTTTAGCAGTCCACCTGTTCTAGGTTCAGCATTGGATGATTATAGTTCTAGTACACTATTGCAATTCCTCAGAGCGGCCCCTGCAGGACAGATAGGGTGGCCACCGGCTTCATCTCAAAAAGGAGGACATTTTCGGCCACACCCCCAACATGTTAAACCACACCCCAATCTGCTAAACTACGCCCCCAATCTGCTAAACCATGCCCCCCAATCGGCTCGTACACCGTCACCCATCACACCTCCCCTGGCTCTTACCACACATACACAGGTCGGATGGGGATCTGGCACCCCCACCCCCACCATGTGAAAATTCAAGCCAGCAAGCCTAAATACCGCTCTAGTATGGTTGGAATAAAGAGGATTGTTCAGTAATTAAAAATAAAATATGGCAGATGGAAAAGAAGTCCACAATTCTCAGCTGTTCCCTCCCTGCCATTGAATGCTTTGGTTATATGGCTGCAGTGGTGACGCCTGTGACACGCTGGACTTTCTGGCATCATTGCTGCTGCCACGTAAACAAAGACTGACAGGCATGTAATGGGCGAGTGTGCACATCTGTCATAGTGCTGGTGATGTGCACACTGATGGGCAGGTGTATGGCATGTGACCACTGCAGCCAGTTCTCAGCATTAGAGCACTGATTGGCTGCAGCAGTAACATACCATATACCGGCAGGTGACACATATCTGGATGGACATTACATTCACCAGCACCAAACATACAAGATGATACAGCACCACTTACCTCTTACATCCAGTGATGTCTTCCTGATGTAGATCTTCTCTTTTCTCATCTTCTCTATTTGGCCTACACCGCCATGACACTTCTTTCAGCTCCATCTTCTCTCTGCCAGAAAGACATCATAGATTACCCACTTTTACTGTTATCCTGCTGCTGCCTAAAATACTGCGCCCACTGTGCTCCCCAATGTCCCCAAATACTATACTGTAGATATAACAGTGCCATATAGGTAGGACCCCATATAGTCACTGTGTTCCCACTAATAATTCTCTCCTAGAGTGTCCCATTAGTAATAGTGCCCCAATAGTGATAATGCTCCACCAGTATCCCTTTTTAGCAGTAGTGCCCTCCATATTGTACTAATAATAGTAACACCCCCAATAGTACCCCTGGTAGTAGTAATAATTCCCCATAATAGAAACCATTTTCCCATAGTGCCTCCAGTAGTGCTCCCAGAAATAATAAGGACCCACTGTAATGGTCCTCAAATCATCCCACTGTGCCCCCATCAGACCTCACATCAGCCCACTGTGCCCCCATCAGACCTCAGATCAGCCCACAGGGCCTCCTTCAGACCTCACATCAGCCCACTGTGCCCCCTTCAGACCTCAGATCCGCCCACAGGGCCTCCTTCAGACCTCACATCAGCCCATTGTGCCCCCATCGGACATCAGATCAGCCCACAGTGCCTCCTTCAGACCTCAGATCAGCCCACTGTGCCCCCATCAGACCTCACATCAGCCCACTGTGCCCCCTTCAGACCTCAGATCAGCCCACAGTGCCAGCATCAGACCTCAGATCAGCCCACAGTGCCCCCTTCAGACCTCACAGCAGCCCAGCGTGCCCCCTTCAGACCTCAGATCAGCCCACAGTGACTTCTTCAGACCTCACATCAGCCCACAGTGCCTCCTTCAGACCTCAGATCAGCCCAGTGTGCCCCCATCAGACCTCACATCAGCCCACAGTGCCCCCATCAGACCTCACATCAGCCCACAGTGCCCCCATCAGACCTCACATCAGCCCACTGTACCCCCTTCAGACCTCAGATCAGCCCACAGTGCCAGCATCAGACCTCAGATCAGCCCACAGTGCCCCTTCAGATCTCACATCAGCCCACAGTGCCCCCTTCAGACCTCACATCAGCCCACAGTGCCCCCTTCAGACCTCAGATCAGCCCACAGTGCCCCCATCAGACCTCACATCAGCCCACTGTGCCCCCTTCAGACCTCAGATCCGCCCACAGTGACTCCTTCAGACCTCACATCAGCCCACAGTGCCTCCTTCAGACCTCAGATCAGCCCAGTGTGCCCCCATCAGACCTCAGATCAGCCCACAGCGCCCCCATCAGACCTCACATCAGCCCACAGTGCCCCCATCAGACCTCATATCAGCCCACTGTGCCCCCTTCAGACCTCAGATCAGCCCACTGTGCCCCCATCAGACCTCACATCAGCCCACAGTGCCAGCATCAGACCTCAGATCAGCCCACAGTGCCCCCTTCAGACCTCAGATCAGCCCAGCGTGCCCCCTTCAGACCTCAGATCAGCCCACAGTGCCCCCATCAGACCTCACATCAGCCCACTGTGCCCCCTTCAGACCTCAGATCCGCCCACAGTGCCTCCTTCAGACCTCACATCAGCCCACAGTGCCTCATTCAGACCTCAGATCAGCCCACAGTGCCTCCTTAAGACCTCAGATCAGCCCACAGTGCCCCCTTCAGACCTCAGATCAGCCCACAGTGCCTCCTTCAGACCTCAGATCAGCCCACAGTGCCTCCTTCAGACCTCAGATCAGCCCACAGTGTCCCCTTCAGAACTCAGATCAGCCCACAGTGCCATCATCAGACCTCAGATTAGCCTATAGTGCCCTCTTCAGACCTCAGATCAGCCTGTAGTGCCCCCTTCAGACCTCAGATTAGCCTGTAGTGCCCCCTTCAGACCTCAGATCAGCCTGTAGTGTCCCCTTCAGACCTCAGATTAGCCTTTATTGCCCCCTTCAGACCTCAGATCAGCCTGTAGTGCCCCCTTCAGACCTCAGATCAGCCTGTAGTGCCCCCTTCAGACCTCAGATCAGCCTGTAGTGCCCCCTTCAGACTCAGATCAGCCTGTAGTGCCCCCTTCAGACCTCAGATCAGCCTGTAGTGCCCCCTTCAGACCTCAGATCAGCCTGTAGTACCCCCTTCAGACCTCAGATCAGCCTGTAGTGCCCCCTTCAGACCTCAGATCAGCCTGTAGTGCCCCCTTCAGACCTCAGATCAGCCTGTAGTGCCCCTTCAGACCTCAGATCAGCCTGTAGTGCCCCCTTCAGACCTCAGATCAGCCTGTAGTGCCCCCTTCAGACCTCAGATCAGCCTGTAGTGCCCCCTTCAGACCTCAGATCAGCCTGTAGTGCCCCCTTCAGACCTCAGATCAGCCTGTAGTGCCCCCTTCAGACCTCAGATCAGCCTGTAGTGCCCCCTTCAGACCTCAGATCAGCCTGTAGTGCCCCCTTCAGACCTCAGATCAGCCTGTAGTGCCCCCTTCAGACCTCAGATCAGCCTGTAGTGCCCCCTTCAGACCTCAGATTAGCCTGTTGTGCCCCCTTCAGACCTCAGATCAGCCTGTAGTGCCCCCTTCAGACCTCAGATCAGCCCACTGTGCCCCATAAAAAAAAAAAAAATCTTACCTCTCCTGGGCTGCAGCTTCGCTCCGGCGCTCTTCTCTCTTCACTGCCCGTGCTGCACTGTCACCTGACTGCGTGCAGCGTCAGGTCAGAGTGCGTGCACTACGTCCTGACGCTGTACCAGTCAGGCGTGTGCAGCGCAGACAGGAAGACCACCAATGAAGGTGCCGGAGCGCAGGAGCTGAGCGGTGAGTACCAGGACCCAGCTCCTGCGCTCCAGCAATGAGCGCTTCCATCTGTATTGATGGAAGCGCTCATTGCTTCCTGCGCCCCTAAAAAGGAGGACTTCTGGCCGTCCGTCCTAGCCTTTAGCCGGACGGAGGACCAGGAGTCCAAAAACCGGACTGTCTGGCCAAAAACTGACAGACATCATAACTGCTGTTTCCTTTCTGACTAAGGTGCATATAGTGATTATATAAGTTGCAGTCCTCACTTCCCAGAGGGTATAAAGTGGGCGCCAATACAACTGGTTGCGCTTACAGTCATTTGATTGTGTGCTGATGCTGGAAGCTATCTTAGTTACACACTTGTGCCAGCGAAGTCCATGAAACGTTAGTATTAGCTTTTACCCAGGCTGGTCTTCTAAATCCAATTCTGCTGCTTGCCTAGGGGCTTGGATGTGGTAAATGCCATCAAGTGTACTGACTTGGCCAAGGTCAGATACATATGGCAGACCTCAGGATGGTACCTCTCAACTACCTGAGTTACATTCTCTGGTCTACTCTCCAACTCCAACTTCCCTTCACTTCCTGGTTACAGGGGATATATATATGTAGTGGTACTACAGCACCATCTAGCAGTGGAACCATGAAATGTAGCCTGCATATAATAAAGGCTACTATAAATGACATGGCTAACAGGAATGACATGGCTATATAAAATACAGTTTGTAGTGTCCCTCTCACACACATAATACAATTATGTGGGACACAGCAATAGTATACCAGTTTTGCTCAGTGTCCCCTTAATAGGTCACCATAGAGGTGAGCCTTGGACCTCTTATCCTGTGTCAGCTTAAACTAACATTGCAAATGATCTCATAAAAGGTTAATAAATCCATTAAAGGGAGATATTGCCATGTCTATGACATTGTCAATGTCTAGACAGCAGCCTAATTCTTGCAAAAAATATTTGAACTTGTGCCAACGCCCTTCAAGAAATCCCTTTAAAATGAAACACACCATGTTAGAAATAACAGATAAAGCAAGCAGTTTATCTGTCACCTTCCGCCTCTCCTTAACACATCCAGACTCTGCTTTAAGTCAAAAGATAATTACGCAAATTTATCACAATTGCCAATCAAGGTGCGATGAACGGGGCTCTCATTCCTTCCACAAAATTAGCTCCTGCCACATGCAAACACGCTGTTTTCGCTCAGAAAATCAATGTCAGGGAAATTACACCTTTCAGCGAGATGCACAAACAGCCCGTGACATGGCATGACCCGCCTCGCGGCACAGTTCAGATATTAACCCCTTTTACATAGAAGTGTTAATTTAACAAGTGGTGTCATTTTATTTGTGAATACGATAATAAAATAATAATTGTATATTATCTGGAAATATGCTAATGAATGAAATATAGATGGGGGGGGCTCTAACTCAATGGCAGAATGGCTCTTTCTGTGTCACTGGGTTCAGTCGGCTAGAAGCACAGCTAAAGAGAGATCGTATTAAAAGGATGACTCATGCAAAAATGTTTTGTACGGTCATATTTCCAAGTACAGATATGATCAGAAGTGACACAACCAGGGGCAGACTGGGAACTTAAAGTGGCCCTGGAGAAAATACTACAGGTGGCCCCGTTTTGTATTTGGGTCCAAATTGATGGAAGGCAGAGCCAGTAATACCATATTGTGGCACATTATACCACCCCAACAGAGCCAAATACCACATTCCCAAAAAATTCCACTGGTCGGCCGTGTGGAGGGCTCAAGTGGCCCCCTGGGCATCAGCCCACCGGGCAATTTCCCTGTACAGTCTATGGCCAATCCACCCCTGGACACTACAAGAATGTTCGGAGGCTTGGACTAGTGACATCACTGATCCTCCACAGTGACAACACTGTAAGGGTTCCTCTTATTGTCACTCGACAATAAAACAAGTTGACCAGTGCTCCAAATTGGAACTGCATGGTGGATAAGTGATCATTTCTGCGATTGTTTTCCCCCCGTTTACTTTACGTTATGTTGGCTACACATCCCATGTTTACATGGAGCGACATACTGCTGACCAGTGAGACCTTTTTATGGTTGCGTAAACTATCTGATCTGCCGATATTTGATCATTTGCTTGTTTGTTGGCCTCACTTGTTGGGTGTTTAGACTGGCCGATGTTTCTATGAACGGCCTTTACTGATCATTGGACCATATGAAAGGCCATGTACCTGCATGAGAATGACATGACCCGGCCGTAAATGTGACCTGCAGGTAAACAATGAAGGTGTAAAGGGTTGCTTCTGCATAAGCTTAGAGTATTGAGGTCTCTGGTCATGTGTCCCGCATAAACTGCATGCCAAGGTGGAGCCAGTGTATATTATGAAGTGTTTTGGTGACCTTTCAGGGTAGAGTGTGTACAGAAAGTATAGAGAACCTATCAAGCAAACTCTGCAGCTGAGTTCCAGAAGAGTGAAGACGTTTGGGCCTTGCCCCCGTGTGTTGCTGAAAAGGCAGCGCTTTGAACTCTTTATTACCTGGTCTGCAGGGGAGAATGCCTGATGACTAGAAAAAGGCCCTGTGTATCCTGCAAGTGGTTTTGGACTACATTCAGCACGTTCTTGTACTGTGGGAGGCTGGAAACCGTGTCACTCTTGCCTGTAAGTGAGATCATAGACTAAGATAGTGCCAAGCCTACTATGGCCCTGCCTTTGCTGAATACCGTGAGTCTTTCTGTAACTATTAAGCCCTATGCCAAATGGAGATTGTAACCCTTAAGCTGTGTGCCCAATAGAGAATTCAGCCACCAAGCTCTGTGCCCAATAAAGACTATAACCGCCAATCAGTATGCCATTATTTGTAACCTGAATGTCCAATTGAAACTGTAAACTTTAACCTCATTACCACTGTTTCTAACCATTACATTTTGTGCCTCAACTTGAGTAAATTCTGTTTCTTTGAACTGTACCGTGTCCACCTCTATTACTGCTCCATCCTCAGATGGGGTATCTTGTCATGGGTAGTGTTGAGCAAATCGAGGTTCAGATCCTAGATCCATTGATTCACTTAAAACACACTCATTGTTTTAATGCTGTATGGAGACCCATCTCCGTACAGCATTAAAATGTATGGGCTCCAGTGAGGCAAAGTGAGTTATCACCAAAGTCTTGCTAGACTTCAGTGAATAACTTTTAAACTTTAAGACCAATTTTAAAATGTGGATCCGAAGGCAGCTTTGGTACCGACTGGTATCCTGGTAACGAAAACGACTTTGGATCCATGTTTTAAAATGGTTTTAAAGTTTAAAAATCAAACTCACTTCCCCTCACCGAAGCCCATACATTTGAATGATGAATCTCCATACAGCATTCAAAAAAGTTTTTACTGAAGCAACTTTGGATCTATGATCCGAAGCTTGCTTTGCTTGGTTACAACCTAAAAACTGTTAGAATGATGATGTCTTACTGTTAGATGTTTTCCATATGACTGGGAAGACGGAGGTGAGACAATATATGGCCTTCTTCAAGTGGCATTCGCTTTAGTTCCATGTGATAGATCCTACATCCCTTAGGCTTCACAATTACATGCTCAAATCTGCTCTCCTCCGACACTATAAGCAGCAAACACAATGTAACATAGTGTAAAAGCCAACAGGCTTTTTAAAAGGAATTTGCTTTCTATTGTTACAAAAGTTTTAAAATTCTAAACTAATCAAATATAAAAGGAATTAAAATAAAAGGGGCATGCCAAATCTCATAGCATATACCCTCATAGCATCTTCTGGGGCGTACGAGGCTTGACCTTTCATAACTACCAATAAGGAATCCATATAAAACATCAACAATCAAATTGCATCAATTATCCAGAAAATCCTCTGCTGTTTTATTTAACGTCTTTCTCAATGCCAGGATATTTTATTCTTTTAAAGAGGACCTTTCACCACTCCTGACATGCCTATTTTAATAGCTTCATGCATTCCCCATGTAATAACAATTCTGGAACATCTATTCTTATGTCTCTATGTTGTGCTATTCCTTTATTATTTGCACTAGAAATTGTGAATGAATTGCTATTTGCCTTCAGTAAGGGAACAGAGGGGAGGTAACCAGTTGGGGGTGTGTCCCTGCACAGACTCACTCTATCCAATCGGTGCTGCCATGTTCAGACTGTGCAGGTACACACCCCAACTGGTCACCTCCCCTCTGTTCCTTTACTGAAGGCAAATAGCAATTCACATATAACTTCTAGTGCAAATAATAAAGGAATGGCACAACATACAGACATAAGAATAGATGTTCCAGAATTGTTGTTACATGGGGAATGCATGAAGCTATTAAAACAGTAATCAGGAACGGTGAAAGGTCCTCTTTAAATTCACTGATATTCAGCATAACCAATATGACAGTTAACCTACTGCACAAGCCGTTAAGCCTGTCAGGTTTCACACAATTTTGGATTGTGTTTGCAGCTTGTAGAGTCTGCAAGGAGAGGATCCTTGGACTATCATCAGAGTTTTTTTACTTGTGGAAAGAGAAGGACCAGCAGACTTTATTATTATTGTATTGTATTCTTTTTTTAGCTAAAAATCATTTTTTCATTTGGTCTTTATGAAAAATTTCTCTGTACAGCCTTGAGATTCTTTAGTAGCATGCTCTGTATTTCTGTGTTCTGTCAGGCAGCTTAGCTGATGGCTCCTTATTTCTGATCTCTGACCTTAAAAACACTCATTATATCTCAATTCTTATCTTACTTATAAGAATGTGACTTAAATAAGTGTTTTTCAGCTGTTTTCCAGACAGGCACTCGGGGCGTAATGGGAGCCTATTTTAAGTCTAATTAGGGGACAGGGCCTTTCTTCCATGGCCAGGCCACTTTCCCCCACAAGCCCCTTTGCAGTTGTGTGGTGTGCATCCATTGAAGGCACACCACTGCATATAGAACCGTTGTATTGCATTTGCATGAGAATGGTTCCAACTATTCTCAACATATAGTGAAGCTATGTAAATGACAGAAACGCCTGCGTGGGTTTACATGTTAGGGCATTCATCCAGACTTTTAGTCTTGTACTGTATTCTTAATACATGTTCTTCTCCAAGCACATAAGAAACAATATATAAATTATCTGATGAAATAGTTTTATGTCTTAAAAATATATATGAAATGTTATAAACTTTTTCTTACACTTTAGAGCCTAAAAATCTATTTTAACCTTGCTACACTGCTTTAGTTAATTTATGATCATTCAAGGACACGCAATGTGCTGCCAGGCAAAAGGTCAAGCAAAGAATACCCACAACAAATTATTCATTTTATTTGCACATGATCTGTAATTATAACGGGGATGGGTAACGACCGCAAGGTTACAAAAGATATTTGATCTGAAATATTTAATTGGTTATGGTGAAGATGAAATCTTCGAGAATTATTATTTCAGAATTACAAAGTTCCTCTGGCACACAAAGACAAAATGAAAGGAAAGACAAATGGATTATGTTCTCTTGCTGTTATGCCACAGTCCAGATGCCATTATTTTCATGATTTAATACACTCTCAACTTGATGTAAATTCACCATGCATAAAGAGTCACTGTCATTAATTACTCAATTCAGTCATTAATCTGGATGTTTGGCTGTGCAGACTGCCAATGGTTCTGTAATAAACGGAATATGCTCTACACAGCTGCTGCACCATACTGGCGGTGGAGATGTGACGGAAGGGAACATGTTTTAGGGTTCTCTGTTACTCTTGTGGAGATTGTCGACTTTGGCAAACATCAGACATATCTCATTACTTCCCAATATATTCCCAAAAAGATGTTCCAAGGTTAATGGCATTGACTGCTTTATCTTGAAGGAAAGATTCAGGCAATTGGGTACACATAAGCATGGTGCAGAGGTTTAGAGAACACAAAAGAGAGAATCTGAGAGTCATTTCCACCTCCTCAAGGTCTGAGCTAGGCATGGCACAGTGCGATAAAGGGGCTTTATGAATTAGGAAAAAAATGGCCAAATGAAAATGTGATAAAATAATAAACTAAGCCTTATATTTTTGTCATCACTCCAGTGCAGCAGCCCTAGTCCTCACTCCCGGTCTCTGTTTGGCTGCAGCGGTGAAGTACCTGTGTGCAGTGTCCCCACTGCAAAGTGGTGAATGTCATAATATCATTGTAGTTCATGCATTATGTCGTTTATTACATCCTTTAGGGCTCACGCACATGAACATGCAAATTGCAGTCGGCAATGCACGGGCACCAAACATAGGGCTGCCGTATGCGGATGCAGGACCCACCCATTCACTTGAATGGGCTCCATGATCCACATCCAACGGTCTACATCCAATGGTGGCATGGACAGAAACACCATGGACGCACTCTGTAGTGCTCCCGTGGGGTTCCGTGCCTCCGTTCTGCACCACGCCTTCCAGATTGCGGACCCATTCAAGTGAAGCGGTGCACAAAAGGCCAGTGCCCATATATTGTGGACCTGTTTGTGGCCGACAACAGTCTTGTGCATGAGCCCATAGGCTATGTAACTAGGCAAGGCCGGCACCACCCTTTCCTCTCTAAGAGGAAATAGAATGGAGTCTAGAGGTAGCTGCAGACCTGTATGGAGCAGAAAGGCTACGTGGAGCAGAACCCCAGGTACCAATGGTTTTTAGTGGGGTTCACCCATCCCAACTCTCAGACTCCTGCTTCCTCTGCCAGGGCCTCCATCTTCTTCTTGACTGACAGGACCAGGTGAGATGACTATGCAAAAACCTTGCCCTGTCAATCAAGAAGGAGAGGAAGGGGCTGGCAGATGTAATACGTGTACATTGGGTCTGCCCTCGGTGCACTTAACTTCTCATTTGCATATGGATTAAAATAAAGTAATGGATCACTAAGTCAAGGGAATCATTACATTCACATTGAGCTGAATTCACATTGAGCTGAATTTCCTAGTGACAAATTCCCTAAGCTAATACTTCTTTTTTAGGTATATTTTTGGACATTGAGAAGAAAAAGAACATGAGGAACGAGCAGAGACTTAGGAAGAACATGCAGACTTCACGCTGAGACTGGAATTGAAGCCATGAACTCATCACTGCAACAAGCCACGCTAACCTTAGGTCCACAATGATGAATAGCATAAATACATGTGGGACTTGCTGAATTGCAGTATAAAGTTTAACATAATTGTGACCATGGAAATAAAGAATGTCAGTATGAAAACCACATATCCCAACAAGTATTACCAATGATTTAGTCTTAGGACAGCGGAGTAATTACATTCATGGAGATTGCCATCATCATCCATCATTATCTCCTTTAATGGCCCTGTGTCTCGCAAAGCAAAAGGATTGCCCAGATATGAAGCTGAGTTACTACAGATGGATTACATGGGAGCACACACTTTCCAGATCTATAGATGTTTAATTTATTATTCTACCAACCCTCTCAGATGAGCTGCAATTGAAAAACATTGTTTATTGTGGGTCTTACTTCATGTAGGAAAATACATTAGATATGTCCCATTTGTAGGTCAAGAGCCACCAAATGATTCTTTGTGATATAAATTCATTGAAAAGCTTTGCCTGCAATTATTTTTTAATATAGCAGAAAAATAAGCTGTATCTGGATATTCTATATCCTCTATGCCATAAATACAATCTGCACAAATATTAAAATAGCATGTTCTTCTAATGTAGGTTTGGAACCAAGATAACTAATGTCAGTCTTTCCTCTGTTGTAAATGTGACATCACATATACAGGTGGACTCATATTTCAGCTTGTCTTTGTACCTTGCTGTAAGACAGAGGTTGCACTCTTAGATTCTCCAGTGCCAAAGTGTATTTGGCTTTGAATAGTGTTGAGCGGTGAATAACTTCGGACTTCGATTTTTAAACTTGAAAACTAGTTTAAAATTTGGATCTGAAGTCTGCTTGGTTAACGAATTGTCACGAGTGGGCTTGCGTCTGGTATCAGACGTTCTGCACGGCTTTCTAAAGTGACATAATTTGACTTGCTTTTCCCTTGGTTTCGTTGCTATTCACCACACCCCTTCCCCTCAGCTGTTGCCGCTGTGGTAATTATCTTTCTCCTATTTATCCCTTCCTCTCCCAGTATCCCTTGCGGTTTATACTTTCTGCCTACTTAGTAGTGTGTGGTGTGGATCTCGGCTGAGATCCGGTTGCTGATATATCTTCTGAAAGATAAATGACTTTTCCCTTTTGTGGTTTTCCTTTTGGAGTCTCCTGTTCGTCCTTACTCTTGGAGGAACAGGTTTACTCTTTCTTGTCACTAGCTGCAGGGTTTTCTAGGGTGCATTTATTATTAGGTTCCTGTGTATGAACTTTCCTACAACCCAGGCTTGTTCATACTGGTAGTCAGTCAGGGCCTAGTTCCAGGGTTCCCTGCAGGAGGTGACAGTTTCCCTGGTTTTGTCTGTTCCCTTCCCTCGTACGCTCGGTGTGGCTATTCCCTCCACACCCGAGCGTGACACGAATTTCCACAAACTTTGTGGTAGCGAATAGTTTTTTCCCTAAGATGTCAGCTGCACATATTATAAAGTGAAAGTAAGAAGTCCGGGAAAGTGAGATTACCCATAATGCTGTGCAGCCCCATGATGCAGCCCTTTAAAAGCATCATCCCATGCGGTGTCTACCATTTCACTGTGAGCTCAGCATAGGGAGGGACCTGACAAGTGCTAGGGACGGTGTTCAAGAAAGCCTTTAATTGTAGAATATTGGGTAGGGAGTGTGCAGGGACAGTGTAGGGCAGTGATGGCTAATCTCCGGCACTCAAGCTGTAGTGAAACTATGACTCCCAGTATGCTCCATTCACTTCTATGGAGTTCTGAGAAAAGCTAAGCAAGTGTACATCTTGGGAGTCTTAGTTTTACCACAGCTGGAGTGCAGGTGGTTAGCCATCACAGGTGTAGGGAGATCTTAGGGAGATTTTTCATACACTGTAGGGAGAGCATAGGGAGACTGCAAGAACAGGCCAGGGCTGCGTTCACATTCTTTAATAGATAAAGAATTCTATTAAACCTTGATTCTGAAACTGGGGTGAATTACCTGTTTAATTCTACTATTCTTGGGGAGTCCACCTTGTTTAATAGATAAATAATTCCATTATGCCTTGATTCTCAAATTGGAGTGAATAACCTGTCTCCTTGAACTGTTATTGTGGTGTCCACCTTGTTTAACACTTTCATGCTTCATTACTCCCAGCCCTCCCAAAGCTTTTTTTTATCTTTCTAATGCCCTTTCTGATGTCCTTTCTGATGCCCTTCCTAATGGAACTATTTACGGTTGAGTACAATGTGGTGGGGAGTGAGAAAGAAATTCAAAATGGGGTGAAATTAGAAAAAAAAAACGCAATTTCACAACAGTTTTTGGGGGTTTGTTTTTACGGCGTTCCCTACACCATAAAACTGACCAGTTACTTTAATTCTCCAGGTTAGCACAAATTCGGCAATACCATATATGTATATTTTTATTGCGTTTTTATACTGAAAAAAATAAAAACCTTGAAAAAAATACATTTTTCTTTTAGTCTCCATATTCTGACTGATTCTATAATGTTTTTGTTTTTATGTGTGATATCATTTTGGGGTATGTATGACTTTTTGATCATTTTTAATTTATTTTTTGTGGTAGAAGAAGGGACCGAAAATCGACGAATCGGACATTTGGACTTTTATTTCTGTTTCGCCGTTTTCCATATGGGATTACATTTTTTATATTTTAATAGTATGGGCATAGTTGCACGCCAGGATACCTTTGAAGTGTATTTTTTTTAATTATGCATTTTGGGGAAAGGGAAGTGATTTGAATTTTTATATCAAACATTTTTTTTTAACGCTTTTACATCATTGATTTTCTCATAGACTCCTGCATTAGCATTGTATTTCTGCGGAGCCCTGCCACTTTATTTGTTAGTCTCCAAGACTATGGGATGAATGATGTCATTCCACTCCTTCATGTCCTGGAGCAGATGCTGATAAATCTGGCTGGCCAGGGGGACAGGAGACATGGTGGCTACATTTCATGGCCACCTGAGCCCTGTGGGGGCTGAACTGAAGGAAGAGGATGACATTACTGCCCCAGGATTGTATTCAGAAATAGGTGGATTATGTGCCCAAGCGACAGAACTAGGAAGAGCAGGAGGGCGCTGAGGGGAAGACCAGGCAGATGACCCAGACAGACCATGGCAGTATGCAGTGGAGATGGAGGCAGGGAGTCTCTTGTGCAAATGGCCAGATGCATGCTGAGTTGATTGCATAGTGACAGTCACATTATCACCATTCGGCAGAGGGATGACTACTGTCTCTCCACCATATTAGCCCCTCGCTACCGGTCCAAAATGGTGGCCTTTTTTCCACCAGCTGAGAGGGATGATAAACTCAACTACTATCTAGACATCCTATGTAGTCAGTTGGTTGCTGGCTTTGTGCGCCATCGCCCATCCTCATGAAGGTCTGACTGTGGGGACCCTCTGCACTCACACTCCACTGCCATGACTGCTGGAGGAGGGGGGAGATGGGGGGCAGGAGCAGCAGTAGCTTCATCAGCAGTAACTTGAGTCTAGAGTCTCTGATGACCATGTTTCTTCACCTGCCAACTGAAGAAACCAGCCAGCAGCAGCAGGACATGGAGCAGAACCTGAACCAGCAGGCGGTGGTATACTTGGACTGCACCCTGTCACCCCATATCCACGATCCCTTGGGTTACTGGGCAGCCAAACTAGAATTGTGGGTGCAACTGGCTGAGTTTGCCCTGGGCAAGTTTTGCTGTCAGTAGTTTGGCATATGAGCAGGTGTTTAGTGCGGCGGGAGGCATAGTTACCCCAATGAGAACTTGCCTTTCAACACAAAATGTTGAGAGACTAATCTTTATAATGACTCTGTTGCAACTCTGTTGTTCTGACTGCAGTGTGCTGCCACATAGGAACTGCTGGCCATGTGCTTCAGCCATTAGTCTGATGCGCCTCCCACCTGGTGCCACACTGCTGCCTCTGCTAGCATCTTCTACTACTGCCACCATCTTGTGCTTTTGCTAAGGATGAGCTTTGCCAAATTTTACAAAGAAATTCGATTTGTGATGTTTTAGTCACATGGCACATTTCCTTGTATGTAGCAGGCGCAATGACGGGGAACTGCAAGCCTTTCACAGAGCTTTGCAAATACAGTGCAAATGAACAGGATATATATCACAACATACATATAAAATATAATCACACAGTATAAAACAGTGCAAGTTAACCCTTTCAAGTGAAGTAAGGGGAAACACTGGCAAATGTCCACAAATGTCCAGACTTCAAAGTAACCCGGCTCCTTTGCACTACACTTGGACCATTGGTGGCCTGCATGATGATGTGCACGTCCATTTACTGTATGAGACTTCCCTGTCACACTGACGCACAGTAACTGTTTCACTACCACAGCGGACTAGCTATGCATGTTTGTGCACTGCACAGTGATGTACTCTGAGATGCACTCTGGATGTAGCTGATTTAATGCGCTTCATGACAAATTGATTTGGAACAAAGCACATTTTTGGGATAAATTCGGCAAAGCATCCGAATTGAATTTTTGAAAAATTTGCTCATCTCTTATTTCAAATATTAAATGGGAGCAATAAAATAATAATATTATTAAGTTCAAAGAAAAATATGTGAGATCGGCACATGCGACTCTTATTTATAGCGGGTTCATTCACATTCAACCGGCGTGCGACTCCTCCGGGGGTGCTCCACCTCCACAGACCTCCAAAACCATCAATGTAAGTATACAAATAAGGAGTGGCACTCACCCGGTTCTTTTGTTGCTGCTTTATTTAAATCACAGGGGTTCACATTCCGCGGTGCGGGTATCTTGTACAGTGTATGCGGCAACGGCCGTTTCGCGCCTCTCCGCGCTTCGTCAGGCCGCTAGCGTGATGACGTCGGCGTGCACCCAAAGCTTTATGCTGCCTCCGGCGCCATCACTATAGCAACAGGACGCTACAATACAATAAAAACATTTTAAAACCAGAGAGAAATATATCAAATAAACACTGCCAAATCATTTTTATCATTGAGACCAAGTGGTCCCAGTGCATTGGTCCTTATTATCCAAGAGGCCTCTTTTTGTATCAGGGTTCTATGCCTATCTCCCCCATATTTTAAAGGACCCACTACCTCAATACCAGCATATGTCAGGACCTCACCTCTACCTCCATGCTGTTCCCTTATATGGTTTATCAATCTGGGAGATCCTATACCTGTTTCTATTGATCTCTTATGTTCTCTGAATCGCACATAAAGAGGTCTTATTGTTTTTCCTATGTAAAACCTTTTACATGGGCAAAAAATCACATACACGACATATTGAGTCCTGCATGTCACTAGTTGTCTCATTCTATGTGCCACACCTCCTATATTCATATACTTCGTTCTACACATATATTTACATGATGTACAGTGCCCACACTTGTAGTTCCCTTGTGGAACTAATGCAGAAAGCCAATTCTCATTTTTCTCGCTCTCATATGCACTCTTTACTAATTTATCCCTTAATGTGGCACTTTTCTTGAAACTTATCAGAGGGGGACTAGCTACTTTCTCCTTTAAATCCTCATCATTTTGCAACATATGCCAGTTATTATAAACCGCCTTTTTTATGACGGTTGCCATAGATGTATACTTAAAAGAAAAGACCGCTCTATTCATCTCTTCCCTATTGTTCCTACCACCCTCACTTTTATTATGGTATTTCTGAACCACCTGCTCATAAGATTGATCTATTAATTTCTCAGGGTAACCCCTTCCCAGTAGTCTCCTCTTTAAATCCCTTGACTGGGCCAAAAAGTCCTCATCTCTATTAGCTATCCTCCTCAACCTTGTAAACTGTCCTTGAGGTACAGCTTTTTTAACATGGTGTGGGTGGGAGCTTCTGAAATGGAGTAGGGAGTTTGTGGCAGTTTCCTTTCTGTATACATTTGTCACTATTCTACCTTCCTGTATGTATACTTTCACATCCAAGAATTCTAGTTCATTTTGATGGATTTTACTGGTGAACCTCATATTCATCTCATTCTCCTTATTCACATACTCCACAAACTCACCAAACTCCATTTCAGTACCTCTCCATATTATGAATATATCATCCACAAATCTTGTGAACAGTTTAATATTTTGCACAAACTTATTGTGAACCGTGAACACATATTTCTCCTCGAATACTGCTAGGAAGAGGTTGGCGAAGGTGCATGAGACTGGCGTGCCCATGGCCGTTCCAGATTTTTGATGGAACCATTGTCCATCAAAAATAAAGGCATTATGTGTCAACACATACCCAAGTGCTTCCTCCACAAATTGTATATATTCTTGGGTCTTGTTGTGATATTTCAAAACATGGGTCACTGCTTCAACTCCTAATTTCTGGGGTATCCTTGTATATAGACTTTCCACGTCAATCGACGCCAGAAAGTCTCCCTCTTGCCATTGCATGTCCCTTATAACTTCCAAAAAGTCACTCGTATCCCTCAAGTAGGAGGGTATACTCCTCAATAGTGGGCGTAATAGCCAATCCACATACTGGGACAATGGTTCGGTTATTGACCCTATACCCGCCACTATAGGGCGGCCAGGTGGACATTCTAATGACTTATGAACCTTTGGAACAAAATACCATTTAGGTTTAGTTGGATATACAGGATACAATCTCTCATTAGTTCTTTCTGTAATTATACCTCTTTGTACGTATTTAGACAATAAAGACCTAAGTTGTCTCTGGTATTTTCCTATAGAATTTTCCTTCAAAGGCTCATAAGTCTCTTTATTATTCAACTGCCTCATTGCCTCTTTCTCATAATAGGATCTATCCATTATCACTATATTGCCCCCCTTGTCGGCAGGTTTCACTATAATGTTCCTTTGCTCCATAAGCCACTTCAATGCTTTTTGTTCATTCTTAGTTATGTTTTTCTTATTCTTTGGATAAACCAAACATTTTACCTCTCTGAGGACTTGCTTCTGGAACAAATCTAAGGTACTCCCTGCCGACAAGGGGGCATTAAAGGTGGACCTAATCCCTTTTGTGAAGGGCACCTCACTTCTTTGAGGGTCTCCCCTATTACTCCCGCCAGCCTCCTCCTGCAGTTCAATCAACGTCATTACAACTTGTTTGTCCTGTTCACTCATCTCACTGTTGGTCCCTAGACTCTCGGGCCAACCTGGTGCTTCCCCTTCTAAAATATTCTGATTTTTATTTTTGCTTTTATTATCCTCCCCCAATCTTCCATTTTTGTAATATTTATATAAGTTAAGTTTCCTGATAGCTTTAAATAGGTCTGTCTCAAACTCCACTGGGTCAAAGTCTTCCGCCAGACCATACGTCAATCCTTTAGATAGCAAAGACAGGCAGTCATTATCCAAATGTAGGTCGG
This sequence comes from Rhinella marina, assembly GCA_900303285.1. Taxonomy (NCBI): domain Eukaryota; kingdom Metazoa; phylum Chordata; class Amphibia; order Anura; family Bufonidae; genus Rhinella; species Rhinella marina. The sequence continues at coordinate 138,004 of ONZH01001813.1, read as the reverse complement.
TGAGGTTAATCACATTATTACCTGTCTCTACAGTCTTACTTTCTTGTAATTCCCTTGCCGTCATCTCCAGGACACTTGCTTTCTTTTGTGTCCCCCTCTCCAATTTCTGCCTCTTTGGCCTCCCCCTTCGGATCTTTCTCCTAAAGGGGGTCTTTGCTCTCCTGTGCTCGTCTCCCTCTGGTTGTTGTCCTCTGTAGTTTCCATGTTTAAGGCTACTTTCACACTAGCGTTTTAAAATTCCGGTATTGAGTTCCGTCATAGGGGCTCAATACCGGAATAAAACGCTTCAGTTTTGTCCCCATTCATTGTCAATGGGGAAAAAACTGAACTGAAGACAACGGAATGCTCCTGAAAGCATTCCGTTCCGTCTTCAGACCGGAGAACAAACCGCAGTATGCTGCGGTTTGCTCTCCGGTCCAGGCATCCGCACCAAGACGGATCCGGAATGACCCCCAATGCAAGTCAATGGGGGTGGATCCGTCTGGTGTGACCAGACGGATCCGGCTACACATAGACACATACAGACACATAAACATAAACATACACACACATATAGACATACAAACACACATACATACTTACATGCTCCCGGCAGGTCTTCAGAGCGTCGGAGGGACAGGACGGCGCGCACAGATGACGATTCCACCAGGCGCCCAGCAGAGGGCGCTGTGGGGAATCGTCACCTGTGCGAGCTGTCCTGTCCCTCCGACGCTCCGAAGACCTGCCGGGAGCATGTAAGTATGTATGTGTGTTTGTTTGTCTATATGTGTGTGTGTATGTTTATGTGTATGTATGTACTGTGTGACATGTGTGGGGCCGGAGCGCGGTTCCGGCTCCACACATGTCACTGCGGCAGGCCTGATCCGGCAGCACCCTTCACCTGCCGAATCAGGCCTGCCGCCAGTGTGAAAGTAGCCATAATCCTCTGAGACACTAGAGTCAGATTCTGTTGTCCAGTCATCTCCATTTCTCCTTCTTCCTTGTCGTCTTTTTCTAAATTGCCTCCTGCTATTTCCATTTGAGAACAATCGCCCATTTTCATAATCCTGTTTATCTCTCAGGAATTTATCTTTTTTCTTTTCCTTAATTTCTGCTTGTACCGGTATCAACTTTTTTTCTAATTTTTTAAAAAACACTTGTTGGCTGACAGTTAATCTCATTCTCAACTCTTTTTTTGCTCTTTCCAATTCATTCACAACATTCTCATATTCCTGTGCGTTTCTTTTCATAACCAGTTGCATCAATCTAAATGAATGTTCTAAGTGGAGCTGCTTCCACTGCTCCATGAAGTCCACATCATCCTGGTATTGGGATGTTTCTTTATAGACTCTTAACCCTCTGGGCACTCTGTTATGTGCTTGATATGACTGCAGTGAATTGACTGCAGAAATTAAGGAAAAGAAAAAAGATAAATTCCTGAGAGATAAACAGGATTATGAAAATGGGCGATTATTCTCAAATGGAAATAGCAGGAGGCAATTTAGAAGAAGACGACAAGGAAGAAGGAGAAATGGAGATGACTGGACAACAGAATCTGACTCTAGTGTCTCAGAGGATTTAAACATGGAAACTACAGAGGACAACAACCAGAGGGAGACGAGCACAGGAGAGCAAAGACCCCCTTTAGGAGAAAGATCCGAAGGGGGAGGCCAAAGAGGCAGAAATTGGAGAGGGGGACACAAAAGAAAGCAAGTGTCCTGGAGATGACGGCAAGGGAATTACAAGAAAGTAAGACTGTAGAGATAGGTAATAATGTGATTAACCTCACCGACCTACATTTGGATAATGACTGCCTGTCTTTGCTATCTAAAGGATTGACGTATGGTCTGGCGGAAGACTTTGACCCAGTGGAGTTTGAGACAGACCTATTTAAAGCTATCAGGAAACTTAACTTGTATAAATATTACAAAAATGGAAGATTGGGGGAGGATAATAAAAGCAAAAATAAAAATCTGAATATTTTAGAAGGGGAAGCACCAGGTTGGCCCGACAGTCTAGGGACCAACAGTGAGATGAGTGAACAGGACAAACAAGTTGTAATGACGTTGATTGAACTGCAGGAGGAGGCTGGCGGGAGTAATAGGGGAGACCCTCAAAGAAGTGAGGTGCCCTTCACAAAAGGGATTAGGTCCACCTTTAATCCCCCCTTGTCGGCAGGGAGTACCTTAGATTTGTTCCAGAAGCAAGTCCTCAGAGAGGTAAAATGTTTGGTTTATCCAAAAAATAGGAAAAACATAACTAAGAATGAACAAAAAGCATTGAAGTGGCTTATGGAGCAAAGGAACATTATAGTGAAACCTGCCGACAAGGGGGGCAATATAGTGATAATGGATAGATCCTATTATGAGAAAGAGGCAATGAGGCAGTTGAATAATAAAGAGACTTATGAGCCTTTGAAGGAAAATCCTATAGGAAAATACCAGAGACAACTTAGGTCTTTATTGTCTAAATACGTACAAAGAGGTATAATTACAGAAAGAACTAATGAGAGATTGTATCCTGTATATCCAACTAAACCTAAATGGTATTTTGTTCCAAAGGTTCATAAGTCATTAGAATGTCCACCTGGCCGCCCTATAGTGGCGGGTATAGGGTCAATAACCGAACCATTGTCCCAGTATGTGGATTGGCTATTACGCCCACTATTGAGGAGTATACCCTCCTACTTGAGGGATACGAGTGACTTTTTGGAAGTTATAAGGGACATGCAATGGCAAGAGGGAGACTTTCTGGCGTCGATTGACGTGGAAAGTCTATATACAAGGATACCCCAGAAATTAGGAGTTGAAGCAGTGACCCATGTTTTGAAATATCACAACAAGACCCAAGAATATATACAATTTGTGGAGGAAGCACTTGGGTATGTGTTGACACATAATGCCTTTATTTTTGATGGACAATGGTTCCATCAAAAATCTGGAACGGCCATGGGCACGCCAGTCTCATGCACCTTCGCCAACCTCTTCCTAGCAGTATTCGAGGAGAAATATGTGTTCACGGTTCACAATAAGTTTGTGCAAAATATTAAACTGTTCACAAGATTTGTGGATGATATATTCATAATATGGAGAGGTACTGAAATGGAGTTTGGTGAGTTTGTGGAGTATGTGAATAAGGAGAATGAGATGAATATGAGGTTCACCAGTAAAATCCATCAAAATGAACTAGAATTCTTGGATGTGAAAGTATACATACAGGAAGGTAGAATAGTGACAAATGTATACAGAAAGGAAACTGCCACAAACTCCCTACTCCATTTCAGAAGCTCCCACCCACACCATGTTAAAAAAGCTGTACCTCAAGGACAGTTTACAAGGTTGAGGAGGATAGCTAATAGAGATGAGGACTTTTTGGCCCAGTCAAGGGATTTAAAGAGGAGACTACTGGGAAGGGGTTACCCTGAGAAATTAATAGATCAATCTTATGAGCAGGTGGTTCAGAAATACCATAATAAAAGTGAGGGTGGTAGGAACAATAGGGAAGAGATGAATAGAGCGGTCTTTTCTTTTAAGTATACATCTATGGCAACCGTCATAAAAAAGGCGGTTTATAATAACTGGCATATGTTGCAAAATGATGAGGATTTAAAGGAGAAAGTAGCTAGTCCCCCTCTGATAAGTTTCAAGAAAAGTGCCACATTAAGGGATAAATTAGTAAAGAGTGCATATGAGAGCGAGAAAAATGAGAATTGGCTTTCTGCATTAGTTCCACAAGGGAACTACAAGTGTGGGCACTGTACATCATGTAAATATATGTGTAGAACGAAGTATATGAATATAGGAGGTGTGGCACAAAAATATGGGGGAGATAGGCATAGAACCCTGTTACAAAAAGAGGCCTCTTGGATAATAAGGACCAATGCACTGGGACCACTTGGTCTCAATGATAAAAATGATTTGGCAGTGTTTATTTGATATATTTCTCTCTGGTTTTAAAATGTTTTTATTGTATTGTAGCGTCCTGTTGCTATAGTGATGGCGCCGGAGGCAGCATAAAGCTTTGGGTGTGCGCCGACGTCATCACGCTAGCGGCCTGACGAAGCGCGGAGAGGCACAAAATGGCCGTTGCCGCATACACTGTACAAGATACCCACACCGCGGAATGTGAACCCCTGTGATTTAAATAAAGCAGCAACAAAAGAACCGGGTGAGTGCCACTCCTTATTTGTATACTTACATTGAAAATAATAATATTACCCCAGAAGCACCACCAAATAAAGTAATGGACATATCTTTTTTTCACAGGCACAGGAAAAAATTCTTCTATTTTTCTGACCCGTCCAGGAATTTCTAGAAGGTTTTCATGCCCTGCCATTTGCAGTGACAGCACAGTTTGGGATCACACCCTCGGGGTACCAAATGAGTAAATGGGGATGCAAGCTCTGGGCCATCAGGACCGGTGATGCCTAGATTGTTCGTGGCAGGTGAAGCACCCTGGACTGCCGCTAAGGTAGGCCCTGCCAGGTGTGCACCACCAATGAGGCCAGGAGAGGTGATCGGATCAGGCAGCACCAGGTAGGGGCAAGAGGGGGACAGCCGAAAGGGCCATGGGCTGAAGGGAAGGGATTAGGTTAAGAAATTGGCATTGGGGAGGGAGGGGCGCCATTTCAGTTTTTGCCTCAGGCAGCAGAAAAGCTAGGTGCACCCCTGGGCCCTGCTCAGAGCAAAAAGAGGTAAAATGACCTGCAGATCATCCTGAATCAGGGCAAATACAATGATAAGACCATCGACAATATGTATGGACAAGTGCTCTTTTATTTTAATATAAGATACAGCACTTCACTGGCTTCCAGGAAAGCAGCGTTCGCCAAATGTTTTTTAGAGCAGGCTCTTAATACATAATAACTGCCTAAATCTGCTTTATTTTTCAGTTTTCTGTTGTCTGCTGCATTATAAAAAAATAGCGGACAATCTCAGAGAATGGTGTCTAGTACTCTCTGTTAATTCACTCCAATTCTTGTCCTGGAACATGTTGTATTTTAAAAGCTCTAATTTCCAAGCAAAAAAAAAAAAATTATTATCCGTATCTCGCTAACATAATTAGCTGAATATGCCTAAGCCAAAGTGGCCCATGCTGGCTGCATTAGAAAATGTAGAATCATGAGCACAGCCCTCTCTTCTGCTTTTTTGTTGTCTGAAAAAAATAATAAAAAAACCTCCTGGAATTGCTCATTCCATTTTCTCTTGTTTATCTGATAATACATCTCTCTCTGGAGCGGGTATCATATGCAATTTGGGGAATGATAAAAGTAATATACTGCAGGCCCAATTTTAGAGGGACACGGAGTGCATTTCAAGCACTTTTAGATATCCGTGTTGTTACAAATATAAAAAATGAGCAGATTCCCCGAGGTGGAAGAGAGACAATTACCACAATGAAGCAGTTCTTTTGCTATCTGGTGGGGGAGGGGCGATATTTGCCGTGCTGCAGTCCTCGCAGGTATACGCTATCAGTATCTGAATACTGCATTATGCTGTAAGTGGGTCATAAGGATAAATTGATTGTGCCCATTACGCTGAATGGTCGTTAGCGTTTCCTTTGTTTTTCCTGCTCATTTCTCATGCATTGTTTCCAAAGGTAGACCTGTAGATTGGAGACATATCTTCATTTTCAGCTGAGACAGCAGTAAAATTAAAATGAAAACTTAAAGGACCGCCACCCCCTTATAGATATCTCATCTGATCTTACAAAACAAAAAACAAACGTTTAGACCACTTTCATGAGGTCTGTTTTCTGCATCATTAACCAGTAGTGGTTTCAGAACATGGTAGATATCGCTGACCATTTGAAAGTGGCCTAAGATTGGTTTTAGATGACAAACTACAGCTGCCTGTAGTGTCTGTATTGAAGGGTTTCCAAGATGACCATGTTGATGGTCTGTCCTTAGGATAGACCATCAACATCAAATTGGTGGGGGTTTGATTCTCAGTACTCCTGTCTCTCAGGTCTTTGAAGAAGCCATAGTGCTTGGGCGACCTCCGCAGTCTCTTCAGTGTATGCATCATTGTCAAGGGCAGATTGGCTATAGAGCCTACAGGGAAATTTCACATTCTTTCATTGTTGAAAAAACACATTCTTTCATTGTTTAACAGTGAGTTAATTGTTAATTGTTTGACAGTATTTTGTTGTAAAAAAAGTCTTTGATGTGTGTGTGTGTACTACCATACAATGACTGAATAATTCCACCATGCAGTGACTAATACCACCACCATACTAATACCGCCATACAGTGACTGTTTAATACCACCTTGCCGTGATTTATTAATACCACCATACAATGACTGAATAACACCACCATACTAATACCACCATGCAGTGACTGTTTAGTACCACCATGCAGTGATTCATTAATACCACCATACAATGACTGAATAACACCACCATACTAATACCACCATGCAGTGACTGTTTAGTACCACCGTGCAGTGATTCATTAATACCAACATTAGAGATGAGCGAATCATCCAAAATTCGCCTCGGCGAATAATCGACGAATTTCTGACAAGATTCGTTCTTATTACGAATTTATTCGGTCGAATTTGGATTAAAAAATAATCGTTGTTTTGTGAACATTCCTGCACAAATTACGAACATACAGTCAGTGTTGTTAAAAGTACGCAATATGTAAGCATTAGCGTACAAAGTGTGTATAAATCCTTAGCGTACTATTGACTCGCGATTGTGTCATATGCACGAGGCTAGGCCACGGCGTACAGTCTTTAGAGGCAGTCCATATGAAGTAAAAAATTAAGCTGCTAGCTATCCTACTAAGTGCATAATTTACTAAAATACACCGTGCAATAAGTGCATAATAGGACACATTGCAGTACCTGAAAAAGAATACACACAATGGGCTAAAGTGCTTGAACGTTGGTGAGCCTGTAAAAACATTATTGCTAAAATACAGCAAAAACAATTATGCAAACATTTCAGTGCAATCAATTTCACATTTGCAAGCATAATAGGCTCAGATATATAAATCTCCTCTCTCCTCGTGGCTGCTTGGCATGATAAAACACTGGAACACAGTCCAAAATTCAGTTGTAATCCACATGAGGTAATTTTGTATTCCAAACAGGTAACGTGTAATCCACATGGATAATATAAAATAGCAGCAAATAGAGAACTCTTTTTGGAAAGTGGGCTCCCAAATAACCTGAGAAGGGGGGAAAAAGGAAAATAGGCGCGTTTAGGTGCAACTGGGAATTTTCTGCAGAATGGGGAGGGGGAGTCCTGACCAGTCATGTCCATCTGGGTGAGAGTCAAATGGGGCAATTAAAACTAAACAAACAAAACAAGTGCCAACTAGCTCTCACCCATCAGGTGCAGTCCATGGTGTGGCTCCCATAGGTCCTCCAGAGGTGTCCTTTAAATCACCCAACCAGTAGAAGGGTTCCTCAGATGAGGGACCTGAAGTCCTCCTTGCTTAAACTACTACTGAATGAGATCAGAGGATGCTCCTGCCTTCTGTAGGCCAAGCCGGCTGCCGTGGTGGAGCTCCACTGCCCTCTTCTGCTAGAAGTCAGACTTGACCGGGTCAGGGTGGTGGTCACGCTGGTGAGCGCTACAGCCACTGAAAACCACAGGACAGTACCCTTTCGCCACTCCAGTGTAGGGTCTCCCAGCCTCCGATGGTCCAGTACTTGGATGACCCAGTCCTCCACCGCATTCTTGTAGTCCCATAGGGTCTGGGCGTGGGCAGTCACTGATGCTGGCACAATCAGATTCTGCCACATGGAAGGTGTTGTTGTTCTCCTCCTGGGCGGCGAGGTGGATGTTCCAGCCTCCACAGCAGCAGCCACACCAGCCGGCAAGGCGAATATCGACTCAGGAGCCGGTGAGACTCTCTTGCACAATTGTGACCATACAGTGACTAATACCGCCATACAGTGACTGAATCATACTATATAATAGCACCACCTAGTGACTGAATAATACAATTTAAAGGGGTTGTCCCACTTGCTCCGATGCCCTCCTTTACTCTGCGCTGAATCGCGCAGGTCAAAGGCATTTTCAGGAGATCCAGTGACGTACCGGGCTCTCCTTAGGGCTGCCAGGCAAAGGCTTCTGCCCAGCAGTGAGCTCGGTGATGTCACCGGCACTGATAGGCGGGCTTTACCGCTGCCCTAGCCTGTAAAACGACTAAGGCAGTGCTAGAGTCCGGCCATCAGAGCTGGTGACTTCACCGAATACACTGCCGAAGCCTCCGCCCGGCAGTGTGTTATGGTAAATTGCACATAGGTGCCTGACACTATTAATACTACAGACAAGTCAACCTGACAACGATGGTAAGTAGAAGCTTTTGCTTTTTCCCATCAGTTACAGTGAGTCCTGAATGATTTATTTTACATCATAACTGCTCATCGTTATTGCTTTTACAAGCTGTTCCTGGGTCATCTCATCGCTCTGGTCTCTTTTATATATATGCCTGCAGCCTACGGGTAGGAGACCTCTGAGGGAGGCTTGCACTTTACTCTCACAGTGAACGGGATAGCAAATAAACATATTGCGGAGTGATTATGGAAATGCTGTGATCAATGAGGAATCATCTCATTCCAGAAATAAAGCTATTTGTTTTGTGTGTCTGGACCGGCTGCTGCTGCTTATCGTCTCTTCCGCGCAACATGTTGCAGTTCAAGGGTTTTGAAAGAATTCTTGTCATTCGGATGAATCAGGGAACAGCCTCAGGTCATAAGCAACGGTTGGTAATGAGGGGAAAAAAGTGTCTCTCGGCTGAGAAATATCTCGGAGAACTGTGGGAAATGAGTTTGGAGGAAAGCCAACCCGTTGTACTTCGTAGGTGTTCTCACTACAAGCTCTGAGAATCCCAGTCTGAGAAGTAATAAAGCTACAACTTTTAAATTACTTATCCCTTTTTTCAGCAACTTTTTTTTTTTTTGCTGTGTTATACTTATAGGAATAGATGGCGAAAAAGTCAGAGCTAGGATAATGATTATTGGGGACCTGCTTATAGATAATCTTGCAAATAATGTCTTTAAAAGTGACCTGTCACCTCTCCTGACGTCTGTTTTAGTAACTACTGACATCCCCATGTAATAACAGTTCTGGAGCATCTATCCTGAGAACAACAGGATTGAGCATGTCGAAATTGAACATGCCCATCCTTTCTCTCCTCCAACATCTGCCACACACTTTAGATGGTCAGCCAATCCCACCAAAATTGTCAGATTTGACCCATATGCATCTAATGTGTGTGACCACTTTAACATGCATTAAGGGGGTTTTCTGAGATATTTTTACTGTTCTTCATTCTCTGGATAAGTCATCAGTATGACACCCAGGACCCCCCTGATCTGTTTGAGAAGGAACCGGCGCTCGCAGTAGCACTGCGACCTTCTCTCAACTTTCCCTAGGCCAGTGACGTCATGTTCATCGGTCACATAGCCTTAGTGCAGCGCAGTTCCTTTGAAGTAAATGGGGCTGAGCTGCAGTACCAAACAGAGCCACTAGAGTTGAGCGAATCAAAGTATCCAAAGTGGACTTTGATTCGAATTTCAAGGAAAGTTCGATTTGCTGCTAAGCCATAATTCCTGACACTTCGTGGGAACGAATCAATTTTCCCCGAAATAGGAGAAAAAAATTCATACCCACCTTATCCAGCTGCATGCGAAGAGGCCATAGCGACCATCTTGATTGAATATCCCGTGTGAAATCTCACATGCGGTGACGTATGATGTCACCACGCCGGGCAAAACTTTGTGTGGTGTCTTCAATTAAGATGGCTGCGGTGGCCTCTATGCAATCAAGTGGATGAGGTGAGTATTTTTTTTAATTATTTAAAATTTTAACAATTAACAATCATTCCTCTCTGTACTCACAATGATTGTCAACTGTAGATGGCACTAAGTGAGTGTCGATTGACACGCTGTAGAGCCAGTCAGCGCTCGTAAGATGATAACAGGGTGGTCATCTGTGACCTGCAATAATTGATCAATCCACCTGCAGAACCCATTGAAGTCTATTGTCTGACTGTATAATACATCTCAGGATAATTGAGGGTGGTCAGGGATGACGGTCTTCCAGTTCATTCTATTAACGCCCAAATTTTGTTCCGCCCCATGAGTACAGGGAACATCACCATCAGTCCTCCTGAGATCTCCTCAGAAAGGTCAATCAATTCGGATGGGGTGGCACTTAGTTGCTACAAAGCTCTGCTGCAACTGATGCGAGCCTATGTGTGCTCCCACCGCCCCGGCCACCAGAGAGTCTATCGCTTTTTCCTAAAGTGTGCAAGCACGTCGACCACTGCTGGACAGCAGGATGGTCGTAACTCCTGGAAATAAGCAGCGGGATGAAGGAAACAATATGGACAATCACAATACATTAGTAAGTGCCTTGTGTTAACTTTCTCTACCTGATAAATGCCACTTACTGAACTGAGATGAAACCTTTAAATATGGCACAAGTGAAGATTAAAGGTCATTTTCTGAGAAGTAAACCATCGGGGACATGAGAAGCAGGATAGTCAGGCACAGGTTACCTTGAAGGACCTTTAGATTGTTGGTAGAAATTGCGAAACTCATAATTAGTTATAATGGTGATGCAACAGCAGAACATGTTACCAACAAGGGATAAGCCACCATGGGTGGTGCATGGTTTCACAGGTAAGAAGGTTAATCCCTAACCCTGGATCTAGGCCTCATTGACAAGATGGGAGAATGATCAATGATTGTCATATAGTACATGGCACTGTTTGAAGCTGGTCCACAACAAAACACAAAGATAATGGAAGTATGAAATTAGTGTTTGCAGAAGAAATACAGAACTCTAGTCTACATATTATTCCTTGGCAGTGATGAAGGCCGTTTAGCATTAAATGTTGCTTAGACATTATTTCCGCATTTGCAACTGGCAGACACAGTAAAAGACAGATTTAGCGTAATTCTTATTCATTCTAGTGAGAATTATTCCATTATAATGTCATTCCCTGACACTTTTTCCAGATGGATCTTTGAAGGAACAGAATTACTTAAGAGGCAAATCAGTCATCTATGTATTTATTTTCTTTTAATAGTGTATGACGCCCAGATAGGCATAATAGGATTGGAGGAGGATTTATAATGCCACATGGGGAGCCTTAATTTGCAAAAATTATCTAATGGCAACTAAACTGTTTCTGTGTTAAAAGATTAATATGAAATCCACAGGATGCAAAATCAAGAAGATCCAAGACAAGAGCATCTTCCTCAGACTTCAGAGACGGAACATTAACCCTTTTTCTTGCGCAGCAGTCAAAAGTTTACTGTCGTCCTCTCTATGGGTTCAGTTATTTATGCATCCTGGGGTCAGAGTCGCTCTATAATCAGTCTTTGATGCTCCGCAAGGAAATCTAATGCGATGGACTGAGAATAATTAGAATTTTAATTGCATTAGCAAAGCTGCTTTGTCTTGGGACCTTCATGTGGGAGACAAAGTGCCAGTCAAGTATAGCAGAGGACAAGTAAATTCCTCTGGTGGTGTAAACATTATGGCTTTCAGTCAGTGAGCAGAAATTGAGGTCACTGACCAGCCTTCATTGTGTAGGGTAGAAAGAAATGAACACTGTGGTATACTAAAATTCAATGGTATACTGGGGAACTGGTAAACATGAAGGCCTGCCAGGCAGTTTATACTTAAACTATGAAAATGCCTTGGTGGGGTTCACGCTTTGTTCTACCATTCAAATATATTTTTTAGTTGGGAATAACTACTGGCACATTTTTGTTGAAAGGCGTTTCCTGGGAATGATTTAAAATGGCCACCGTCAACCTATCCTAGTATGTGAGAAGGACTAGTTACCACCATCTGCAGAGCTTCTGAGGGAGATTGAGGGGACGAGGCCTCACTACACAATACATATCTCTATAATAGTTGGTAATGATGTGATTCCACCTATGATATGCCATCATGGCTGAGCAGCCTGACAGGAACTCGCATTAATGTAGTATATGCAAGTGCTGTACCGTAGTGTGTAGAAAGGCCCTACCCTCTGACTCCTCTGTAAGTTGAAGCAACCAGTCCTACTCCAGTTCTAGGACAGGTTGCTGGTGGCCATTTTAAAAAATTCCCAGAGACTTTTATGTAATTTTTATGTTATTCTCAATATTTGTATAATTGTTTTACTAAAAAATACCCAATGAAGTGAAGAGTTAGGACTAATATGTGTCTGCCTTCACTATTAACTCATTTCTCAAAAATTGCTTACATAGGTTACATTTGGTGTTAGGACAAATTAAATTATTTTTAATGTATTATTTGGTCAAATTTGACTAATCGGTCTCTCCAACTAACTTTGAAGATCCAGTTATATATAGTCCTGGTAAGTCAACAGGTTTCATAATATCCATCCAGTAATGCTGAAGTACCCCATATGTGACTATCACTCCATCAGGCTTCGTGTAACTGGATGATTGCTGCCATGGTCTTCTTTAGTCAAAGACACCTATGTATGAATTTTTCTCATGTTGCAGCTCAGCCACATGGAACTAAATGGGCTAAGCGGTCCCATAGTCAACCTGGTGGCAGCTGAGGTATTGTTTTTAGAAGAAAGGGGCCATGTTTTTAATCCTGGCAACCATTTGAACTCTTCCTTCCCTCTTACCTATTTCTTACCATGTTCCCTTATCTTCCCTACTCTCCTTTACCTACAATATTAGTTTTTTCCTGTATCTTCAGTCAATACCACTTGCATGCACAGCACTGTACCAGTAGTTCTTAAAGGGTTTCTGTCACCAGATCTGGGCATATTAAACAGGATGACATTTGCAATGTGCAAATGTCACCTGATGCCCAATCTGGTATTAATTTTTTTATTGGTGCCCCCGTTTTTGATAAAAATGATGTTTTATTTTATGCTAATTAGGCTTACTAGGTGCAAGGGGCGGTTACCCTGCACCTAGTAAGCTCGGTTTGCCCACCTGCGGTCACGCCTACCTTGTCTTGATTGACAGGGCCAGGCAGCTTGTTCGATCCTCTGCCGGCCCTGTGCGCGATTCAAATCCCGCGCCTGCACCGTGTGGAATAAAATCGGCGCAGGCGCAGTGAGCGGCGCTGGCCGCCGGGCTCCCGGCTACCTCACTGCGCCTGCGCCGATGACGTTAGAGTACACGCTGACGTCATCGGCGCAGGCGCAGTGAGGTAGCCGGGAGCCCGGCGGCCAGCGCCGCTCACTGCGCCTGCGCCGATTTTATTCCACACGGCGCAGGCGCGGGATTTGAATCGCGCACAGGGCCGGCAGAGGATCAAACAAGCTGCCTGGCCCTGTCAATCAAGACAAGGTAGGCGTGACCGCAGGTGGGCAAATGGAGCTTACTAGGTGCAGGGTAACCGCCCCTTGCACCTAGTAAGCCTAATTAGCATAAAATAAAACATCATTTTTATCAAAAACGGGGGCACCACTAGAAAAATTAATACCAGATTGGGCATCAGGTGACATTTGCACATTGCAAATGTCATCCTGTTTAATATGCCCAGATCTGGTGACAGAAACCCTTTAATACTTCATGTAAATGGTTTTAGATGATCTCAGAATTAAGATACATCAAACAGAGATTTGATCACCGAGGCAGACATGTTTTCCTATGTACACATCAATACTAGGTCATTATGTAATGTGTGGTGCTCCTGACAGGTTGATGGGACTCATAGTTTTTGCTCTGAACTTTTCTTTATTAAATACACAGATTATGCACAAGAGCCAGTGTAATTCTGATGTTCTTGACCCAGGTTCAGGAAATTCAGCACCTACAGGAAGTCCCACCAGAGTTTGTCTATGGCTAAGTACATGCCTGAGTGCCTCTCTGGGTCATGGAGTGGTCACCCTCAATCAATGCAGAATCCCACAGCAATGTTCATAAAAGTAATCCAGCTCCAGTAATCCATCTGGAAAAACTGGATGGATGTGATGAACATTTCTTTGTTTGCCTTATGGTCGGAGTATGGTCTATGCATATGATGGAGGAACGGCTACAAGTTTGGTCAGCTATTATGGCTTTGTTGGGCTCTGGTTCACTATAATAGAGCCGGGAGACTGACCCTGCTTGACCACCAGCCTGTTCTCCCTCTATGAATGCCGTCCTGTCCTCTCTTACCGATTCATCTTCAAGCTAAAGCACTCAGTGCTTCTCTTTCTGAAGGGGTGCAATACACAACCGAAGCCATAGTGCACCTTCCTCTGACTCCATCCCTGTCACCACCTTATCCACACTGTTTCACATGTATCAGTTTCATGCCCTCTGGCACTGGTTTCAGTTATGCAAGAAATGGGTCACCAAGTAAGTAAGGTTATAGAGTGAGGATTTGGAAAAACTGAATTCTCATCTTCTTTTTCCTTTTTATTTGTCCTTATTCTATCCTTACTATCTGCCGTGCACATTATTCTAGCAAAACTTTGAAAGTTGCACACAATAACAATCACTTTTGCTGTGCAAGCCATCATACCTCGAGGCGATGTTTCCAGGTGGCAGTCTTCATTCCACACACAGCAGCTATAGCAAATCTTCAAAGCCTAAATGCCAGTATGGCCGCATGCATGCACTGTCGGTTGCCTTCTGAGGGGTATTAAGCATCTCTTCTTCAGCCCTCAATACAATCTTATCACTGCTTGGCTGAGGGTCTTATCTGCAGCTCAGACTCTTCTTATCTCACATGAGGTAGGTAGGAATTAGTAAGTGCCAGTCACATACCTGGCCCGTATGCTCACCACTGATTTAATAACTCCTTTCAAGTCATGTGGTCAGGCATTAAAGAAATCAGCTAAATGGAGACAAGATTAGATCTAAATATTAAAATGGAAGTTTAAATCCTCTGATCACTATCCTAATGTCTGCCTTTTAACTCTTTCCTGGTTGTGTTTAAAGAACTATAACTTGGAAGATGGTACCTAGTCAAGGAGTAAGAATACATAAATCATATTATTAAAAGTAATCACATATTTCACTATGTAATATAAATCACAAAGAAGTATTTGCCTCCTCAATGGCTTTTATTACCATTCACTTATATCTAGAAGCCAGAAGCTGTAGTGCTATGTCCAGTCCACCATACAATACTAAATACATCCAAAGGACCCCTGTGACTTCTAATGGTGTCAGCACCATACCTGTTAATAACTTATTGCAGTTTATCACCATTGAAGCGAATGAGACTGAGCTACAATACCTCACACAACCTGTGCACAGGTGTCGTGCTGTATTTAAAAGAAAGCACCCATGTTTTTTTCCAGTCTTGTAAAAACCTTTTAATGCCTTTCATAGTCTAGCGTAGTCAGCAAATCCATGCCAACATCCATAGTGGTCTTAGGAAGTGAAGGGGTTAATGCTGCATTGGTGATCTAGGAGATAAAATTCTGGGTTACTTATCTTTCCAGAAACTTGGAAGACTGATTGCCTGAAGCAGCTGCCTTTAGAATTACTTTTCGAAGCTTGCAGGTATTGGCCAGGAACAGGGCTTCCTTTCTATGTTGGTCGGCACCTTGTCTGTTGGTATTAACTTGTTCCCCCAAGTTAACTTTTATATTGTACATATTTCTTTTAAGAGCAGCTGCTATGGAAATAGGCAGCAATCATGAAGGGTGCCAGTGACTGGCTGAGGCCATATTTCCTGCACAATGAGAGCCATCCGGAAATAGAACATCAAGGGATCAGAGAAGCTTTGTTACGGCAGCTGCGGGGTTAAATGGTGTATTATTATTTTACACTGTTCTTACGATTTTGATAATATATATCACATAGAAAACCACTTTAAATGGTTACTTCTTTTTCAACTTAAATACAGGCGAATATAAACACTTTGTACTATATCTCATCAGAGAAAAATGCCTATTTCTTCTCTCGATCCCTCCTAAACTGACATAATTTTCTAGTGAAATGAAGATAAACTGTCAGTTCATTCTTCCTCCTCCCCTCTCTGTGGAACTGTATGGGCAGCAAGTAATCTGTTCCTTTAAAGAGCTGTTAGTGTGTTGTTTTAGTTTAGGAGGAAAAAAGGGAGCCTGATAAGTGGTGAAAGTAGCATTTTTCTCTGATAAGATAAATTGTATTTTGA
The DNA here is from genome assembly GCA_900303285.1 of Rhinella marina. Classification (NCBI taxonomy): domain Eukaryota; kingdom Metazoa; phylum Chordata; class Amphibia; order Anura; family Bufonidae; genus Rhinella; species Rhinella marina. The sequence continues at coordinate 121,960 of ONZH01001813.1, read as the reverse complement.
TCTGAACTATTAATTTATGTTAAAGGAGTTATCCCAAGATTAATGTAGAAAATGAAAATCAGAAACATCAATTGGAGATGAGTGAATTCGAGATGTGGGATTCGATCTGAATATCAGGATAATTTGATTCGCCTCAAAGCCAAATTTCCTCATGTTTTGTGGTAGCGAATGGATTTAACCTGAAACCTGTTTTTACATTCAGATGCCGCAATCATGTATGAATACGGCATCTGAGGGGTACAATGATGGGGGGAGGCGCTATCGCCGCTGCCTGTCATTGCACCCACTACTTACATAAAATGTGCTTTGTGACAAAATAAAGTCACAAAGTGAAATTTTTTGTAAACTTTTTTACAAACTTCGCTCATCTCTAATGACTTTCTTTCTAAAAAAAGCTAGAACCAGCCCTGTACCTCACGTGGATCCTGAAATCTCCCTATTCATTGCTCTGCTAGATTTATATCAAGCTGGCAGCTCAAGGGGAGTGTCTTTTCTGCTGCAACCAAGGGGGCGGGTCCATGCTCTCCCTACCACAGCTCAGGGGGCGTGTCTAAGCTCTCCCTATCACAGCTCTGGGGGCGTGTCTCAGCTCTCCCTATCACAGCTCAGGAGGAATGTCTCAGCTCTCCCTATCACAGCTCAGGGGGTGTGTCCACGCTCTCCCTATCATAGCTCAGGAGAAAGTTGAAGGAGGAAACTGAGCATGTGCTGCCTTCTCAGTGAGCTGGACAAAGAAATAAGAAAAAGGAACAGCAGGTGGCGCTATACACATTTTATTGAATAACTCAGTGGCTATGCTAAATTTTTAAAGGGGTACTCGCAACATAGACAATGGGGGCATATCGCTAGGATATGCCCCCACTGTCTGATAGGTGCGGGTCCCCCCGCTGGGACATGCACCTATATCGAGCCACATAGAAATGAATGGAGGGCGGCTGTGCATGCGCAGTGCGCCCTCCATTAATTTCCCCGCTCCGTTGTCGATATAGGTGCGGGTCCCAGAGATGGGAACCACACCTATCAGACAATGGCGGCATATCCTAGCGATTTGCCTCCATTGTCTATGCTGGGAATAACCTTTCATTTACATACTATTGCAAAAGTATTCAGACCCAGGTGTTGGTTTGAAAACTGTAAAATATTTTTCGTGGGACAACCCCTTTAAATGACCTTTTAAGTCACCTGTGGCACAGATAAAAAGTAAATTGTAGTGCATCTGTAGTTCTTTCAAGACGCTTACCACCCCTCCCTGGATCACACTTTTTGCTAAGTGTAATTGCAATAGTTATTTTTATTTTTGAACATTTACTTAAACCCATGTGGAAAATACCTACAAGGCAACAATTAAACATAATAATATTTCATATTTGGGCTGTATTAAATATAAAATTGGGAGCCGGCAAGAACACCATATGGAAATTGTCTTCTGTAATATTCTGTAGAACAGAGGGTGTGCTGAAAATAACTTCTGTGCTGGATTTTTCAGTTTACAGGACTTTTTTTTAATTACTTTTCTTCTTTGCTTTTATTCTCAGACATGAGACAGATAATGCATAAGAAGAAATAAGAAATGACATAAATCGATAGATAAATATGAACTATATAGATACAGATGGAATGAAAGATACTAAGACACTTGGATTGGTATTTGGTTGGGTACTGCAGCTTCCACTGGTGGCAATGTGATTAGCACTGTAGTTGGCACAGTTGTGACCAGGCCTCATTTTCTGAAGCACATTATCCACACCACATCTACATATCCCTATTGGCTGCAGGGGAGACCACGATATCTCTAAGGTTTGAATGGTGACCTGTAAAGTGCAGGAGGTGAACTTGTAAGCTCTTTGAATAGCACAAAAATAATGACAGTCGGAGGCACACAAAAACTTTGCAGAAGCTAAATTTTACTGTATTATTGGCACATATTAACACCAGAAGAGGACACACTTGAAATGTTGCTTTCACACGTTCAGAAGCCCCTTATGCTTGGCGGTTACTTTACTAAGTATTAGAGTATATAAATCCTTATGGTTACAAAGTCTGATAAAGGCACAATACAGTTATTGGTTGAAGTCTCTTAGTGAAGGAACACGCTTGGAGTCCGGAAGCACAATATGTGTATTGGCTCACTTAAAGTGAATCTGTCACCAGGATAATCGCTATTGAAGTAAAGCCATAGCCTAATAGCACTTAGTACCTTATTTCCAGATGTGCCTTTGTTTCAGCAATAGCTGTTTTCTATCTTCTGAAAATCCAGTTTATTTGGTATGCAAATGAGCCAGTAAGGTGCCCAGAGCGGCGTCACTCTTGCAGGAAGGCGCCCAGTCACGCCTCCTACATCACATTCAAGCCATAACTTTGCCCCCTTTTCCCTGCTCCCAGCATGAGGGTGGGCTTGGGCACTAGCAGGAGGCGTGTCTGGGCTCCTTCCTGCAAGAGTGACGCTCCTCCGGGCACCTTACTGGCTCATTTGCACCTTACTGGCTTTACTTTAATAGCGATTATCCTGGTGACAGATTCCCTTTAAGTCTTATTCCACTTAGGAGTCCACTAGCTCCATGGGGGACCTCCCTGATCCAGGGACAATGTTCAGGTTTCTATGTCTCAAGCACTTTAGGCTGGGGTCTCCTTTCTACTTATAGCGTGTCACACTTTTCCAGGGCATTGATCCTCCCACAGGTCCAGTGCTTTTAGGGTCAGACACATCAGCCAGGGCATTGACTTCTCTTCAGGTCCACCAGCACTAACCCTTTTACTAGCTTCCTCTTTTCCTACAGATTCAGCTTGCACCTTGTACATCTTCCACATAAACTACTCAGTTATCGCTTTCTGCAGCCATTTCATTTTCTGTGGCACCCCTTTTTTATGTAAATTACATGTTCCTCTCTGGTAGTGCCCCCTGCTGTCTATCCATCTGGCTTACTTTCTACTACCTTTATTGGTAGCTTTCCTGGTCCCCTCCTCTCAGTGCTGGGGTAGTGATCTTGTAGAGAAACAGGTGAAGCTGCCCAAACACCTTTCTTATCTATAGAGTTATAATATAGCTATATCTCTCTCTAGGCAGCAGAGAAGGAAATGATGGGGTGTAGTATCCAATACCTGGGGCTACTACTATTGTAACTATAATTGGTTAGTAATGTAATACTTTTTATTGTTCATGTTATGTCATACGTCATGCTATACACCTTGTACACCAGCAGATGAGGTACAGTTGGTAGTGTTTGCCAAAAGAAATGGTATTTACCATTCCATTATTCCCCTCTTAGCAGGAGTGGGCTGACTTCCTGCGAAGGGAAAGGCAGAGCAAGTTAGAGTCATTTTGGAGTTCAGAATGTAGAAACCCATCCATCTTATGCTCCCCCAGGCCATGTGGACCACAAAGCCTGCTCATCTAGGAGAACATCAATGCCCCAGAGAGACTTCAAGATCTTAGGCCATGGAAGATTTGTAAACTATAGTGTATTTGTGCCACCATAGTGATCAAGAAATCAAGTTATTAAGAATCTGCTGCAAGGTGGTGAGTAACACGTTCAGACACCATCACCGCAGTTCAGGATAGGCATAGCTAGAAGCCTGCATCATATAGTGGACACCTATAGTCACAGGTGCCAGAGTAAAACTGTAGGGAAGGGAATCAGAAGAGAGATATTGGCAGCAAGAAAACTTCTGAGTGTCATCTTTTGCCACATTGCCAGTCACCATATCGCATTATCCAGGAGGAGAGAATTGCACTTTGTACGGACTGCTGCTGGATGGGCTGCTATTTGTTTTTTGCACTCAGTAAAGAAAGACGTTTTTTGTTCTATAATCTCTGATTGCCTCCTTCATATCACCCTTTTCACTGCACCAAACCCCAGGGGCGATGGCCTGAGGTAGGACACCATGACACAACACAACACAACAAAATCTCATCAGGGCAACTACCTCCTCTGCCTCGGCTTGCTGCAGAGGCATTACACTCCATATGTATCTTTGGGGTTATATGTGAGGGACTATTTTCTGTACAATTCATTGCAGCACACCCTGGGAAAGGAAGCTGTTTGATTATCTGCTGCCCATCCACAGAAAGTGAAGTATTTCCTTTAAAAACATGAGTCAAAAGCTGTGATAAATGTGTGGGGTGACCCTTAAAGTATCTTCAATATTTTAGATGTCTTTTCAACCTATTTTTATGAGTATCAAAAGTGTTAAAAACTATGGGGGAGACGTATCAAAACTGGCATATTGGTAAACTGGCTTAGTTGCCCATAGCAACCAATCAGATTCCACCTTTCATTTTGGAAAGGAGTTGTGAAAAATGAAAGGTGGGATCTAATTGGTTGCTAAGGGTAACTAAGACAGTTTTCCTTTACGCCACTTTTGATATCTCTCACTATGTCCGTGTTCACACCTGTGCTGTTAGGTTAGGTTAGGTTAGGTCTGTTAGGAAGATTCCATCAAAACGGCTCTATTTTAGGCATCTGTTATACACATTTTGAACCTGGCCTAACCATGACGGAAACGCGATAGGTCACATTATAATCATTTGGATCTGTGGGGCGCCATTGGTGTCCATCATGTGACAGATCCATTACTGTGGTTGTTTTTGGTTTTCTGTTCTTATAACTAAATAAAAAAGCTACAAAAAATACTGCTGATGTGAACCCGGGCTACATGATGATGACTCTCATTATGTGACCAGGATCTCAGGATGCTAATCCCTTACATAGGTACAGGGGTAGTTCGTATTATAATCCATTCGCTGTGTGCAGCCCCGATCTATATTTGGTTGTTTTTTGGACATTTAAGAGATGAGGCATTCTGTTTATCCAGCTTATATTATAGAGAACCACGTCATTTCATTTAACAGGTCGCTTTTAACTTTGCCCCCTTTCTAAAAAACAACCATTCCTTAAATGAGATAAACAGAGATTCGTGTGCCGCACCTGAGACGATAACATTTAACAAGCCCCGCTGTGTTCTCCTCATGTCCCTCTCCTCCACCGCTGAGCCTGACATGGCATTAACTTAACACATCTATGGCAATATTACGTTCCATTTATTTGCCGCATCTCCTTGAAGATGGAAGAAATCTGACAAGCTGTAAAGTGCAGCTATTATTATTTTTCCACGCTTTTATCCTCTTTGAATGTCAGTCATTGGTTTAAATACAAAGTAAGCTTTATTTCAAAGAAAGCTCCTTTTTTTCTGTATTGTTTGACCTTTGCCATTTTCTAAGACTGCCATACCCTAAAGGAGACACTAGATGGCAGCAGCACACAGGCTTTTAGATGCCACTCTAAAACCTGTTTATCTGCCACAAACTTACATTTCTATTCCAAAAACACTCCAGTGTAGGAGTACATATTATCACCTGGGCGTTGAAGCTAGCAAACACTTTGCCCGTTTACTGACTGGCATGAACACTCGCAGGCTGCTATTTAAAGGCTTTTCATGAGGCCATTACCCAGCTGAAAAGTTCTGCTGAGCCTCTACCCAATTAGCATGATAAACTGAAAAGAGGAGAGCTCTGTTTATGAAGCAAACAAAATATGGTATAGTTAGCATACTTTAAACAATGGAGCCTACAGGAACCCATAATTGTGTGTTGATGCTGGCTGAGTGTTATAGATGGAACAAATGATGAACAATTCCGTTTGCTGGCAATGAATAGAGCTCATTTAGTCTGTTTACTTGTTCTACAATCTATGGCGCGCCATCGGATTCTCCCAGACAATACTTGAGGGCTTCGGGAAAAAAATAAAAATAAAAAAATCACACTATCTTGACATGAAATACAAAGATATATGGATATATAGTTGCACAACATGTAATAAGCAATAGGAGTAAAAGTAAATCTGGATATATGTGGCGCTATGCCGACTAAAGATAAAAAAGGAAGTCCTTAGTTACACATATTTGCAAATGCGTGATTATGCCCACTCACCAAACTTCACGGTAACTTCCTGTGGAGTGGGTCCCTACACTCATCTATGCCTCTGTTCAGACTAAATCCAAGTCTCCATTATTCAGGGCGTGTGGAACCAGCTAAGTAGGAATCCTATCAGGAAGTCCTGGGTGAATGGGCGTCGCTAGGTCCAAAAGGGTTTGCGGGGCCCATTATATATAACAATAGAAAATTCGGACCAGCGATAAATATATATCTATTTTCATAAGTGCATATCCATAAAGCAAAATTATAGAAATACAAAGATATATGGATATATAGTTGCACAACATGTAATAAGCAATAGGAGTAAAAGTAAATCTGGATATATGTGGCGCTATGCCGACTAAAGATAAAAAAGGAAGTCCTTAGTTACACATATTTGCAAATGCGTGATTATGCCCACTCACCAAACTTATCTTGACATGTACAGTATGAGCTTTTATTTGGAATAGGCAGAAACCGAGAAGAAGACATTTCACGCTTTGAATGGATTTTTTCAGTGGTAGCTCTGTAAACTATAATACTCTTCAGGGCAAATGTATTACCCATAGATATTAGGTCCTGCAGCTTTTCGGAGTGCCAGAAACTGGATGGAAGGGACGCCATAGCCAGCCCAACCCTGGTAACGGCAGTCTGTCACCTGGAAATTTACTGGTAAAGGGGTTGTTCCATTACAAAGAGAAGTGTCCCAGGGGTATGACCAGGCATGGGATTCAGCCAGTTCCCTCCAATTCTCCAGATGCGGTTGTTAAAATTACAACTGAATTGGAGAACCATGTTACCGGCTGAGTCCCGATCTGGTGCCCTGGCGGTGGCAGGGCAGCTGGAGATGTTCATTTCCATTGCTTCATGCACCGCTGATAGTTTAGCTCCTTAGTTGGGTGGTATGTGTGTGTAGTGTATTTATGTATATGTACCATGTATATGGTGTATTTATGTGTATGTGTGTTGCATATATATGGTGTATGTATATAAAAACATGTGTCATGACGCCGTGTGTCCGCCGTTGAGTAGGTTGTTATAAATTTGAATCCCACCCCTGGGTAGGACCCTTGCAGGTTACAGGAATGGGGTCCTGTGTTCCCCATGCATACACGGCACTTCGCCATTCAACTCGAGATAGCTGAGTACAAGCGCTCACCTATCTCCGGCAGTCCCACAGAGTTCAATGGCGTGGTAACACACATGCAAGACCATATGGGTGATGGGAGTTCAGCTAATCAGACATTTATCCCCTATTCTGTGGATAGGGGATAAGACTTTGTGATGGGACAACCTCTTCAAACCAGAAACAATGCTTTGTAGGGCTAGCTTAAAGGGAACCTGTCAGCTCCGAAACACCCCCTGAACTAGAGTAAGCGGTGTATAGTGTAAGTGATGCTGAATCCGAATATGTAAGTTTTATCTTCATACTCACTTCTATTCCGACGCTGTGCTCCCACAAACCAGCAGTAAAATACATTGAGAGGACTCTTCTTTGAATCCTCTCCATTATGTGAGTGAGCACTGGAGTCCAGTGAGTCCATTTTACTGTAGGTTTGTGGGAGCACAGCGTCAGAATGGAAGTGAGTATGAAGATAAAAATTACACAATCAGACTCTACGTCACTTACACTGTATATGGCTTACTCTAGTTTGGAGGGTGTTTCAGAGCTGACAGGTTCCCTTTAACTGAATGTAATGATACCTTTCATGTAGCAATCTGTTGTTTCATTCTCAAGAAAAATCACTTTTAATCCATATTAAATAAGCAGTTAAGTGTCCTGAGGGCAGACCTAAGCCTCTCTGCATCCTTGCTGCTCGCTTCTGATTCCTGTGCCAGCCTCTCCTTTGTGATTGACAGGGCCATGTTCCTACATAATCATTGCACCTTCTGCCTCAAGAAGGATAGGAAGGGGCTGGCAGAGGAAGCCAGAGAAGCAAGGGTGCACAGAGTGGCTTGGGTTCACCCTTGGTGCACTTAACCACTCTTTTGCATATGGATTAAAAGTGCTTTTTCTCCAAAATGAAGCAATGGATTATACTGGTGACATATTCCCTTTAAAGGGGTTCTCTGGGAATTAAGAAAATTAAAATACGTGATAAGGATGACTCACAAAGGGAGCCACAAAGTTTGTTTCTCTGCTCCAAATTAAAGTAATCCTAGGATTTTACATGCATGGAAGAAACAACACTGACACCTTGTAGGGTCAAAGAGGTTCTTCTTTATTAGAGGAGTGTACAAGGGTTATATACCCCAGGGAGGAGTGAATCCTCTCCTGAGGGTTAGGATATATTTTATTGGTTAGTAATGCAAAATAAAGTTTCGCTTCTGCGCATCTAGTCTAGCTAAAGAATGTAAACTACAGATAAGAGCAGGAGTGGTCCCGGAGCCGGCGCCATCTTGTAATGGCTTCACATCTTCAGTCTTCATATCCATAACAGTCCCCCCTTTGAAGCCATTTCAAGCACGGTGTTGTCTGTCCCTGATCTAGATGGACCTAACAATCTGTCCCATTGTGCCTTCGTCCTTTTCACCAGTTAGGAGACAATCTATCCCTAATAGATAGGCTCCCTCTTAGTGGACTTGCACAAAGGGAAGTCAGATTCTAACTCTGACCTTAACACAGGCTTCACTGGAACTGCGTGGGGGACTTCTTCGCTGACATCCATCTGGTGGTCTTCTTCTTCATCCGCTCTGGTTCAGGAATCATCCAGGCGCACAGGACCACTCACACTAAGCTAATTTTAAGCAAAGAATGTGTAAATATGTGTTAAAGCTAAGTGCGGATTATGTGAATATGTGCTAAAGTTAGACATATCGGCTTTAAGGTTAGTTGTCAGGCTTATCAACCGTTGAAACACAGGGTCCAAAGGAATCTTCACTCCCGCCTCACAGAACTGTAGTAGAGGGAGGGCTGATGTCATCCAAGGGCACATGAATCTCCTTCCCGATGTCATCATATGGTTTAGTCATGATCATCTCAGGGATGGAATTCTCCACTGCTTTTGCCAACAGTTTCCTGGCACAAGGGATTACACAACAAACAGTTAGAGCAAGCATTATTAAGATTTAGCAAGATGACAACTCCTAACTGACCAAGAGATTTTCTCCAGTCTTTCAGCCAGTCAAACCAGGCATCCCATGGATCACTAATGCCTGAGTTTCTTTTCAACTCTTCAGATAAAGATGTGAGTCCCTTTAGGGCATTCATCACTTGGCCATCTGGTCCCAGGTTATCTGGAATAAGAGTACAACAGGTATCTGCTATCATCTTACATACGCCACCTTTCTCTGCCAGGAGCATGTCCAATGCCATTCTGTTCTGGAATGCCATGATACTCGTGGGACCCAACTGTTCCACAATCCCTTTCAGGGCTTCTCTGGAGTAGTTCACAAATCTCTGCTGATTATAATAGATGTAATTAATCCAATCCACATTTTTGTTAATGTTGATAGTGGGAATAAGCGACTTAAATCCCACTGCCACCTAATCTCTTGCTTTGAACTCATTGGGGATCCCCCTTGGGACTCCTATGGCATCTATGTATATATGTGTGTACAAGCTCTCAGCTGGTTTTCCTTTGGGCTTCACTGATGTGCTTGGAGTTAACATCACTTGTAATGGACCATCAAACCAGAGTTTAAGGACTGTTTTACTGTGTCCTTTTTAACCCCCAATCTCCACGCACAGGTGGGTGGGTCCTTGGTAATTTATCAAGATCTGAAAGTGAAACAAAAACTCGAGAATGTGTTTCCGTCAAACGCTTGTACAAACTGATCGCACAATCTGTCAGACAACCACGTTGCATCTGGAGCTTCTGTGGGAAATACAATCCTGTCCTAGGGGCAGACCCCAAAAAGGACCTCAAAGGGACTAAAGCCTGTCTTACGGTTAAGGGTATACCTAACTGGAAAGAGGACTAACAGCAGGCACTCTGTCCATGGCTTATCAGTCTGTGCCATGGCTTTTTGAGTCTTTTACTTTAGTGTCCCGTTCTTTCCTACTGCTGCTTTGTGGATGGTACGAAGCACTTTAGGCTTGTTATACACCTGAATGTTAATCACCTTTTGCATCACTTCACCTGTAAAGTGAACACCTTGTCACCTTCAATGGCCTCTGGTACCTTGTACCTGCATACAACTTCGGCCATAATCTTCTTTGCTTTGGTCTAGGCTGTGACCTTAGCTACCAGGTATACTTCTAGCCATCCTGAAAACAAGTAATCACACACCAATACATACTTATACACACCCACCTTGGGTAGCTGAATGTAGTCTGCAAGCGTTGAGACGGATACAAGTGACGAGGTGCATGTGTTTCTGAGGTACTGTAACCATCTGACCCACGTTTGTTCGGGGCACAAATCATACATCTCTGAGTATATCTGGCTTCTACAGTGCTGAACCCTGGAGCGTACCATGTGCTATGTACTAAATCACACAGCAGTTTTTAACTGGTGCGTCACTCCATGGGTTGCCTGTGCCATTGTGGGTTAGAGGGACCTAGGAAGGCAGAGTTTTCCTTGAAACTTTATTAGTCCTTCCTTTGCAGTCCCCCCTTTTGACATCCACTGGTCCCTTTCCTCCTTCCCCACCTGGTTCTGTAAGGTCTTAAGAACTTTCAGGGAGACAGGAGGAGTTATTTCAGGGACCTGAGCTGTGGCCACTAAGGCAGGGGTCTGCCTAGGCAATTTGGCAGCCATTTTTGCCACCTGATCTGCCTTGGCTTTCCCTTCGCCTCCTCTGTGTCTGTTTCACAGTGGCCTTTCGTTCTTATCACCGCCACTCAAGTTGGCAACATGAGGGGTTCCATCAGAGACCTCACCACTTCCTAATTTTTGATGGATTTACATGAAGGGGTTGAAGTCTCTGGCTTTCCAAATGGGCCCATAGCCATGGGCTCAAAATCATACATGGAATCAGTGTAAATGTTGGCTGTTTTTCCCTCTGCATCTCTGCAAACCATCTCCAGAATCTCTGGACTCTCTTCTTGGGCAGACATGTGGTGGTAAGGACTCTGCATTTTTAGTGTCATGTTTAGTAACCGCTGCCCAACCTGTGTAGCACCTGCCGTCCTGGCCATACCTCGATCCATCCACAAAGAGCACATTATCTAATCTAATGGCTGACTTACCATATCCCACTGTCTCTTGTGACATCTTCTGCCAACAGTCATGAGGTGCCTTAACTCTTTCCTCCCCCCTTGCTCCAGAGGCAACAGGGTGGCTGGATTCAAAGTATTACACCTTTGGATACTAACATTGTCAGGCAACAAAATGGAACACTGCATTCTCAAAAGGCGGGCATTAAAAAGATTTTTGGGTTATACCTATGTGAGGATAAATGTAATATCATGAGGAGCAGTTAAGTGAGGACAGCTGAGGCAGGGCCATTTGCTTCTATAGAATACAATCTAAATGTAATAATTTGATAGACCCAGTGCAGGGGGAGTACCAAATTACCAGCCTTTGAAGATGAAAGGCATCCATCTACTACCTCTTCTGTAGGAAGTGGAAGGGGCTAGAGGACAAACAATCATAAAAAACTGCACCAAACATGCATGTCCAAGGTCTGCAATAAGAAACGAGGCCCAAAAAATGTCCACAGTGCATTCATGTTTCTGGACAAAGGGGTGTCCTCCACAGACTTCTTTCATTCAGGGGTGAGATGTGTCACCCCAGGAAGGAATGCAGCAAAACTGAAGTTTTGTATTTGACGCCTTGCAGTTATGGCGACATGGCTGTAGTATACATACTGGGTGAGTTCTGGGCTCCCTGTGGCAGCATCACCCAAGTATACCTTTTTCCCCTCTTGCTTGAAGGCAAACAAATACCAACTGTCTGGATGTAGTGGTACGGAAGAGAAAACATCAGCCAAATTAATTACTGTGTAGTGGGTAGAGGTAGTGGGAACCTGAGTCAACAAGGTGTGGGAATTGGACACAATAGGGGTATTAAAAACTGTGGCTTCATTGACAGCACGTAGGCACATGGTACTGAGTTGGTTTTGCCCTTCTTACTTTCCTTTTTCTCAGGGTACAAAAGAGTGGTAGAAGGGGATACAATCTTTTTCATAAAGTCTCGGAATGTTTGAAATATGGCATCCGACGGTGCCATACTCAAGGGATACTGCAAGCAGGGCTTCCTTATCATCTTTTGGGAGTACTGACATAAACATGGACCAGGGAGCTTTATCACTAACTGCTAACAAAGTTCTTGGTCATTAAAAAGGCACCTGTTAGTTTCACAGTGCCATCCTCCTGGTATGAGATGCTGCAAGCAAGTCTCTACCCAGGAGGCAACAGGGTACAGTATCACTGACCAGCAACTGGGCAAGCACTTCTTGGTTAAGGGCAAATCTAACATGGATGGGTTCTGTTAAAGGGGAGTGTACTACTTTCCCATCCACTCCTATTCCAGGACTGGTGACCGTGGAGATTAAGTCAGGGGAGGACATGTTTGCTGTGCACAACTGTCTTAGCTGCTCCAGTATCAATCAAAAACAGGACTTCTTCTTTATCACCCAGAGTGAGGGATATCATTGGAGCTGGACTTTAATCTGCTAAAATGTTTGAGGGCACAGCCAATACTGGATTGCTCGTTTCCTAATACTGGTCTACCTTTTTTTTTTCTTTCTCATCTGTCTTTGTGTCATCTCTAAGAACATGGGTGTTTGTGGGGACAGTGGTCTGGGCTCAGTTAACACAGAATAGAATCCATGTGGCGTGGTCGAGGAGTACCACATACAGCATAACTCTCCAATCTGGGTTCAGATGCTGCAGGTCCATTACCCAGGACCATTATAAGGTGGAAGACTTCGTTTTTCCTTTCTCCGTTTGGGAGGTGGTTTAAAATTACCGTGATAACATTCATAATAATACTTGACACTTTCTCTGTCTCTCTACACCTCCTCTATACACTTTACGTAAGATACTCACAATCGGACTCCTGTGAGCTCGTTATCTTTCAGGCACCCTTTATTTTTCATACATGCTTTTTTTTTTCTCACTACTCTGGATTCAGTTTACCATCGGGGTGCATATCTACAGCTTCCATTAGCTTGCTGATGTTCTTCACTGCCTGTCTACATTCTTTCTCCCTTACTACTTGTGTGACCTCTTATGTCAAGCTACAGTTTACCACAGGTGAGACCATTTCCATCACAATCCCTTCCTTTTGTGATTCTAGCATGGGTAGGACACTCAGGACCAAGTACTTCACTTGACTTTGTATCAAATGCAGGACCTAACCTAACATCTTCACCCGGTTCCCCTTGACCTGGAGTCCTGAACACCTGCACCATCACAACAACCTGTTAGGAATCGAGATGAAGTTGCCTCCAAGTGCTGACTTAATCCTAGTAACAGAAAAAACATAGAGGTTAAGTCATTTCATCTAATTAAACAATATTAACTTATTATAGGTATGTGTATATCCTTCATTTACTAAGTTGAATACTCGTTGTGGTTCTACTTGCATCTATGTGCTTTGCTTCCCACTTGTAGCCGTGTCACGGAGAATACCAGTAACTAAGATGGCCACTGGGCGGGGACTGACGTTCCCTCAGTTAAGATGGCCACCTGGAAAGGAAGTTGCAGGAGTTAAGATGGCCACCGGAGTGGGAATGAGATTAGTTAAGATGGCTGCTGGAACGGAAATTGGGACGTGTAGGACGTGCCATCTTGTATGATAACTGGATACAAGGAGGTGAGCCGTGGGTGTGGTTTTGGCACTGACTTACTTCACAGGTCCACCCCTCTGAAGAGAGAGACTGAGGGGGGTTAGTGAAATGGCGGGGGATGTGTCTGCGGGAGCGCGGTTGGGTCCTCCTGTACCATCTTAGGGGCCGTGCTGACGGCATGTAAAAGTAATCATTTGTCTTTTCATTATACATTTCTGCCCAGACTAATTTCTTATATTTTAATAATTTTCCGCTCATGCTCGCATTGTTTTTCTTAACAGAATATAATGCTGTAAATTCAAGGCCGGTGTTCACTCCTTTTTGGCCTAATGCCACAGCAAACTTCCCTGTGAGTGATGATTTCTTCTATTCTCAACTTAACCCTTAATTTGGCCTCATCATCACAGTTGAGCAGATATCGCTCACAGTAAACTTGGCTGTGTGACCTTCATCTACTAGTCGATTCTCTGGCAACACACAAGGTCAGATTTCTGGTCCACACAGACATATCAAGTCAACTTATTTTCCTTGAGCCGCCACCTCCGAAGCCGTTTGTTTTCCGGGTAACAATTACACCAAGTTACCACCCATGTTTCAATGTTTCAACTTTTCAGAACGGAGCTGGCAGACAAAGACACGGACAAACAGTATGCCTGACAAGGGGAGGGGCTAGTCTCAAGCAGACTTTTCAGCAGACCACCACGGACGGCAACTAACTATGAGGCTGATTGATTACACTGCCCTGTACTTCACAGTACACTACTAATGCAGCAAATCACTTCTTGCTTGGTCACGTCTCTTCCAGATAAAGATCCGGAGGACCCAAGCGCAGGAAAACCGTCTGACCGGTCCACGTCATATCCAGAAGAAAAATCAATTACTCCGGACGACCCGGTCAGGATACCACCCCGTGACTACCGAGCACGGGATAAAAACACCTCCCTATGAGTGGATCGCCCCCTCTGTCCCACACTCTCTCTCGAGAAGCGTACACAGAGATTATGCGATTCCCCTGTCCGATCCTTGGTCAGTTTCTCACTCTCAGTGTTCCTCTCCCCTTTCAGTACACAAACCACATGAAACACAAACCACAGTAGAAACAAACTCTTGTTTTGGGTTCTTTGCGCTCGAGATTTCAACTTCAGCCGAAGCTGCTGCTGGTAACTTCTCTATAGCAGAAATGACTACCACAATGCAGTGCAGGCTCGACAAGAGGTAGGTAAGATAATCAATTTTCTTACCTTCTCTTTGGGGCTGCAGTACCCCTCCCTCAAGCGACCGTGCACCACACGTAGGAGTCCGTTCCTTCGGCTACGAAGCTACATTCTCTCGAGCCCACCCAAGGGACGCCAACTGATAAGGATGACTCACAAAGGGAGCCACAAAGTTTGTTTCTCTGCTCCAAATTAAAGTAATCCTAGGATTTTACATGCATGGAAGAAACAACACTGACACCTTGTAGGGTCAAAGAGGTTCTTCTTTATTAGAGGAGTGTACAAGGGTTATATACCCCAGGGAGGAGTGAATCCTCTCCTGAGGGTTAGGATATATTTTATTGGTTAGTAATGCAAAATAAAGTTTCGCTTCTGCGCATCTAGTCTAGCTAAAGAATGTAAACTACAGATAAGAGCAGGAGTGGTCCCGGAGCCGGCGCCATCTTGTAATGGCTTCACATCTGCAGTCTTCATATCCATAACATACGCAAATATTACTTTATCATAAATATATTCTCAAATATCTTTCATTAGTTATAATGGGTAGTTTTGTCGAGGGAGCAATGATTAGGAGTAACAAAATGGCTGCCGTCCTGTTAGTACACACAAAACCTGTCCTAATCACACAGTAGGACAAGTTACTTCACAACACTGACGTAAAGAGCTGCCTCAACCTTCTCTCTACTTGTCAGGGATTATGATCCTGAATACAGATGATCTTTAGCTGAATCTCTGTAGGAATAGAGTTCATGAGGAGACATGAAGTACAGAGGACAGACAGGACAGACTGTGGTAATGGAGACTGCATACAAGAGCTGCTGCTCATGAGCCACATAGTACTTCCTCTATGTACTTCAGGTCTCCTCATGGACTCCATTCCTTCAGAGATGCAGCTGAAGATCTTATCATCTGTATTCAGGATCATAATGCCTGACAAGCAGAGCAGAGAGGAGGATGAGGCAGCTCTTTAGCTCAGTGTTGTGAAGTAACTTGTCCTGCTGTGTGATTAGGACAGGTTCTGTATGCACTAATAGGATGGTAGCCATTTTGTTTCTCCTAATCATTGCTCTCCAGACAGAACAAGCCATTATAACTAATGAAAGGTATTTGGCAATATATTTATAATAAACCAATATTTAAGTATTTTCATTTTCTTAATTCCCGGAGAACCCCTTTAAATAAGTTACAAATCAGCCTCCATTGCTGTGGGCATCAAGTACAGTTAGATACTTTTACATACCTAGCTCCAACTTTATTACCTTTTACATGAATATCTCCATATGTTACTTTATTCATGATTGATCGGGCTATCCAAGCAATGACTCCCATGGATAGGTCTTCTGGATTGATCAGGCAGTGAAGTCAGTGCTCATGCCCAGGGCTGTCCCACCATAAGAACTGATCACCTTGCCACAGAATATGGTGATATGTATTTTATTGTGGGAGGTCTCAGTAAAGAAGTATTATCCTTTGTATAGTGGGATAATTACATAGTACAGTTAAATAAAAACTTACTAACCAGAAACGTGCCTATGTTAGGCGTATTTCTAGCGTAGATTGCAGCGTAAAGGTCCATTGTGCCGTACTCTGCAACTTTCCCCCACTGAGACCAGGTCTAAAAAAGTGTGAATGACGCGGTCGAGGAAGGGGGCGGGCCAACAGGCCCATCTCATTTACCATTTTCTATGGCCTGTTTTAGGAAGCTGTCTTACATCTAGAAGTGGCGGTGGATCCCCCAGAGCAGGGCCTTATTAAGACCTTAATAAATTAAGGTCTTAAAAGGTCTTAATAAATGTGCCTCTTAAATCCATCAAGTTCAACCATGGGATAGGTAGGGAACTGGGGATGTAAATTTTAGGAAAGGGGCGGAGAACCAGACCTACACATTCACATAAGCATTAATATTATTTAATTCTAAGAAATCATCTAAAAACGTCCACTGTTCCTTCCATTACCATCTCCTGAGGTAGACTACTCCACAGATTCAAAGTTCTTATGTTTCTTAAAGAAGCCTTGTTGTATCTAGAGACTGATGTTTTTCTTCTAGAGACAGAGCCAGTGCCCCGTGTCTTTTCAGGAGGAACAGCTTTTCACCATACTGTTTGCATGGGTCATTCATATATTTATAGCTTTGACCATGTTGAACTGTTAATAGCACTAGGTAGGGGCTTAAGATTAAGGTACAAAACATACCTTTTGTGAAACTTTTTTTCATCAGGAGTATTGAGAGTATGAAGTTTTAGTCTGCTAGAATCTGTTCTTGCTGGTGTCCTGGAGTTAGAGTTTCACTGTGAAGAGCCCCTCCTCTCTTCTCTGAGGGACAGGTGTAGTGATCTCACGCACATGAGCATGCCATATTTTGCAGTCCACAAATTGTGGATCCACAAAACACGGATGCCTCCCGTGTGCCTTCCGCAAAATGGGCGGCCCATTATAGAAATGCCTATTCTTAACCCCAAAATGGACAAGAATAGGACATGATGTATCATTTTTGAAGGGCTGCAAAATGAAGCAACAGATGTGGACAGCCCATGGAGTGCTGTAGAAACGTTTTGCAGCCCCATTGAAGTGAATGGGTCTGCATCTGAGCAACAAAAAATGCGGCTTGGATGCAGAACCAAACCACGTTTGTGTTAATGCGCTCTAAAGTTCCTCCTTCAGGGCACTTGATATTTACACTACTCCTGATGAGAAAAGCTCCACAAAAGGTATGTCTGTACTGCCCTCCCAAGCACCTACCTAGTTCTGTCAGCGGTTAACCATTGTAAAAAAATCACAGCGGATTTATTCCTTTGCAATGCATACGGTGAAATCCATAGCAGATCTACATTTAACATATGAATTTGTTTAGGTCTCACATTAAAATCCATGGTGGACGTTTCCATTTTCTCTAGATCCCATATGGGCATTCCCTAATAGTCCCCCTGTCCTTTACCTGTGAGGAAGAGGGGGGCAGTATTAATGTTAAAAAAAAAAAACATCAGCAGTGAGTTTCATTATCATCATACAAACGGAATCATTTTATATGACTTTTACACATTATATTATATATTTTTACACATCACTTTATTTACGTGTATGGACACAGTTCTGCTGGAGTCTAGGCTACGGACTCCTTTCATACAGCACAATTCTTATTAGATTGCATTTGCTTCCTTCCATGATATCCATTTCTGTTTAGATCTCTTCCTCATTTCTCTGCATCCAAGTAGCTGCCAGATCACATAATATCACATTAACCAGGTACGGCACCGCCTGCTAATTAAATGTCCTGACTTCTTCTGACACCAGACTGGCCTTCACATTGTCACAGACATATTAGTATTATGGTATAATGGCCTTGTCATAGCATCAAGCAAGTTATCCAGATCAGACTGGAAAATGGCTGCACACTATTCCAATCAAAATGAATCAACCAGATGCAGTATATATATATATATATATATATATATATACACACACACATACAGTATTATTTTGTAAAATATGTCAGAGCTTAACAATTAAAGTGTAACTGCCATTCTATTTTTATTTGTGTAATGTATTGGGGCAGTGATACTGAGCATTTTTGTAATATACTTTAATTACTGAAATCGCTCATTTCTATTAGAAAAATATCTCTAAAGTGGCCCGTTTTTAACCTTAGCAACGCTCCTCTGTCTTCTGTTTACATAACACAGTCAGTGTTAGCATGTCTACATTGTTATGTAAACAGAAGACAGAGGAGTGTTGCTAAGGCTCAAAATGGGCCACTTTAGAGCTATTTTTCTAATAGAAATGTATGATTTCAGTAATTAAAGTACCGTATTTTTGCTTTATAAGAAGCACTTTTTTCCCACCAAAAGTAGGGGGAAAATGGCCGTGCATCTTACAAAGCAAATACTAGTGAACGCTTCCATTATGGAAGCGCTCACTAGTATGTAATAGGTGCCGGAGCGGGGAAACATACTCACCCTCCTGCGCTGCAGCTACGGGTCTCCTCCTGGCTCTGCATGTCCTGACCTCGTACAGCGTCAGGACGTAGTGCCCACACTATGACCTGACGCTGCACGCAGTCAGGTGACAGTGCAGTGCCGGCAGGAGAAGACAGAGGAGCGCCGGACCCGGAACGGAGCCGCGGCGCAGGAGAGGTAAGAGAGTTTTTTATTTTGTTCTGATGGGGCTGATCTGAGGTCTGATGGGGCAGAGTGGGCTCATATGGGGGCACAGTGGGCTGATCTGAGGTCTGATGGGGGCACAGTGGGCTGATCTGAGGTCTGATGGGGGCACAGTGGGCTGATCTGAGGTCTGATAGGGGCACTGTGGGCTGATATGGGGACACAGTGGGCTGATCTGAGGTCTGATGGGGGCACAGTGGGCTGATCTGAGGTCTGATGGGGGCACAGTGGGCTGATCTGAGGTCTGATAGGGGCACTGTGGGCTGATATGGGGACACAGTGGGCTAATCTGAGGTCTGATAGGGGCACTATGGGCTGATATGGGGGCAGAGTGGTCTGATCTGAGGTCTGATGGGGGCAGAGTGGGCTGATCTGAGGTCTGATGGGGGCAGAGTGGGCTGATATGGGGGCACAGTGGGCTGATCTGAGGTCTGATGGGGGCACAGTGGGCTGATCTGAGGTCTGATAGGGGCACTGTGGGCTGATATGGGGACACAGTTGGCTGATCTGAGGTCTGATAGGGGCACTGTGGGCTGATATGGGGGCAGAGTAGGCTGATTTGAGGTCTGATGGGGGCAGAGTGGGCTGATCTGAGGTCAGATCGGGCAGAGTGGGCTGATATGGGGGCACAGTGGGCTGATCTAAGGTCTGATGGGGGCAGAGTGGGCTGATCTGAGATATGATGGGGCAGAGTGGGCTGATATGGGGCTGATGGGCTCATCTGAGGTCTGATGAGGGTTGAGTGGGCTGATATGGGGGCTGAGTGGGCTGTTTTGAGGTCTGATGGGGGCTGAGTGGGCTATTATGTTGGCTGAGTGGGCTATTATGGGGGCTGAGTGGGCTGATTTGACGTCTGATGGGGGCTGAGTGGGCTGATCTGAGGTCTGATGGGCGTCTGAAAGGGCTGATCTGAGGTCTGATGGGGGTCTGATGTGATGTCCTGAAATTTATAGGGGGTCTGATATGAGGTCTGCTGAAAAATATTTTTTTCTTATTTTCCTACTCTAAAATCTGGGGTGTGTCTTATTATCGGGTGCGTCTTATAAAGCGAAAAATACGGTATATTACAAAAATGGTCAGTATCACTGCCCCTATATACTACACAAATAAAAATAGAATGGCATTTACATTTTAAGGGAACTTACCAATTTTCTATGCGCATTTTCTGTTGTGGAAAACTTGCACAATTCATTGTAAATCTCTTTTTATTACCAAAATTTGCAACTTTTCTCCCTTTCCCGAATCTGTGACAGAAAACTTGCACACACTATCGGAAGTCAACTCCTTGCTAGCATAGATTTCATTTTCTGGTGCACGGACCTCCTGCAGCACCTTTTAATCAGCATATTGGAGTATCATACTCCAGTCTTAATAAATTACCCCCTATGACTGCTGCACCACATTGCTGTTCCCCTGAATTATAGACAGTGATGTCACTGCATATAGATAAGTTTTACAGTTATGTCACAGGACCTGGATAATGTGCAGCGAGCCCCTGAGGAGCCAGTGCAGAGGTTGGGAGTGGTAGTAGCCCTGATGAGATGCTGCTTTATGGTGCAGTGGAATGGTAGATTGAAGAACCAGGCCAGAAGTAAACATATAGCAGTCTCTCTTTATAACTCAATTTATTTGGGCGTCACCAAGCTAGAATGGTGAAGAAGAGCGCACAATAGGGTCATATGTTCAAACAAAAGTGATAAATGAAGGATTACAGAGGCTCACCTTATCAAGTTGTGCTAATATAGGCACAACTCTAATGTATACTTATAGTCAAATTTCACGATTCAGTTGCTGGAAGTGCTGCCACAGGAACATATCCAGACGAAGAGTAGCCCGGACCCTCCTGGAGTGAATCGGGTAAGTATATTCCTGTTTCGGCACAATAATTCCAAATGCAGCTGGTTGCTTGGATGAAAGTTCCTTTTTTATTATGAAGTTCTAGGTAAAAGAGAGCTCAAATAAAACAACGCGTTTCAGGGTTAATGAAAGTTAATGAAAGAGGCATTTGCCGACCCCTGGCCCCGGACACACCCCTGTTGGGGAGTAGTACAGTATGCTGTACTTTGAACGGCCTCTTTCTCTATATAATCTAGTCCTCGCTACAGGTCACGTGGTCAGGATCCGATCACGTGACCTAAGCTCTCGTTACTAGGCATGCCTCCTGTAAACAAAACATGTACATTAATTTATTAAGAGGTGAAAAATAGTGAAAAATAATGAAAAATGAAGAAATATTTCCCCTATTCATTTGATATGCTCCACATAATGTGTATTTGAATTGTTTTAAATAATTTATATGTAATAACTTTTTGATGAGATATTTCATGATGTATACATCTACACATCTGAGATGCGTTTTTTTGGCGTTTTTAAGGTATTTAAGGGTGATGTCTTGTATCTAGCTATTGAATTCTACTAACCTGATGAAGGGGTCCTGAGACACCCTGAAACACATTGTTTTATTTGAGCTCTCTTTTAACTGGAATTTCATAATAAAAAAGGAACTTCCATCCAAGCAACCAGCTGCATTTGGAATTATTGCGCCGAAACAGGATTATACTTACCTCTCTTTATAACTCGTGGTACATGCAGCAATATAAAGTACAAAGTGCAGATTCTGGCACAAGATGTGGGGGTATGGTGGCCGGTTGTGTGGCAATTTAATTACACTTGAAGGTACTTGTGGATATAAGTTTACTGCTGCTGTGAGGAGAAGATCGTATCTGAAAGGTAATCCTCATGGTAATAGTAGGTGTAGAACTGGAATATTGGTATGACAGCTCTATTGTTCTTTTGGCAGGCCTAGATAATAATGCCTACAGAAGAGCATTGCATTGATTAGTGCTATAATTGAGTCATTACATGGAAAGCTCTCTCTGGTCATAGTCATGGTCTTATTGAAAAGGTTAAGCAATTCTTGGAAGGAGCACAATGTGTCAGGCCCCCACTGATATTGATGTCGTATCCTGAGGATAGGCCATCCACATAAAAGTAAAATAAGACCTTTATTACACAATCTGAAAAATAGAGAAAAGGATACATAAGGGAACTGTAATGACGTTTTTTTCCAACTCTGATGTGATTGAAGCTTCTTGAAGCGTCTTCTTTCCAACTCTGATGTGATTGAAGCTTCTTTCTGTTAAAACATCAGAATAAATATGGTCTAAAGTTGATCAAAATGGACGAATTCAATAAAAACAAACATTCGTCAATTGAATTTTAACAACAAACAATTGTTGTAGCCAATAGATGATAGATCATTATCATTTGAAAAGAAGTTCGCCATGTTTCGTGAACGAAAGATCTTTCTTTGAACGAAGGTTCCCCTAAAGATCTTTTGTCCATCCCCTGGTTTCATTGAATATATATATTGAATATAGTTTGAACAACTGCAATGGCCAATATGGAATAAAAAGTGTATCGCTGTCTGAAAAATGAACGTTCACCAGATGATTGTTTGTTCAACTACTGTTCAACCATCACCTAACCTCTGTCTAATGTGTATGGCCAGCTTAAATGTCCATGGACATGACATTGTCCAACCCTATAGCACCACAAAACCCTACAGGGCTGGACTGGCCATAGACTCTACAAGGAAACTTCCTGGTGGGCCAATGCCCAGGAGGGAGCCTGGGCCCTCCTCACAGCTGCCATTCAGGTAACAAGTGTTGGACTGGGGTGCCTAGAGCCCACCTGTAAAAGTTATTTTGGGGCCCACCGTACAAATACATTCGAATATTACCTGCTCACACAGCAGCAAGATACTAATATCAGGGTCCCTGCACCAACTTTGAGAAGGTAGGTCCTGGGGAAAAGAGGATACTGGCTACCTTTCCTCTATACCTAGAAGTCATCTCAGCTATCTGATCGTGTCTATAATAAGAAACTGGGGAGTTTCTTTAATAATCTATCAAGTTTTTTATATGAACATTGGCTGGTTGAGGGGCTGTACAGTGAATATATGTATGTAGTGCAGTAAGTCTACTGTGTTATGAGACTAGGGACCCACCTTGCTCATGGGCCCACCGAGGGATTCACTTGTACCCCTGTGGGCCAGTCCAAGCCTGCAGGTAACTAATGATCTGATGTTCCCAGATTTGTCACCTTGGAGCGTCAATTACTTATGTACCTGGTTGGACATCCTAAGATACCTGGAGTAGGAGGACAGAACACAACAGCTGATGCTGGTCAACACAGAGGGACAACTTTTTTGTGCAGCTACGGTAGGAAATTATTTTGTGCTACGCTGTGGCATATAGCTCTGCTCGTGCGGTATTTTGTACCTCAATAAACCCCACCTATGTGTGTTGACCTTGCTTTCTGTCAGTTTTGAGCTGCCTACAACATGGGTCCACTTTTACTTTTTTTCCACTTTATGGTCCCAGTTCACCCCTTAACCCCTAATTGTATTACAGACATTAGGCACTTTTTTCCACCCTTTGGTGCCTCCTTGAAGACTTGTATTCTTTCCTAGAAACAATGCTTCATGGGAAAAATATGTCCACACACTACAGTCTATTAGCTTTGTGTTAGAAAACTGTACAACAATAGCAAACATTCAGAAATCTCAAGGTGAACGAAGGATAATAAAATAAAGGATGAAGAGTAATTGGCCATGTATTGAATATTGTTGAGTCAAATGCACAGATACAATTCTGAATGTAGTTTACAAGTGGTTAATACAGCAAAATGGTTGATGGTGTCACGGGCAAGAACTAGCTGAAAAATGCTCCAAGGGAAATCATCTTTCAAAGCGCTCTCCAGCCCTGCAATGTATTAAATGGCTGACAAAGAGGAATCGCAGGCGATAAAGTGTTTCTCAGACAGAGAATGAGTCTCACGGATAGAGGGACGAGCTCCAGTCAAAGACTTTCCCTTCCACCCCTGCAGCTCCTACAGCAGACAGTGACTTGATGAGTGATGGCCTGACACACGGAAGAGTGATGCTGCATTCTGCTTAAACTAAAGCTAAATAAACCCTTGTGTGTGCAAAAGTCAGTCAGCGGATATGACTTCCCATTCAGACTCCAGTCAGCATTTATTCATGATGTCCCCCCCCCCCGTAGGAGACATTTAAAGGAGAGGTCTTCAGTACTGATGTCAAGAAGACGTTCTGGAGAATGAGAACAATTGTGAATGTTATAGTATTTTCTGAGTGGGCATACATCAGAGAGTGACCATTATTAGCTGTTTTGTTGTTACCTATAGGGTCTTCTAATTTTCAAGTTTTGTCCATGCAGAACATACAGTGCAAGGTTTTAATATATCTGTATAGGGGAACTCTATTTTTCTGACTCCATAAATGATGCAATTCTATTTACCGGCAGCCACCACTAGGGGGAAATATCTGCATATAAACTTATACAGCAAGTTTTGGAAGTAGTACTGTATGGCTATGTGCTGTATGCAGTGAGCTCCCCCTAGTGGAAGCTGCAGGTACAACTTATAGTAATTTTGTGGAAAACGGAAGAAGAAAACTTTAGACCTAGTTTCCACTGTACTTAAAAATCTACCGGAATGGGATTGCAAGGAATATTACATTATTTCTTACTTTTAATCTTTTAATGTATATCAGAATAGTTACAGTCACTGTGTAAGATTAAATATCAGTATAGGTTATTTTTATTCTTTACACCTTGGCTTGCAACTTTTTTTGTTGAGGGTCATGTTGGGTGTCAAAAGACAGCTATATCATCTTAAAGTGACATAAGCAGTGACTGCTGTTTGTGTGGATTAAAGAATCAGTGGCCTCAATAAATATGATGTTCATTAAGAATACAATTTTTTCATGTTATTACATAAGAAAACTCATATGAACTTCCCCAGTGGATTCACTGTTATGGTGGTAGTTCAAGTCAGCCGCATCTCCACTCCCTATGGTGCACTCTGCCCCTTGTTTCGTGCAGTTCAGACCCGCCATTGTCCCTCTCCTCCTAGCTGGTGTGTCTGGCTCCATCCATTCCATGCAGGTTAAGGCCTACTTCCTGGCCTGCCCTTAGGGAATGCACACCCCCTTGGGCTCTTAAAGAGCCAGCATACACTCTAATGTTTCCCAGCCAGTGGCTTGCTGTCCTGGGGTACTTAAAGGGGTTGTCCCACAAAAAATATTTGTCTGTTTTCAAACCAGCACCTGGATCTGAATACTTTTATAACTGTATTCAATAACATGTATCTGTATAGAGCCACTTGCAGTTTATTTTTTTTCTTATTTCTTTGTCCAGAAGAATAGAAAGCCGCACACACTCAGTTTCCTCCTTCAGCTGCCTACTGAGCTGTGATAGGGAGAGAGCTGCAGCAGAAAGGACACTCCCCTTGAGCTTTCAACCAGATATAAATCTAGCAGATCTCTGGATCCATGTGAGGTACAGGGCTGGTTCTAGCTTTGTTAGAAAGAGGTTGTCACGTACTACCTGATATCTCATTTCATAGTGGTTCTAGTACTCTAAAGTGTGCTGTTAGATTATCAGCCTGTCCATGTACTGACTATGCCTGACATCTGGATTTGACCCTTCGCTGCCTGTCCTGACCTTGGACTGTTTATTGGATTGCATGAACTCTGTCTGCCCTGACCTTTGTCTGTCCCTGACTAGAGTATTGCTGGATCCCTTGGGGCTCCCAAACAGTGTTTCTTGACCCCCATGTGTGAGCAGTCTGCTGAAGAGAGAGTACTCCAAAAGATAGCGCCCTGTGGGTCCCCTGCAGCGGAGTCCAGATCCTTGTATAGGGGTTTAAGGGTGAAGACCAGGGATGCCACTTAGATAATGCCCTTATGAGCATCCCCAAGCCAAATCTGTTCAGGAGGCACAGCAGATCCACATTCTCTTAGTAGCATTAACCCTTTGGAGCTCTAAACAAAACTTTTCAGTGTCACAGTATGTTCTTGCTTTCCTTCAGTTCTATTCCAGTTTTCTTCTCAAACACAGGTAGGAAGAGAAGCTAAATACTTCCCTTGTGTGAACAGGTACCACTGCCTATGGTCACAGAGACTCATAGCAGTAAAAACCAGTGGAGAGCAAACTTCACAATTATTGCATAAGGATTCTGTAGCTAGGTGAATTGTCAGTTTTGGCTGAAAAACTGCATTTGCATTAATTTTATACTTGTAACTATAACTTTTCTGACTGCATTAAAAATTAAACATTTGAGAATGAATGTTTCTTAGCCTATTTTTGTACCACAAATTTAATTTTCAGGACTTTTAATAGTAAGCATGAAGTTTAGAAGTCAATCAAGGCATAGCAAGAAGAGAAGGGGTTTGTATTAGAGAATGGGAATTTGAAGTGACATTGTGATTAGGCCACTGTGCCTCCCATTCCCTTTTTCAAATGGATTCCAGTTCATTCTGATCCCGTAGACATAATAGTTTCCAATAGGTGTCATTTTGGCTTGCTGTGTTTTTGACAGCAAAATAATGCTGCACACTGCGTTATTCTTACAATCAGCAATATTGGAACTGCAACCAGTGCTAGTGTGAACAGAACATTTAAAGGACTTGTCCAGTAAGTAGGGGTGTAACTACCATAGTGGTAGACCATCCGACTGCAATGGGGCCCAGAGCAAGAGGGGGCCCAGTCTTAGTTGGGATTATCTCCTCTTCTAGTGGAGATGAAAACTTGGTCAGGACTCTACTCTCTAAAGGAACAACTGTTAGCAAATAAAGCAGTGGAAAAAATGGCCTAAGAGTCATTGAAAAGGGTTTAGGCGGAAACCCTTCTGTCCTGTGTGGGGGGCCTGGTTTGATCCTTGATGTGAGCCCTTACTTCTCTATGTACACCACTGCCAGTAATTAAAAAAAATATTTAGAAAATAGCTTAGAATGTTTTGGTTTCCAGTACTTTCTGGACCCTTTCTTCCCGCTGTCTCTTGACACAGACATGTGATGGCTGCAGGTTTTCTAAATAATTGTATCTGGCTGGAGGACACCTTTAATACAATTGCATCTGACAAACACATACGAGCAACCAGAAAACTCCAGGACTAGTATTATACAGTAATATTAGAACAGTGGAACAAGCGCAGATCTCTGCACAATACAGAAGATATGTAATTACTGAGACAAAATACCAGCCGATAGTAATTGTAGAGACTTGGGTAGGTCTGATGGCATCTCACTGTGTTCAGATGAAAGTAATATCACTGAAACACAGAACTATGGCAGGATCAATTACTAGTAGTCAATATAAAAGGGACACAAAATGAGCAGAAATAACAAGGTCCGAGCAGCATGTCTGTCAATTAGAGAGTAAACACCCAGCCTATATCAGCTAATAATCACTGCCAGAGACCAAGAAGCCTCTTGTTCACACACCTTTACTTTTCAGTATCTATCTAATTATCTGTCACTCTATCTATCTACTATCTGTCTGTCTATTATCTATCTATCTATCTATCTATCTATCTATCTATCTATCTATCTGCCTATCTATTGTTATGATTCCCCCTGCCAGCATTGCCTCTGTGACAGCAGTGTCCAGATCAGCTGTGCGTCCCTCTCTTTGTTCGGAGCCCTAGGCCAATTATGAGGCACATTAGCATTAGGACCCTCAGCCAGCAGCTCTAACCGCTTTACAGGGACGCAGACATGAAGCTGTTGCCTGCATGTGCAGGTGCTGGTGAATTTCTCGTCCTCTGGCTCCCCCTGCTCTTCCCTTGTGGTATTTCAGAAGACTCCTCCGGCTTGTGAGTTTTGAGACTGGTATTGTGAGTGCCTTTGGCTTCTAGTGATTTGGTATTGTATTGATCTCCTTGTTCTTGACTTATTGGTGCATTGATTTTCTCATTTGCTTCTGGCATTTTTTTGAACTTCTTCATCCTACTGACATTTGACCCCTTACCATAAGACTACTACTTGATTATTTGTCTGTTTGTTGTTTCCTGTTTTTGTGTTGTCCTTGCACGTATTTTAACATAGGAATAGCTGCCCAGTTGTGGGGTCACTGCGTAGGTTGACCATACAAAAATCTATCTATCTATCTATCTATCTATCTATCTATCTATCTATCTATCTATCTATCTATCTATCTATCCATTATCTATTTATCTATTTATTATCTATCTACCATATTTTCGGACTATAAGATGCACTGGCTATAAAATGCACCTAGGATTTGGAGGAGGAAAATAAGAAATAAAATATTTTCCATTGGACCTCAGAGCAGACCCCCAAATCAGACCCCCATTCTTCATCAGACCTCAGATCAGACCCCCCCAGCCTCCATCAGCCTCCAATCAGACAGCCTCTATTAGACTACCCATCAGCCCACATCAGACTACCCTGCCCCTATCAGCCTCAAATTGGACCCCCCCAGATCCCATCAGCCTCAGATCAGCTCCCAATCAGACTCTATCAGCCTCAGATCAGACCACTAGCCCCACTCAGCCTCAGATCTGACCCCCCAGCCCTATCAGCCTCAGATCAGCCATCATCAGACCCCTATTCCCCATCAGACTCAGATCAGGACCCCGATCAGACCCTATCAGCCTCAGATCACATCCCCCAGCCCCACTCAGCCTCGGATCGCACCTCCCAGCCCCCAACAAACCTCAGATCAGATGTTTCAAAACAAATAAATAACTAAACTTACCTTGCTTGCTGCAGACGGTGCCCCATATCCAGGACTCACCACACCATTGCTTTTTCCAGGTCCTGCTGTGTACTGTGACCTGATGGCACAGCATCATAGTGTGCTCTTAAGTACATTATGTCCTGCAGCTGTGCTCAGCCTGGACACCAGACTGAGACCCATAAGAAGACCAGGGAAGGTTAGTACAGCCAACGCAGCACTGCCTTCACCTCCCAGTGCCTCCAGCATGCTAATGACCGCTTCCATAATGGAATCAGTCATTAGCATTCAGACTATAAGACGCACTGCCACTTATATCCCCCCCTTTTTTTTTTAGTAAAAAGTGCCTCTTATTGTTCAAAATACACGCTATCTATCTCCTAAGTATCCGTTTGTCAGAACAAGATGTGCGCTATCTGATTGCGCCATTCATTATTACATGTATAATAATCATCCCATGTGTCCTCTATTTCTAAATATTTCTTAAGTGTTTTTATGTTATACCGCTCAGAATCAAATTTTTAATTTACTTCAGGATTTGCACTTGTGGAAATATCATGTCTGCTCCCAATGCTCTTGAAAACTCTTCAATAATTATCTTCAAGGACTGTATCTTAACAAAGTAGATTTTGCAGATTGCAAGACGATCATCCAAATAACAACTTGATTGAAAACATTAGTTTTTAAGGCCGTGTCTGTCGTATCACTGAGGGATAGTAATCACAATACCTGTACTATTCACATCTATAACAAGCCCTGTGCTTACGCTTCTCACTAGGGTGCTTCATCATTTATGCTAATATGTACTGTGATAATTTGAAAGAAAGTATGTTAGTAACTTAAAGTGAATGCTACTGCATTGAACTACAATAAATCCCCCTAAGTTAGAAAGCTGAGATACGGGAAGTTGTCTGGTACAGCAGTGTTCCTCAACCTCACTCCTCAGAGACCACCTGGTGGTCATGTTTTTAGGATTTTCTTAGTATTGAACAGGTTATATAATTAGTGTCAGTGCATCAGGACTTACCACGTGTATCCATTCTGTGGGATGTTCTCAAATCATGAACGGTAGGTGGACCCTGATGACTGGAGTTGAGGGACACTGCGTTAGAGCTCTCACTCTGATCTGTTTTAGCTTTCTCTGTGTCTGCTGATGATATGGTATGGAGACTCTGGTCACAAATGATTGCTCTATTGTAGTAGAGTCCAATCTGCAGTCCACCTAACTGTTGTGAAACTACAACTCTTTGGTCATCAGGGAATGCTGGGAGTTGTAGTTTTGCCACATAGTAAGGGGTGCCAGTTGCACACCACTACTTTGCATGGACTTTGAACCAGCAAAGCCACTACTTTACCCCATTGTGCCTTCCTTGTCAAAAACTCAAACAGAGACAGCTAGAACAGATGTCCTGTTTGGGAACAGCATACTATAACATTAAAAAATGAGATTAGTAGTCGTCCCTGGACAATCTCTTTTTGATCGAAGCACAATAAACCACCCCTGGGACCACCAATGATCAGTTGCCATCTGTGGGGGAACCTAGCAGCAAGTGTTCAATTTACTTACAGCGCCCCCACAGGGGAAATGTAACATTGTCGAGTGCTTTTTGGAATCCAAGATGTCCATGAAATGCATGGATGAGTTGGGCACTCCAACTAATAGATGAGTAGATCCCTGATTGGATCTGAAAGACTTCCTAATCTAGAATTACAGCAGGAACCTGCTTTGTAAGGCTCTTATTTTTCTTTGCCTGTCTTTTATAATGCCATACTGAAAATCAAAGCAGACACAACATTTATTATGTAATATGGATAGAGCTGGGAGAATCAGTTCATCAGACTGGAGATTTCAGTTAAATTAAAGTCATCTGCATGTTGGAAAAT
Source organism: Rhinella marina (assembly GCA_900303285.1). Lineage (NCBI taxonomy): Eukaryota > Metazoa > Chordata > Amphibia > Anura > Bufonidae > Rhinella > Rhinella marina. The sequence continues at coordinate 91,551 of ONZH01001813.1, read as the reverse complement.
CAATAGAGAATCAGATTTCCAAAGATTTGTTCATCTCTGAATATGGAAAATCAATGAGCACAATGGCGTGGGTGGTCTACCACTTTACAAGTACTTTACTTCTCACTGAATATATACACAGTACCTATTACTTGTTTAGTTGGTTATTTCCTGTACGGTCTAATGGCCCCTTTACATAAGAGATAATTTATTTGATCAAGTGATGAACGAGTCGGTATTCGAGTCGTTACTGCTAGAATGACAATCGTTTAGATGTTCAGGGTATCATGTAAGTGCGATCCTGTGGGTGTGAGGCAAACAGTTGCATTTTCGCCCACTGTGGAATCATCTGGTCTATAAACGGTACGTAAATTCTGAACGAAGACTTAGGTGTCTACATCAGTGATCGCAAGAATGACAAACTCAACTATTATCTCATTGTTCGATCCTTCAAAGCTTTCACAGTTCTTAAAAATTGATCACTTTCACTCAATTTCATGATTTTTCAAACAATTATCTAATTGTGTAAAAGGGCCTTGAAAAAAACTGTAAAATACTTTTGGCACATTAGTGTTATGCTGGGAAATGGAGTAAATATCCTAATACAAGAAACGATACAGGAAGTATGGTGTAGTATTTCACTGGTTATGTATAAAAAAATGGAGTATCACGTTCACATTTAGGAACTTCTACATGTGCTTCTAATATTTAAGTACTTGTTCTACTTGATAAATCATAGATGGGACCACATGCAGTGTTGGTGATATATGCGTGTAACTAGACAGCTGTAGAGATGCACTTGATAATAAAGTGGTTGTCCAATAAAGGGCCCTGTTGGTCAGTGTGGAGAGCCATGAAATAAAAAGTTGTGGTTGCACCTGTATGCTAGTTCCTGAGTGGACACAACATCCCCTCTGCCCCAAAAGAGGTCACTTACATGTCGAAGTTGGGGGTCTTATCTTTACGACCTGGAATTTCAAGCCATGCTTTTGAATCCACTCTTGTAGACTTGGCCTGCTCATTTTTTATGGTTGTCCACAGTGTCAGACTGGGATGCTTAGGAACCACCAGTAACATTCTTTCTGGAGCCCCGATGTAAAGCTACATGCAAATATCATTCGCTTGCAGATGGTTGATTGTCCCTGCAGCAACTTTGAGAAGGCAGGTCCATGATGAAAGAGGATACCGGCTGGCCTTTCTATGTGCCTAGATTTCTCTTCTCTGCCACCTGATGCATCTATAATAATAAATTGGGTAGTTTGTTAAATAATCCACCCAGTTTGTACGGATGTAGCAGAGGTAATAGTCTCAGTCATGACGTGTTAACTAGATGTGATAAGTCACCAAGTGTGACTGTTAATTCTGCTACATCTGTACAGTGGTCCCTCAGGTTACAATATCAATTGGTTCCAGGACAACCATTGTATATTGAAACCATTGTAAGTTGAATAATTGGTTCCAAAACCCCAAAATGTCATCCAAGATAAGAGAAAATTAAGATTTAAGAAAAATAAGCAGATAACTAAAACAGATAAGACAAGTCCTTACCAGGAATAGCTGCTAACTAGCAACTAAGGCTACTTTCACACTGGCGGCAGGCCTGATCCGGCAGGTGAAGGGTGCTGCCGGATCAGGCCTGCCGCAGTGACATGTGTGGAGCCGGAACCGCGCTCCGGCCCCACACATGTCACACAGTACATACATACACATAAACATAAACATACACACACATATAGACATACAAACACACATACATACTTACATGCTCCCGGCAGGTCTTCGGAGCGTCGGAGGGACAGGACGGCTCGCACAGGTGACGATTCCCCACAGCGCCCTCTGCTGGGCGCCTGGTGGAATCGTCATCTGTGCGCACCGTCCTGTCCCTCCGACGCTCCGAAGACCTGCCGGGAGCATGTAAGTATGTATGTGTGTTTGTATGTCTATATGTGTGTGTATGTTTATGTGTATGTCTATGTCTGTGTCTATGTGTAGCCGGATCCGTAATGAACTCCATTGAAAGTCAATGGAGGGCGGATCCGGTTACCATTATGGTCACACCAGACGGATCCGTCCCCATTGACTTGCATTGGGGGTCATTCCGGATCCGTCTTGGTGCGGATGCCTGGACCGGAGAGCAAACCGCAGCATGCTGCGGTTTGTTCTCCGGTCTGAAGACGGAACGGAATGCTTTCAGGAGCATTCCGTTGTCTTCAGTTCAGTTTTGTCCCCATTGACAATGAATGGGGACAAAACTGAAGCGTTTTATTCCGGTATTGAGCCCCTATGACGGAACTCAATACCGGAATTTTAAAACGCTAGTGTGAAAGTAGCCTAATCCAGCTATTTTACCAGATAAGTGGCCTGGATTGGTTGGATCTCAGTCTGAGACATTGTATGTTAACTCTGGTTTCAACTTACGATGGGTCAGAAAAGACCATTGTATGTTGAAAATATTGTATCCTGAGGCCATTATATCTTGAGGGATCATTGTATATGAACATAGGCTGGTTGAGATGCTGTAAGCTGCCTATCTATATCTAGTGCAGTTAGTCTACTGTGCCAAGTGCCACTTTTGCTTGCCGGTGGATTCACCTGTGGGCCGGTCTGAGCCTTGCTGCCCATTGATTTGGCTCAGACAAAACTTCAGTAAAACCTATGATTGCTAGAGATTCCAGGAGCAAGACCCACAAGAAACACAATTTTTAGAGAAGAGGTTGTCATAAAATAGCCTAAAATGTAACAAAGCTGACTCCTTGACAATATATCAGTGGTTAGTACTGGTGCCTTGCAGCACTGGGATCCTGGGTTCGAATCTGACCAAGGACAACATCTGCATGGAGTTTGTATGTTCTCCTCGTGTTTGCTTGGGTTTCCTCCGGGTGCTCAGGTTTCCTTTCACACTCCTGATAGGGAACTTAGATTGTGAGCCCCACTGGGGACAGTCGAATGGTAATGTTTGTAAAGCACTGCGGAATATAGTAGCGCTATATAAGTGCATAAAATAAATATATAACCAAGGTTAAGTAAAGATGGAGTTTCAGCACGTTCCTAGTTTAGAAATTTGTGGAAAATTAAAGAAATGCAACACTATATTTTTGTGATGTCCAAAAATCTTCAGTGGTAGACCTCCAACTCTGACCCCATAATTAGCAAACAATACATGAGATCTAATTATCCTGTCACACCAATTATGACATCCTGCTTCCATTATCTCCCCTACTAAGCGCTACAATAATATCTCTAGTGTTGTTTCTGTCCTATCAAGCCACCCACGCCTCACATGGATTCATTTAAACACCTAAGTTACGGCCTTATCATTTGCATTTCTTTTATTTTTGTATGTATGTGTCATTCAGTTACTGTAATGCTAAACAACATTTACTGTTGAGGCACACGCTCCAGAGCTCACTCATTCAAACACATCACGCATATTGAGAGCCGTAACCCCTTCACGACCGGGGCTACCCTCGCCTTTAGTGGGCAGATTAAGTTTATGCGCTTTCTAGGAGATAATGACTAATTTAGGAGAGCATTCAAGTACATGATTCCCACAAGAGACAGAGCTGTCTCTTCATTCTGAGGTTAAATATGACATTTTCGCACATTCGACTAACAGGTTGATACAAAAACAATATATAATAAAAACAATGTATTTCAGTGCATAATAAAGGGCTACTATCAATGAGTCTTTTTGATTTCTTTACATGATGTCCTTTATACAAAAACAAATGTTCCTCTGGGAGTTAGTAAGGGTGGCACTTGACAACAAATCTTGCACATCAAAGAACTTTGCACCTAGTGAACATCAAGGGGGAAGCCGTTCCTCAGATACCTTTTCTTTTCATCTGAGAACATCTTGGCTAGAGCTTTTCTTCTATGTGAACCTGTTTGTATTCTCATTGCACATGATGTGTCTGACCTAAGGTTTTAACCATACAGGACATCTGTCTGAGTTTAACCAATCATGCAATAATAATCTTTATCTTTATATAACATAGTAACATAGTTTATAAGGCTGAAAAAAGACATCTGTCCATCCAGTTCAGCCTGTTATCCTGCAATTTGATCCAGAGGAAAGCAAAAAACCCTTTTAGAGGAAAACAAATTCCTTCCCGACTCCAATCAGGCAATCAGAATTACTCCCTGGATCAACGACCCATCTCTAGTAACTATAACCTATAATAATATTACACTCCAGAAATCAGAAATGTAGCGTCAACATATTCCACATCGCTTTACAAGGGTTCAAGTACTAACAAAATCATACATTATATAGAAACAAACAAGTCAACAATTAAAACAAGAGGAATGAGGACCCTGCTCACAAGAGCTTACAATCTATGAGGGGAAAGGGGGTGACACATAAGGTAAAAGTGAATGTTTTTTAGAATGGTCCAGCCATCTTAATAAAATAGATAAAAAGCTGCATGAGCCAGTCACCAGCTGATATGTGTAGGACTTTCTGTACCTCGGGTGTGGTGGATACAGTTGGATGATGGATCAGGTTCAGATGAAAGATGTTGAAGGAAGGGGTTAAATGGAGAAGAGTTAGATTAGGGGATGTGATAGACCCAATATAACAGCGGCTGCTGTGCGCCGCTGTACCCCTGCTTACCGCTACGGTTCTTGGCGTCGTGTCCAGCGGTGAGCTGCTGCTTGTGGTTTCCATTCACTGCTGCAGTCCTGAGCTCTGGCTGTGTAGTGCTGTTGCACCATGATCCGCTCCAGAGTTTCTATCCAGCCCTGAATTACTCACTCCCTCTGGGCTGAAGCTGTTTCGATCATGTGACCATGCTAGGTCATGTGGGTTGGTCATGTGTCCTGATTGACCAACCCTGGACCTATTTATGCTGCTCAGCCCTCTCCCAAGATGCCTCAGTGTCAAGGTCCTATCTTGCATTTTGGTTATACCTGTTCCTGCTTGTGTTCCTATGTTCTGACCCATGCCTTGTTATCTGACTCTGCTACCCGCCTGATCCTTGCCTGCCTGCCTGCCTGCCTGCATTGACCTTCTCATTGCTGACTCGGATTGCCTGACTATGTACATGTGCTGCCTGCCCTGACCCTTTGCCTGTCTGACTCTGCTTCTGCCTCATTCCTTGGTCCTGTATTGCCTCTCCTGGATTCGACCCAGCCTGTTGACCACCGCTGTACTACTGGTACCTTCGCAGGTATCTCCTGGTCCCCCTGGACCAGCTGCCTCATGTCCCGACCCACCTCAGGAGGTAGTGACCTGGTGTTCCCCTCGGAAAGTCTATCCCCACCATCAGGGGTAATTGTGAAGAACTAGGGGTTTCACTTAGACAACACCCTTAGAAGGGGTAGGGCGCAAGGCACAGTGGGTCCACAACCTGCTGGTTCGTGACACCCAACCTAAAAAGATGTGTTTTAGGGAGCACCTAAAACTATGGATATTGGAAACTAACCTAATAGTCAGGGGTAGGGCATTCCAGAGAACTTGTGCAGTATGAGAGAAGTCTTAGAGATGAGAGTTAGAGGTTTGGATTATGGTGGATGTTAGTCGTAAATAATTGGCAGAAAGGAGAGAACAATTAGGGTGGCAGTCAGAAATGAGGGAGGAGATGTAGGAGGGCAGCACTGTGGAGAGCTTTATGGATGAGATGAGAAGGAGCAGTTTAAATTGAATCATATGCTTTATGGACAACCAGTGAAATGACTGGCACAGGGAGGAGGCATCAGAGTAGAGGCTAGACAGATAGATGAACCTGGCTGCTACATTGAAGATGAATTGGACAAGGGAGAGTTGAGTGAGAGGGAGACCAATTAATTAGTTTTAGGGATCAAGACAAAATGGATCAGGGCAACAGATTTTGTTGTTTCCACAGTAAAAAATGGGCACATTCTAGGAAAAAAATCACAGAGAAGGAAAATATATATTGAGCTCACCCAAGTATATAGCAATGCACTGAGGGAAAATGGGTATGGCTAAAACTTACAATCTTTATTGCTATATTATAAAAGGTACAATGTTTAATACAATTATTGAGGACTTACGGCACAGTGTGCAGTAACAAAAATGTGTCAGTAGATGTGCAGAATCTGCTTTTAGTCAGCAACTGTATCACTTAGAAAGGCAGATAGATAGGTATGCCTGGTATTTAACACCTGTCATCATAATTAGGCCGACACCAAATGGCCATAAATGAGGGGGGATACTGTCTGCTAGTAATGGCTGAATACAGAACAGCTCTATTACTGCAGAAGCAGACACTCTCTTCCCACCCAACAGATCCGAGTCTCGGTGTGAGACTGAGCTGCTGCTCTGTGTGGGTAGTACAGGAAAGTCCTCTGTTACACACAGCAACAATGTATGTATTTTATGAATTGCAACAATAGCTAGATTAACCTCTTTCTAGCTAGTAAACCCAGATCTCTGTATGGTGGCAAGACTGTAGCAGATTGTCAGAAATTTCCTCCAGAAGTCAATCTTGGCAACCAAGGTCTATGAATTACTTACTTAGTACATCCGTTATACTGTAATCAGCCGTAGGAGCACTGAGACCCTTCCCTTGATGCCTGTCATGGCAGTTCAGGGTGACAGAAGCCAGTGGTGACCAAACCACACTACCTTTACTACACTAGTAATGGGTTAAAAATGACCCCCTGGGGCAAATGATTGAATATAGGGAGATATCAAGTTTAGATAGGTTAGTAGATAGATAAAACACAAATAATTCAGTTTTTGAAAGATTCAGCTTCATATAGAGAGAAGACATAATGTTAGAGACAGCAGTCAGTTTTGTAGTAGTGCAGATGTGAGATCATGGGATGATGTATATAGTTGGATGAGATGTTACTGAAGGCCAAAATTACTGACATTCTGTCCAGTGGCAGCTGTGTAGAGAGATAAAAGGTGAGGACACAGGACTGAACCCTGAGGAAGAGAAGTACAGGCAGAAGATGATACACTGAAAGTGACCAGAGAGATAGGAAGGAAACCAAGAGAAAGCAGAGTCCTTAAGGACAACAGATTGCGGTATAAGGAGTAGGTATTGGTGGTCTTCAGTGTCAAATGCAGGAGAGAGATCCAGAAGAATGAGCAGAAAGTAGTTACCATTGCATTTAGCTGTCAGGAGATTATTTGTCACTTTGGTAAGGGTAGTTTCTGGAGACTGTAAAGTGTAAAAACCAGCATGTAAGGGGTCAAGGAGAGAGTTAGCAGAGAAATAATGGATGAGGCCAGACTGAGAGTAAACCAGGCATTCCATGAATGGAGATTACATACAGGTCTGTAGTTAGTTGTGCAGGATGGGTCAACAGTTCTTGGTTTCCAGAAGATAGAGAGGTTGAAAATTTAAGTTAGCTGAATATTGACAGCTGGGGAGAAAAACTTTAGGAGGTCTGAGGAAATAGAGTCAGTAGAGCAGGTAGTAGGTTGTGATGAAGAGAGGAGCCTGGAGACTTCTTCTTCTGTGACTGGGTTATATATGTAGAAAATTTCATGCTGGATGTTTTCAATGTTCTCTTTGAAGTAAGTGACCAGATCTTCAGGACAGAGGACAGTGGTGGGCAGCTGCACTTTAGGAATGAGGAGGGAGTGAACATGTTTTAGGATTATTGCAAAGTATAGAGATAAGAGAGATGAAGTAGATCTGTTTAGTGAGGTGAAGGGCAAAGTCTGCTTAAAATAATATTTTTCCATATCCTGAGAAATATATCTTACAGATCTAGGGCCCCAATGCAAAATATGAAACAGGGAACCAACCTTGCATGTGCCATTCATAATACTGGTGTGTTCTAAAGTGACAGAAGAGGTTTTAGGCCCCCTCAGGCACCAGGAAACGGCACAACTGCCACTCCTGCACACATCCACATCCAGTTACTGTTCAGAAGGGACAAATATAGTAACAAGTGTAACATATTGATAAAACTTACACTAGGTAATGCTGATTACAATTTCATCACAGTGGGCAAAACCTAAAATTTTACTTTTATTAACAATCCTGTAAAAATACCTCAAAGGGTTATCAAATATCAATACCTGTGTAATGAACATATACACCACAAACCAAGCCACTCATATTAAATAATAAAAGGCAAGTTATAGTAAAGACGCAAGGGACCAGGGTATCTAGCTGACCCTAGGCGAGGAGCCTCAACTGTCCTCAGCCCAGAGATACAACTAGATGGTAGCCGTACTCTGTCCCCGTACCTATCCCTGGTCTGACCTTATCACAGCCCTGTTGCAAATACAGTGACAATCCCAAGTCCCAACGCGTTTCCCCCTCTAAATTTGTGGAGGGTTCCTCAGGGGACTGAATACATAAAGTGCAAAACTCAAGATACCAAAAATTAAGTAGAATAAAATGATGAATGGATGCCAAGATCATATAGTAATATATACCCACGTGTCCTTACCTTAAGAATGGAGACCAAGTGAACTAAGATGAAAATAGTCACCTGGCAATGATATCGAAAGTACACCTGAAACTAATATTCTGATATAGTTACCTAATACCAAGCCAAACCAATATAAAGATGAGTATCCATGTACACAAGTTCAAAGGTTACACAGACAAATGTACAATTCAGCTATAGCAACAGGTAGACTTAGGTGAATGTTAGCATACAACACGGCGCAGATATAAACACAAGGATGCGTGTTTAGGACTCCAATCCAAATGCAATTAACCAGCACATGGCCCTGATAACGTGCCCAGGTACTCTGAGGTGCTACTGTGCTTACAACATGTATAGCAAATAAAACAGTTATGTTTATGATATAGATATAGACTGACTTAGATTGACTCTATAGGCACAATGTACCTCAATACATAAGTACCTTTAATTTGAATGGATTGGAGAAAAACACAAGGAGATACAAGACGGTACCAAACGGACCACATAGGTCCTATTACCACTCACGGTTAACGCCTCCCATTGCATCCATGAAGGTATCCAAAATGGCATGGTCCGCAATTAGATGTTCCGCACGCTCAATAACCACGCCAGACACGCCGAGGGCCGGAAGCACGTGATCACAACTTCCGATTTTCGCTTCCATGCGTTCCAGTGCTGCGTTCCATTGTACTAAGCGCTTGCGCAAACTATCCCACATACAAGGTAATGTATAACGCTGTTAAAGCAGTGCCAGATAATAAAAATAAACAAAAAATCGCTGCTAATTGGTCATTGTATGGACATAGAGATAAGATAACTCTATATAGGACAACCAACAATGTATAAGCAATTTATACATTCAATAACACCGGATAGCAGATATATATTAATAGATATAGTAAGCAACCCTGTTATTGGTCAGACAGGGGAACCTGTTTATGAAAACAGACACTTCACGTGTCGGTTTCGGGACAAATGTCATAAATTAATAAGGCATCAAATGGCAATTTAAAAAAAAAAGGAAGCTTGCATTATACGAAATGCATAAACGTAAGTTTCTCATTGAGGCCACTGGGTGACTGGGACCGAAACCAATATATCCACTTGGTTTCCTTTTGCAGTATCTTTCGGTCCCAGTCACCCCTTCTCAGAGATGGTCTAAAGAGTTCAAGTACAGAAAAGGTAAGGGAGCTAGGATCACCATTATGATATTCAAGAACATGGGTTGCGACTGGAGTGTCCTTCTTGTTTTTTATATCATTAACATGTTCACAAACCCTCCTTTGAAGCTCCCTTGATGTTTTTCCCACATAATCTGCTCACAATCTGCTTTTCCCCGTGATTATGTGGGAAAAACATCAAGTTCACTTTGTCTCCATTCTTAAGGTGAAACGCAGGTATATATTACTGTATCATCTTGGCATCCATTCATCATTTTATTTTACTTAATTTTTGGTATCTTGAGTTTTGCACTTTATGCATTCAGTCCCCTGAGGAACCCTCCACAAATTTAGAGGGAGAAACGCGTTGGGACTTGGGATTGTCACTGTATTTGTAACAGGGCTGTGATAAGGTCAGACCAGGGATAGGTGTACGGCTACCATCTAGTTGTATCTCTGGGCTGAGGACAGTTGAGGATCCTAGCCTAAGGTCAACTAGATACCCCGGTCCCTTGCGTCTTTACTATCACTTGCCTTTTATTATTTAACTAGCTGAAGGACCCGGCTTCGCCCAGGTATATTTAATGTATTTCATTTACTGTTTGTATGTGTGTGTCATTAAAAGATATCGAGAGTGACCTCTACAGTGCCCGCCCCTTTAACAGTGACCTCTACAACAGCCCGCCCCATTAACAGTGACCTCTACAGCGGCCAGCCCCTTTAACAGTGACCTTTACAGCGGCCTGCCCCTTTAACAGTGACCTCTACAGCGGCCCACTCCTTTAACAGTGACCTCTACAGCAGCCCGCCCCTTTAACAATGACCTCTACAGCAGCCCGCCCCTTTAACAGTGACCTCTACAGTGGCCCGCCCCTTTAGCAGTGACCTCTACAGCGGCCCGCCCCTTTAACAGTGACCTCTACATCGGCCCACCCCTTTAACAGTGACCTCTACAGCAGCCCGCCCCTTTAACAGTGACCTCTACAGCAGCCCGCCCCTTTAACAGTGACCTCTACAGCAGCCCGCCCCTTTAACAGTGACCTCTACAGCAGGCCGCCCCTTTAACAGTGACCTCTACAGCAGCCCACCCCTTTAACAGTGACCTCTACAGCAGCCCGTCCCTTTAAAAGTGACCTCTACAGCAGGCCGCCCCTTTAACAGTGACCTCTACAGCAGCCCACCCCTTTAACAGTGACCTCTACAGCAGCCTGACTCTTTAACAGTGACCTCTACAGCTGCTCACCCCTTTAACAGTGACCTCTACAGCAGCCCGCCCCTTTAACAGTGACCTCTACAGCAGCCCGCCACTTTAACTGTGACCACCCCAGAAAGCCAGACCTCACCGGCCATTCCCCCAAACGTGAAACAGCGCTCCAGTTCCCATGAAGACACACTACTAAACATGAGGCCACGCCCCCCTGGCTCCATGAAGACATGGAGGAGAAGCTGTCTGAGTGTGAGCTACTGAAAGGGTGGACATCCCTGTGTCTGTCCAGGCACTGCGTCAGACGGAGAACAGGTAGCCAGAAAACAGGACTGCCCAGCCTAAACCCAGACATCTGGCCACCCTAACATCAGCTTGGCCCTAGGGTGGCCAGAGGTCTTGTTTTAGGCTGGACAGTCTGGCTTTCAGACTCCCTGTCCTCTGTCATGCACAGGGCCTGGATGGACACAGGGATGTCCTTTTGAACAGCTCACTCTCAGCAGCAGCACTGTGCAGTCTGAGCAATGAGCTGCAGGGAGAAAGTCACCCTCCCCCCACCCCTGCAGCTGAAAGAAGGTGATTTTTACCTATATTTTTAATCCCGGTCAAATGTGGCATGGAAGGGGCGTGGCCTGACTGAGTCAGGGGTGTGACTTAGTGGGATCTAGGGGTGGGGCTTTTAAGTCCTTCTTTTGACTGTGGCCTGAATTACAGGTCAATGCCATAGTAATTTAGGAGGAAGGTGGGTAGCAGTGGAAGAATAAATCTTTTCTTACTATTAAACAGTAAATATGTGAAATTTACATTATATGAGGTAATGATTGATGATGAGTTAGTCTAAAACATAAGTTATAGTTATGGTAACCGAAATACCCCTTTACCATTGTCATCCACAGTGCTCTGCCTCTTTAATGCAGACCTACAGCAGTGAACTGGCTAGGTTGTCATAGAAACCTGGTGTGTGGAGACTGCCTGTGAGCTTCTATTGGCTGATAAGGGTCATGTGACCAGGCTACTATTGGCTAATGCATTTTTTGGGAATATCTCAGGAACAGTATGTCCTGGAGAGCTGAAAACTGTTCTAAAACCTTCCTGGACACCTGATGTACATGTGTGCCAAATTTTGTGATTGTAGCTGCAGCTTGGTTTGTGGTGTATATGTTCATTACACAGGTATTGATATTTGATAACCCTTTGAGGTATTTTTACTGTTCAGAAGGCCATTACAGTGATATAATCAATGTCACTGTCAGAGCTATGGATGGGAGCGCCACCATCCATTGTTTACACAGCTTGTCTATGTGGGTCATCAATTGAAGTGCTGTGGTAAGGAATTGTGGGTATTAAAACAAGGCAGTTTAAGAAAATTTAGAAATTTAACTAGAAAGTGGCCAACCCTTTTCAATAGATTGTCTCATGAAGGAAATGCCTTCTCTGAAGACAGCAGCCATGTAGGTGGACTGATCACTGAGGCTTTGGCTGCTGGAACCCCTGGTGATCAGTTATTTTTATTACATTTCATCTGTCAGTGCTGAACGGGAATCCATGGATTGGTGGAGGCAGGGGCACACCAGCAATGAGGCCAGGTGAAGCGATCACCTCAGGCTGCACCAGGTAGCAGAAGGGCCATGGGTAACGAGCGCTTTCATTGTGGCAAAGGGGTTAGGTTAAGAAATTTGGATTGGGGGGGACTCCGTTTCAGTTTTCACCTCAGGCAGCAGAAAGGCTAGGTGCACCCCTGGGTACAGGGTGCAGCATCAGAGGACTCCCCATTATAATATCCATATGCCCTAACACACAATCCCTTTCAATTGCTTTGGAATTAGTTTTTCGATTGGTATGAGCAGCAAGACCCTTTCTTCGTAGTGCTATTATTATCATTATGAAACCAGTAAGTTTGTTTTCTTTACTAAAATCCCCCTCAACTCTCCCTTTACTGTTCTTCATTGCGCTTTCAGATGTCTTCAAAGAGTCTGTGACTTCCTGCCTTGGATGCCTGAGAAGAAATTTGTTCAAAAAGAGTTTCTTCTCTGCCTTATATGCACTTATTGATGTAGCATTTGTACTTTCAAAGAGCCATTCTAAGTCACTTATATTCCAACGGTTCACACAAAATTTGCAACGTGGCTATAATGTCTCCCGGACCATTAGCAGTAATCCAAAAGGCTCAAAGACCTTAAAGAAATTAATGAGTCACCAATATTTACCTGTAGATCGTATCACTGTGTGCATCTTTGTTCAGATCCACTGCCAAAGCTCAGTAGAACAAAATCATCTAAAGGATCATAAACACGAACAAAAGGAAACATTGAAATGAGTGTGTTCCCAGCGGATTTGTTTTGCCAAATAAATTAGGATGGTGCGGCTCTGAACCGATGCCCAGATTTTAAAATGTTTACTTTGACGAGGAAGAAAAATAACAAAAACAACTAAAAAAAAACATCTCCGATACAACAATGAAGAGTGGCATTCTTTTTATTTCTTTCATTTTTGTATTCAGCTTCCAGTAATTAAATAGAAATGGTTGTTATCGTCATGTTATGTCGTATAATTCATTAAAAGAGACATAAAATGCAAAACTTCCCTGGAAGAGATAAATCTGTTTAGTGTGTGGAGGGATCATTTTGATTGTTGAACTAGGGCTGAAATGATTGCTCGAATTAATCGACACAAAAAACCTCAATGCTAATTTTTTGCATCAATGATTCATTTGTGCCATGTGACCATGGAGTGTGAGTGAAGAGCTTGCTATTACTTATGCTCCGTGGTCGCCCGCCTGCCCTCAGAGCGCTGCACTGGATCCTGATGTACACATATCGTCAGGACAAAGTGCATGTAAGCGCGCACTATGACCTAATGATGTGTGATGTTAAGTCCCAGAGCAGCGTGTGAAGAAGAGAATGGAAGATCTCTGGAGTGTTGGCAGAGCCCCTACAGGAAAGGTAAGTATTTTAGTTCACTGGCACTGGCTGGGCACTGATGGCTAGGAGGGAGAGTGGGGGAATTGAAGGCAGTGGGGGCAGTTGGTGGCACTGGGGGGAGCTGATGGAACTGGTGGTGAGCTAATGGCATGGGGGAGCTGGTGGCACTGGGAGGGGGAGCAACTGGTGACATGGGTAGCTGGTGGCATTGGAGGAGGAGCTGGTGGCATTGGAGAGGAAACTGATGGCACTCGGGGTGGCGATGGCACTGGTGGGAGCTGATGGCACTGTTGGAAGTATTAATTTCATTGGAGGGTGAACTGATGGCACTGGGGGGACCTGGTGGCACTAGGAGAGGAACTAACAAGGGCGGGGAGACTAATGGCACTGGAGGGGGAACTGATTGCACAAGGGAGGGGAGCTGATGAGTTTTTATAGAAAATTTTTTAGAAATTGAATTTAATTAGCTTGTTTTTAATTAGAGTACTCGATTAATCGTTGGATTAATCGGTAGAATACTTGATTACTAAAATAATCGATAGCTGCAGCCCTATGTTGAACTACGTATGGACAGAAATTGATTATTAGCGGCATTTAGAAGTACTCGTAGCTGAAGGGAATGGAAAGGGAATATGTCTTCAGAAAATTACCTATTGTCTAAAGAGGAAATGTCACCTCTCCTGATGTCTTTTTTAGTAAGGTCTCATGCACATGGCCGTGTACGTGTTTCGGTCTGTAAACCACAGATCCACAAAATGCAGATACCTTCCATGTTCACTAATTTAGTATATTTTTTCATTCAAATCAATAGAAATCATTATTTTGGTCTACAATACAGACCAAAAATAGGACATGTTCTATAATTTGCAGAATAGCCACATGACCAAAAATAGGACATGTTCTATAATTTGCAGAATAGCCACATGGATCGGATGAAAAACACAGCCATGTGCATGATGCCTCACTACTTGCATCCCATTTAATAACAATTCTGGAACATCTACTCGTTTGACTCTATGTTGTGCTGTTATACCTTCTAGAAGTGTATGAATGAATTGCCAACTGTCTGCAAATAAAGGGCCATCTGGGTGTCCCTGCGCAGTCTGACACAATACAGTCAGCGCTGCCAGAATGCTCAGGGACACACTCCCAAATGGTAACACACAGATGGACCTTTATTGCAGACTGCTGGTTATACACAGAGATGAAGATTTACCGTTATTTATTTCTTCCCTCCTCTCCATGGACCTCTCAGCGTACCCATCCCCCTCATTGGCCCACCTTCCTCACCCCTGCTGGCTGAGATCACAGTCACAGACAACTGAAGGGGGTGTTAACCTGGTATATCTCAGGCTGCAAATGTAAAATTTGCTAACATTAAAGAGTCAGACCGCTGCCGATCAGTATTGATAGCTTCTCTTGAGGACAGGCCAGCACTATTAAAGAAGTTAACATCTCATCACTTTCCATCCAACTGTTGGGTGTCAGGATTCATATTTGGGTTCCAGTAGGAGACCAGACACAGTAAGTCCCACCCACTTTGTCAAGCTCCACCCTTTAACCTTCTGCCAACCAAGAAAGATCAGGAAGAAATTAACACCTGGCTTCTCCGCAAGATTTCTACAAGACTACTCCAGGAGCATGCATAAGATTCAATGCACTGTGTTACATTTGAGGGCCTCATTTATCAAAACCGGTTGTTGCCCACAGCAACGATATCTCAATTTGTACTTCTGTTCTGGAACTGGTTAAAGGGGTTTTTTCATCACAGTCTACCACATTAAAATAGGAGTCATCATGACAATTAGCTGATTGTTGCTGGTTTGGCTTCTGAAACCCCAGCAAGATGTTTCCTCTGCAGCAGGTGTCCTGAGTTTGGCTGATGTTTCCTCTGCAGCATTCCAGATGTCCTCATTTTGGCTGATGTTTCCTCTGCAGCATTCCAGGTGTCCTGAGTTTGGCTGATGTTTCCTCTGCAGCATTCCAGGTGTCCTGAGTTTGGCTGATGTTTTCTCTGCAGCATTCCAGGTGTCCTGAGTTTGGCTGATGTTTCCTCTGCAGCATTCCAGGTGTCCTGAGTTTGGCTGATGTTTCCTCTGCAGCATTCCAGGTGTCCTGAGTTTGGCTGATGTTTCCTCTGCAGCATTCCAGGTGTCCTGATTTTGGCTGATGTTTCCTCTGCAGCATTCCAAGTGTCATGAGTTTGGCTGATGTTTCCTCTGCAGCATTCCAAGTGTCCTGAGTTTGGCTGATGTTTCCTCTGCAGCATTCCAGGTGTCCTGAGTTTGGCTGATGTTTCCTCTGCAGCATTCCAGGTGTCCTGATTTTGGCTGATGTTTCCTCTGCAGCATTCCAGGTGTCCTGAGTTTGGCTGATGTTTCCTCTGCAGCATTCCAGGTGTCCTGAGTTTGGCTGATGTTTCCTCTGCAGCATTCCAGGTGTCCTGAGTTTGGCTGATGTTTTCTCTGCAGCATTCCAAATGTCCTGAGTTTGACTGAGTGAGATCCACTCTCTGCTCTATCTCAAGAGCAGATTTCTTCCATATACCCTAATAGGTTGTGGAGAATGGTGTTGGACTACCCATTTAAATCAATGCTCTTAGTCTAGTTACACATTTGCGGTGTCGCATTCTGGCAGGCTGTTTCAGCAGAGAACAGCCTATCGGAGTTTTCTGGATCTGGCATTGCCACATGCTACTCGAATGTCCACTGGCTTAATTAACTATAATGGAGTCCGGTGGAGATGCCGAGAATCGGCCGGACAGGAACCACTGCATACAGCAGTTTTTGTCTGGCCGATTCCCGACATTCTAAGCCTGCCATAAGGCTGTACTACGTATGTGAAACAAGCCTTACGTTTTCTATATGTCATTTGAGCTAAGTTTTATGGTTGGTAAGCACCATAGGGCAAGTTTCATACATTTCACGGTCACTTTAAGGCTTTTTAAGGAGGTAGAGGAATTTATACAAGAAGAAACTCCTGACTGAAGGATTTGGAAGAAGAAAAGTCTCTGAACGGCATAATGAAGTCGGATGCGGCTCCTGTCAAACTAATATGAAAACATCAACCAGGCATTGCATTACAATTACTGTGCTCCTATGAGGAAATTGCTGAACATGTCGCAATGCCGTTATTTAACAACGATGAGAAAAAATCAAACTGAACTTTCACTGCAGTTGGCAATACTGAAAGGCTGAACATGTCTGATGTTGTTAGATGTGGTACATCATGAAAATATGGGAACATGTTATGTATGACAGGGCCTTTGTGTTCATGGCCTTTTATAGATCCATCCTTTGTTGTTAGATGGATATATAACTGGAACATATCTTCTACAAACACATGAACGTCGGCTTCAAAAACCATCACAGTGTTAATTATTCAGCACTGCTTGCAGTACAAAACATCCTGTGTGCGGGGAAAACGCAAGACATGAAGATACTGGCACATCAGTGAGGAACATCAGTGAGGAACACAGGAAACTAACTGCTGCCTGGTCAAAGAGAAGCAAACGAGAATGTCTGTCAGTACTGTTGTCTACTGTGCGCTGGATCACAAGAAATATTCTAGACAGTTCTAAGATGATTAGAAATGTGAATTGTATATCCACACATGCAGGGGCGTAACTACCATAGCGGAAGACCATGCGACTGATATGGGGCCCAGGGCAAGAGGGGGCCCAGTATTAGTTGGGATCATCTCCTCTTCTACTGGAGATGAAAACTTGGTCAGGACTCCACCCTCTAAAGGAACAAATTTTAGCAAATGAGGCAGAGGATAAATGGCCCAAGGGTCACTGAAAGGGGTTTAGGCAGAAACCCTTCTGTCCTGTGTGGGGGCCTGGTTTGATGTTTGCAATGGGGCCATTACTTCTCTATGTATGCCACTGCACATGTGTTTTGCACGGACTAATATCAGCAAGTTCTCAATCGACCCTTTACTCACTTAATACCCAAAACATGTCCATGCCACGCCGACTGAGTGCACATGGACTGGAATGCACAGAGACACGGCTGTCTGGACATGAAAGATAAAATATGATGTATTAAGGATTTTTTTACTTCTCTACATAGAATATAATGTTTTGTGCATCAAATGAGGAAAGAATAGATTGAGAACTACCTAATATTAGTCTGTGGAACACACGTGCTGTACAGGTTTGACAGGTGGTAAGTGGAGCTGTCGTGTACTTTGCCTCGTATTCTCTATGTTTAGAAATGTAAATTACACATAGAAGGCTCAAACATGAATCTGTATCCTACGTATAGTATCTATCTATCTATCTATCTATCTATCTATCTATCTATCTATCTATCTATCTATCTAATATCTATCTATCATCATCTATTTTCTTTCTTTCTTTCTTTCTTTCTTTCTTTCTTTCTTTCTTTCTTTCTATCTATCTATCTATCTATCTATCTATCTATCTATCTATCTATCCAGGCATGGGATTCAGCCAGTTCCCTCTGGTTCTCCAGATCCAGTTGTTAAAATTACAGATCCGGCTGGCAGCTGGAGATAGCCCTTCCATTCCATAGTTTAGCTCCTTAGGCCTTTTAAAAGTTGGGTGGTACAGTATGTGTATGTAGTGTATATATGGTGTATTTATGTATGTGTACCATGTATATGGTGTATTTATGTATGTGTACCATGTATATGGTGTATTTATGTGTATGTGTGTTGCATATATGTGATGTATATGTAAACATGTGTCATGACGCCGCATGTCCGCCGTTGAGTAGGGAACCTCTCACATCTATCTATCTCACATCTATCTAGCCATTATCTATCTATCTATCTATACATTATCTATCTATCTATACATTATCTATCTATCTATCTATCTATACATTATCTATCTATCTATACATTATCTATCTATCTATACATTATCTATCTATCTATCTATCTATCTATCTATCTATACATTATCTATCTATCTATCTATCTATCTATCTATCTGTCTGTCTGTCTGTCTGTCTGTCTATCTATCTATCTATCTATCTATCTATCTATCTATCTATCTATCTATCTATCTATCCAGTATGTATGCCAGTTCTTTTATTCTCTTAGTCTGTGTTATCATTTATTTCACATGCACAGAGGCTTTTGGTGCTATATAAATAAGTAGTTCACTTCCGTCCTAGCACTTCTTCTTTCTATGAGTAAGACTTTGTAAAGCCAACATTTTTGGGACCACTCCTTGGCCCTGCACTAGGTGTGCACTTTGATCATTCAGCCTAATGCTATATGTTTTCCTGCAGATATATGAGCAGATATATACAGAACATCCATTTACAGAGCTGTTTTTAGTTGTGAGATGGTGTGATAACGCATAAAATCTTGCAGGTTTACACAGTATGCCCGCAGATATCATGGCAGCTGCCCAGATCAAGCTAAACCTCAGTAGCGAGCACTGGTTAAAGGCATATTTGAGGGAAGACTGTACATAATACAGAACTGGAGGTTGATAAAGCGCACGGTGTCACATCTGGCAGATGACAAGGTTTCCATGGTAATGGTCTTTGGCATTTGCTTTTATGCGCTGACCATTGCCAATCCCCATCGATTTTATCCCTTAAGCCCCTTGACCTTTAGTGCAGTCATGTGTACACAGAGGTTAATCTGCCTGATACGGTATGCTTACTCACCGCACAGATTTCTTTATTGGCAATAGAAAGGATGACAGATCCTATCATAGTCACGCATCAATATCTTCAGCTTGAGGAAACTGGCGTTCATCAATAGATTTACAAAGCCTCCCAGTCAAGTGTCTGGAGAGGCTATTGGCAGACAATCAATATGGCTGCTTGTGTTTTTCCCCTAATAATAATAATAATTGTAATTACATATGTGGTAGGCCTATCACTTTCCTGACATGCAGGAATATAGTCGTCCTATAGAGCCGATTTCCTTACACAATGATTAAAGGAGTATTGAAGTCCTCTTCTCAGGATAGGTCATCAATATCCGATTGGTGGGGGTCTGACTTTCAGTGTGAAGAACCAAGGGAACTGGCAATTATTGTAGTCAGAAAACAGGTTGTGGTCAGGGCAGGCAGAGTTTCTGTGTATCCGTAAAACAAGCCAAAGGTCAGGGCAGGCAGCTGAGGGTCAATAAACAGGCATAATTTAGTACCTGGGCTGACAAACTCAAAGACGTATCTTCACTAGGACTAGCAAGCTATAATATCTAAAGCTCAGGGGAAAGTGACTTAAAAAGCATCTTTAAGCAGATTTGTACCTATAAAACTGGCTGACCTGTTACATGTGCACTTGGCAGCTGGAGGCATCTGTGTTGGTCCCATGTTTATAGGTGCTCACATTGCTGAGTAAAATTAAGTTTTGATATATGCAAATGAGCTTCTAGGAGCAACTGAGGCGTTGTCATTACTCCTAGAGGCTAAGCCACACCCTTGCACTTTTATTGACTTAAAGGGAGTCTTTCACCTGTTTTTCACCTGCAGTGCCCCACAGAAGATTGCATACACATACCAGACATACCTGTTTGCACTGTGTGTCTGTATTACATGTCCAGGAAAAACACTTTTATTCTGCAGAAAAACAGCTCCCAAGTGCCCAGCTCTGCTGCTGCAAGTTCCCAAAGCAAAGCAGACTGAAGAGGGGAGGGCTGATTTAGATGCTTATATCTTGTGATTGGTAGCAGATTGAAAAATGATTCTGACCTTCTTTGAAAGCTGGCATTCCAAGCTTTTAAATTATACCAAAACCACAGAATTATATCCAGAATATCAGAAGATATAGCTGTTAGAATTCAAGTCGGGAGAGAAAGCTGTTTTTAGTTTCACTTTCAGCTGGGCACTTGGGAGCTGTTTTCCTGGACATGTAATACAGACACACAGTGCACACAGGTATGTCTGGGATGTGTCTGCAATCTTCTGTGGGGCACTGCAGTTAGTTATATTGGTGAAAAACAGGTGAAAGACTCCCTTTAAAGGGAACCTGTCACCTCAAAAACGTGTATAAAACCACCAGCATTACCTCATTGTAGTCCTCAGTCTGTTAATAATCATAGGTTTGATCCCTTAGTCTAATGCTCCATAGGTTCAAAAAAACGATGTTTTAAGCGCCATCAGCACTATCTTGCTGGTCAGCTTGAAGTCTAGGGGGAAG
The DNA here is from genome assembly GCA_900303285.1 of Rhinella marina. Classification (NCBI taxonomy): domain Eukaryota; kingdom Metazoa; phylum Chordata; class Amphibia; order Anura; family Bufonidae; genus Rhinella; species Rhinella marina. Next base: position 70,793 of record ONZH01001813.1, on the reverse strand, counting down.
TGGCCTCCTTGCTTCAAGTCAAGGTAGGCACGCCCCCTAACCGTCCCCTTTTTTTGTGAGATTGACAGCCTGCAGTGCACATCGCCTAGGTCTCGCGCTTGCGCGGTGCGCTCCTTGGTAATGCGCAATCCCATCTCCTACTGCCGCTGTTAGTCGGGTTTCCAGCGGCGCACTACGCATGCGCGAGACTTTGGCGACCGCGGTCGCACTGCAGGCTGTCAATCTCACAAAAGAGGGGACGGTTAGGGGGCCTGCCTACCTTGATTTGAAGCAAGGAGGCCGCTACCCTCTTGACTTTAAGCTGACCAGCAAGATAGCGCTGATGGTGCTTAAAACATCGTTTTTTGAACCTATGGAGCATCAGACTATGGGATCAAACCTATGATTATTAACAGACTGGGGACTACTATGAGGTAATGCAGGTGGTTTTATATGCGTTTTTGAGGTGACAGGTTCCCTTTAACCCCTTCTACCCCGGGCCTGTTTTTACCTTCCTGCCCAGGCCATTTTTTGCTAATCTGACATGTGTCACTTTATGTGGTAATAACTTTGGAACACTTTTACTTGGCAATTACCAGGCCATTCTGAGGCTGTTTTCTCATCACATATTGTGCTTCATGACAGTAGTAAATTTGTGTCAAAATATTTCATTTTTATTTATAAAAAAATACCAAATTTACCAAAAATTTGGAAAAATTTGCAAATTTCAATTTCTCTACTTTGAAAATACATAGTAATATCTCCAAACATAGTTATTATTTTACATTCCCCATATGTCTACTTCATGTTTGGATCATTTTGAAAATGACATTTTAGTTTTTTGGGACGTTAGAAGGCTTAGAAGTTTAGAAGCAAATATAATCCTTCAAAATAGGTGTGCCCTCCTAGTTAAATAGAGCTGGCCCTGCTTGCTACCAACAAGTCGAGAACTTAATCAAATATACTAAATACACGCTCTGGCTAGTCGCGTTTCGGAACTTACAGTAACATAAGGATGCTACTGAGGAAGGAACCTGTAAGTTCTGAAACGCGTCTAGCCAGAGCGTATATTTAGGCTACCAGACTGACTATTATTAAATGTTCTGGAACAGTACGGATAAAGCAACTATTGAAAATGAATCAAAGCTGATCAAACACCAACAGATTGGGCGTGCAGCATTTTGGATGGTGCAAGTGCTGGGAGCCGTAGTGGAAGAAACTCATTGAGAGAACAATCTAGCAACAGGAGTCGAAGCTTGGCGTGGAGTACTTCACACAGCGCATGCGCCACCAGCCACAGTGACTGAGAGACGGGGAAGATATATCCCGCAACAGACACCGCGGTAAGAAAGTAAATCCTAACTCCATCTGGAGAAAAAGCTGAAAGGACACCAGCGGTAAGAGATATGAACAATATTAAGCCGTAATGACAGAATAACATCGATCTCTGTGACATTTTCTGTGGCAACATTCTCTGTGATTATACTCATACAAGCTATTTTCCTTTATATGAAGGAGTATAACTGACGCTCAGGTGTACAGTGGCATGGACATTGCGATTACTGTTAAGGTTGGAAGTGACGCAATGACATAAGGACTAACGCTATATACACATAAAATATGCATATCTAGCTCCGGACTTTACAATCAATCTGTGAATTGCTGGCAGCATAAAAAACTGCTATTATAGGTGTTACACATCAGCGTGGGCCCCACTGATGTGTTATTTGGGACCGTGACTGACAGTATATATTGATCTATAATTATATTTTATGGTAGTATCTTAAAGGGAATGAATTAAGTTCAGCAAGTGTGTATAGCAGAGTATACTCTAATCCAAGGTATCCTACAGTATCTACATACATATGTATAAGGAAGACTTTTTATGGGTGTAATTATTTTATGTTTATTTTATCTGTTTTATAATAAATGTGGTATATAGATAGTAATATGACTGTGTAGTTATTGGGAGAGCGGCCCATTATTAAGTATTACAAGTTTAGAAGCAAATCTTAAAATTTTAAGAAAATTTCCAAAACCCATTTTTTTAAGGACCAGTTCAGTTATGAAGTCACTTTGTGGGGCTTACATAATAGAAGCCACCAATTTTAGAAACTACACCCTTCAAGCTATTCAAAACTGATTTTACTAACTTTGTTAACCCTTTAGGTGTTCCACGAGAATGGAAGGAAAATGGGAATTAAATTTCTAAATTTCACTTTTTTTTTAAGCAGATTTAAAATTTTAATCCATTTTTCATGAAACACATCAAGGGTTAACAGCCAAACAAAACTCAAAATCTATTTTCCTGATTCTGGAGTTTACAGAAACACCCGATATGTGTTAAAAAACTAATGTATGGGCGCACAGCAGGCTTCAGAGTGGAAGGAGCACCATAAGCCTTTTGGAGAGCAGATTTAGCTGGAATAATAGTTGGGAGCTATGTCGCATATGAAGACACCCTGAGCTGACTCTACAGTGGAAACCCCCAAAAAGTCACCCCATTTTGGAAAGAGCACCTCTCAAGGAATCTTTCAAGGTGTGTGGTGAGCACTTTGTGCTCAAAATTGTTTCCTAGAATTAGGAAACACTTGGCAGTGAAAATGAAAAATTGAATTTTTTTCACAAAAAAGTTGCTTTACACCCACATTTTTCACTTTCACAAGGGGTAATGGGACAAAATGTACCCCACATTTTGTTCACCATTTCCCCCCGAATACGGCAACACCCCATATGTGCTCGTAGCCCGATGTACTGGCGCACAGCAGGCTCAGAGGGGAAGGAGCACCATATTGCTTTTGGAGAGCGGATATAGCTGGAATAATAGTTGGGAGCTATGTTGCATATGAAGACGCCCTGAGTTGGCCATTTCTAAGCACACATTTGTGAAAATGAAAAATTACTAGCAGACTCCAATTTTTCACATTCACAAGGGGTTAAAGGAGAAAATGCACCCCAGTATGTGTTCCCCATTTTCTCCCCATTCATGAAACACACCATATGTGCTTGTAGCCTGCTGTATGGATGCACAGCAGGCCTCCAGAGGCAAACTGCAAAATATGGATTTTGCAGGCCAGAATTAACAGACGTGGTTTTTTAATTGCCATGTCACATTTAAAAATTTCCTGAGGTCCCCAGAAATTAAAAAACCCCAAGAAGTGACCCCATTTTGGAAAGAGCACCCCCGTCCGAACATTTCAAGTGGTACAAAGGGTACTTTTTAGCAAAAAGGTGTCTCACAGAAGGCAGAAACACTTGTAAAAGCATTTCAAAGCACATATTTGTGAAAAAGAAAAATTACTAGCAAACCCCTATTTTTCACATTCACAAGGGATTAAAGGAGAAAATGCACCGCAGTATGTGTTCCCCATTTTCTCCCCATTATGGCAATACCCCATATGTGCTTGTAGCTCGCTGTTTTGATGCACAGCAAGCAAGCTGCAAAATGTGCATTTTGCAGGCCTGAATAGACAGAATTGGATTTTATGTGACCCCATTTTGGAAAGAGCACCCCTGTCCGAACATTTTAAGTGGTAGAAAGGGTACTTTTGACCTAACAGGTGTCTCACAGAAATGAATATGTAGTGGTTGGTGAAATGTGGATATGTAAGCTATTCGGAATATATCTGAGGTATAAAGTGATAAAATTACAGGGTACATCAAGGATGAATCTAATTATCCATGGAGGAGTGGTGGATTCTGAAACAATCATTGATGTACAGGCCAGGTTTTTTAGGGCAGGTTTTGCAGTGGTAAATGGTGTCCTTCCTAATCCCCCTTTTTGAACACACTCTGCATCTTTTTTGGGTCCTTCCCTTCCCCGCTGTTTGGGGGATTTCACCAGGGAAATGTCCTGGTACAACTCGGGCACCGTAACTTGCAGAAGTACTGGGGCCCTCTTCTGCTTGGTTTGGAAAAATTAGGGCCTTGATCACTACTTCTTGAAAGTGAAGGAAAGTTCCTGTGTGTCCTGTACACTTAAATAGCACATACGCATTGTACATTGCCGTTTGTACAATGTGTATGGCCAGCTTTTTGTACCACACTTTTGTTTTTCGTGTGGGGCTTCAGAACTTGATCTGAAAGATCAACCCCTCCCATGTGCCTGTTGTAGTCCAGGATGCAGTCTGGTTTGGGGACAGTGGTAGTGTTACCACGTACAGCAGGGGAGCTGGTGTTGGGGTGAATGCTGGTCAGTACAAGGGTGTCCCTCTTGTCCTTGTACTTAACCGCCATCATGTTTTCATGGAGGAGATCCTACTTTTACCCTTTCTCAGTGGTTGCCCAATCAGGGATCTAGGGAGGCCTCTCTGATTTTTGCAAGCCACAGTACACCTTACACTTAGGGACATGAAGAGGGGTATGCTGATATAATAGTTATCCACATAGAGGTGGTAACCCTTATCCTGCAGTGGGTGCAGCAAGTCCCACACTAGTTTCCCACTAACTCCTAGGCCAGGGGGGTATTCTGGGGGTTCAATCCGGGTGTCCCTCCCTTCATAAACCCGGAACCCATAGGTGTACCCGGACCTACTCTCGCAGAGCTTATACATTTTTATGCCATACCTTGCCCGCTTGCTGGGCAGGTACTGGCGGAATTTTACCCTCCCCTTGAAATGTACCAGGGACTCATCTATACAGATATTTTCTTCTGGTGTGTACACTTCATAAAACTTGGTGCTGAAGTGGTCAAGGATGGGCCTAATTTTAAAAAGCCAATCAAATGTTGGGTCACTTTGGGACAGACACTGTGCATTATCATTATAATGCAAAAATTTCAGAATAGAATCAAATTGTCACGCTCTGGTGTGTGTGTGTGTGTGTGTGTGGGGGGGGATATTCCACACCAAGCGCAGGAGGAAGAGGGGGGAAAGGAAATGGGATTAGGCCTGGAACTAGTGAAGGCAGATGGTCACCTCCTATTGAAACCCTGACTCCAGTCCTGGCTTACTAACAGTATGAACAGGCCTAGAAGGTAGGCGAGTTCATACGCTGGAAACCTGGGACCCTAACTGTCCCTGAAGGACCCTGAAGCCAGTGACTGAAATGAGACAAACTGTTCCTCCACCAACCTGGACGAACAGTAGTCGCCCCTCAGGCCCAAACACGGGGAAGATATACACAAATAAACAAAAGGGAAATAAGACACTTAGCTGTCCTGAAGATAATGGCAGCAATGGGATCTCCACAGAGAAACACACACCAAACGACCACAGACACCACAGAAAGTATAAACCGCACAGCATGGTGGGAGAAGCAACACTAAATAGACAAAGATAATTGATAAAACATCTACACCTGAAGGGGGTGGGTGTGGTGAATGCCAGCAACAAATCAACCAAAGGAGAACCTGTCAGTTTAACCCACGGGTTGCCAATCTGACAGACATCCTGATACCTGTCGCAGGAATGTCCGTGACACAAATCTATTCCGAGCCATGGCGTTACTAAATATTGGAGTGTGGTACAAGACATCCACACTCCAATACTGTCTCATTTCTGGGGTCTGTGCCATATGCAGAACAAGCCCCCAGAAGATTTTCATTTCTGTGGCTGTAACTGGGGTCCAACCAAGGGGTCTTGCGTATGACGATGTAGGTTTTTGGGAAATAAACTGCTTGGCATATAAATTTGTTTGGGCCACGATAAAATTTACTAAATCTTCACTGAAAAAGATTTTGAAAAAATCAATTTCTGTGAAGCCCGTGCAGTCAATTTGAATTCCAGAGTTTCCCACAAACTTTGGATTTTTGCCTGATAAACGTCAGGGGGTGGGGTCCATATGGGCTCACTCTGGGGGGCTGCCTCTGCTGTTGTTCTGGGGTGCCTTCTAGAGGGTCCCTCATCAGCAGATGATGATGAGGGTGTAGAGGAGTAGAGGAAAGTGACATCCTCTTCTCCTTACTGGCAGACTCGGTATCAGAGGCAAGGATGGCGTATGCCTCTTCTGCCGAGTACACTCGTTGAGATGTTTGGGGCATTTTTATTTTATTGGGGTGTGATGGGTGAAACGTGGAAAACTTTATTTAGTGTGAGGGGTGTGTATGTAGTGTTTTCACACGTGAAGGGGTTTGTTATAGTTTTGAAATAGAATAAAAAAAAAAAGGGGGAGGTCTATTCTGCAAAAAAAAAGTATTTACTGCAGAAAAAAGTATTTACTGCACAAAAAAAGTGGACACTACTGATCGGTGCTCAGTGGTTTCAAAATGCACGTATGCAGATGATGTAAAATATGTAAAAAAAGCACACTACTAATTGGTGCTCTGCAGCACGCACACAAATCATGTGGGCGTGCAAAAACTGTAGTATAAAAATTAACTACAGTTGTCTGCAAAATGCACGTACACAGATGGTGCGTTCGTGAAAAATCCTAAACTGACACTAACTGAAATTTATATCTATCTACCACTAACTGCAGTTCTTTTTTCCTCAAAAAAACACCAAAAACCTAAAATATGTGCAGATGCTGATGATACAGCACGCACGCACACAGATCGTGTGTGCGTGCAGAAACTGTAGTGTAAAAATTTACTACAGTTCTCTGCAAACTGCACGTACGCAGATGCGTTCGTGCAAAATCCTAAACTGACAGTAACTGAAATTCATATCTATCTATCTATCTACCACTAACTGCAGTTCTTTTTTTACACAAAAATTTTTTAAAAAAACCAACTCCAAAATGTAACATAGTAACATAGTTTATAAGGATGAAAAAAGACATCTGTCCATCCAGTTCGGCCTGTTTTCCTACAAGTTGATCCAGAGGAAGGCAAAAAACCCCTGTGAGGTAGAAGCCAATTTTCCCCACTTTAGGGAAAAAATTCCTTCCCGATTCCAATCAGGCAATCAAAATTACTCCCTGGATCAACGACCCATCTCTAGTAACTATAACCTGTAATATTATTACCCTCCAGAAATACATCCAGGCCCCTCTTGAACTCTTTTAGTGAACTTATGTTCTCTTCCCGGGCATCTATGCCTCTTTTGATGCCACCCATTATCTTACTGGCCTTGGCAGCAGCTGTCTGACACTGGTTTCTGCAGCTTAGTTTGCTGTTCACTAAAATTCCTAGGTCCTTTTCCATGTCAGAGTTACCCAATGTTTTACCATTCAGTATGTACTGGTGACTTGCATTATTCCTTCCCATATGCATAACCTTACCTTTGTCAGTGTTAAACCTCATCTGCCACTTCTCTGCCCAAGCCTCCAGTCTATCCAGATCCATCTGTAGAAGTGTACTGTCCTCTTCTGTGTTAATTACTTTACACAGTTTAGTGTCATCTACAAAAGTGATATTTTACTGTGCAAGCAGGGGCGTAGCTATCGGGGAAGCAGGGGAAGCCAGTGCTTCGGGGCCCGAGGGCAGAAGGGGCCTGGGAGCAGTAGCAGCATACAGAGGCCTGCCAATATCTTTCTTACAAGCTCCTGTGCTGCGGAGCTTCAGACACGCCCCCTCTTCACTCCAGCAGAGCAGGACCTGGCTTACCAGCTGTAGACACACCCCCTCAACACAGGATGTTCTGCTGGAGGAGGAGAGAGATGGCAGGGCTGGAGAAGAAGTGTGTGGAGAGGCAGACAGTGGGTGAGTGAGTCTGCTGTGTGGGACTAGGGTGGCCATCCGTCCGGTTTTTGGCCGGACAGTCCGGTTTTTGAAGGGGGCACTACAGGCTAATCTGAGGTCTGAAGGGGGCACTACAGGCTGATCTGAGGTCTGAAGGGGGCACTACAGGCTGATCTGAGGTCTGAAGGGGGCACTACAGGCTGATCTGAGGTCTGAAGGGGGCACTACAGGCTGATCTGAGGTCTGAAGGGGGTACTACAGGCTGATCTGAGGTCTGAAGGGGGCACTACAGGCTAATCTGAGGTCTGAAGGGGGCACTACAGGCTAATCTGAGGTCTGAAGGGGCACTACAGGCTGATCTGAGGTCTGAAGGGGGCACTACAGGCTGATCTGAGGTCTGAAGGGGGCACTGTGGGCTGATGTGAGGTCTGATGGGGCACTGTGGGCTGATCTGAGGTCTGAAGGGGGCACTGTGGGCTGATCTGAGGTCTGAAGGGGGCACTGTGGGCTGATCTGAGGTCTGATGGGGGCACTACAGGCTGATCTGAGGTCTGAAGGGGGCACTACAGGCTGATCTGAGGTCTGAAGGGGGCACAGTGGGCTGATGTGAGGTCTGATGGGGGCACAGTGGGCTGATGTGAGGTCTGAAGGAGGCCCTGTGGGCTGATGTGAGGTCTGATGGGGGCACTGTGGGCTGATGTGAGGTCTGATGGGGGCACAGTGGGATGATTTGAGGACCATTACAGCGGGTCCTTATTATTTCTGGGAGCACTACTGGAGGCACTATGGGAAAATGGTTTCTATTATGGGGAATTATTACTACTACCAGGGGTACTATTGGGGGTGTTACTATTAGTACAATATGGAGGGCACTACTGCTAAAAAGGGATACTGGTGGAGCATTATCACTATTGGGGCACTATTACTAATGGGACACTCTAGGAGAGAATTATTAGTGGGAGCACGGTGACTATATGGGGTCCTACCTATATGGCACTGTTATATCTACAGTATAGTATTTGGGGACATTGGGGAGCACAGTGGGCGCAGTATTTTAGGCAGCAGCAGGATAACAGTAAAAGTGGGTAATCTATGATGTCTTTGTGGCAGAGAGAAGATGGAGCTGAAAGAAGTGTCATGGCGGTGTGGGCCAAATAGAGAAGATGAGAAAAGAGAAGATCTACATCAAGACGTCACTGGATGTAAGAGGTAAGTGGTGCTGTATCATCTGGTATGTCTGGTGCTGGTGAATGCAATGTCCATCCAAATATGTGTCACCTGCCGGTATATGGTATGTTACTGCTGCAGCCAATCAGTGCTCTAATGCTGAGAACTGGCTGCAGTGGTCACATGCCATACACCTGCCCATCAGTGTGCACATCACCAGCACTATGACAGATGTGCACACTCGCCCATTACATGCCTGTCAGTCTTTGTTTACGTGGCAGCAGCAATGATGCCAGAAAGTCCAGAGTGTCACAGGCGTCACCACTGCAGCCATATAACCAAAGCATTCAATGGCAGGGAGGGAACAGCTGAGAATTGGCAGAGAAGTCTTCAAGCTGCTGCTGGGTGTTGTAGTGTACCAGCAGCTTCATGCTATTCAGTTGTTTTACTGCCTCATAAAGCAGTCTGCCTTCATGACACCTGCCCCCCCCAATATCCTGTCCTTCTCTTATCTCATCCTCATGGAGCCCCTTCTGTCTCCGTTCCTCCCTCATTTATCCAGAGCTCCTGTTCCACCTTCCTTTCTACTACTGCTGCCCTGCACAGACCTCCAGCCCCTACTTCTAGTATGAATCCCCCTCAGAGCCCCTTTCACCTACTTGCTGTGTCCACCCCTCCTGTCCATCCAGGGCCCCTGGCCCCTGTCTCACACCTCTGCCTCTCATTATGGTAGTGTCCTTCTAATGGCTCAGGGTTATGTGACTGTGCCTCCCACCCCGTACTGTGCTCCCTTATACCCTGCATTGTGCCCCTTACCATACCCTGCACTGTGCTTCTAGTCATTCCGTGTACTGTGCCGTTATACCCTTTTATTCAGTCACTGTATGGAGGTGTTATCTAGTGTATGGCGGCGTTAGCCAATCCCTGTATGACAGTGCTATCCGGTGACTGTATAGCGGTGTTATCCAGTCACTGTAGGGAGATATCCGGTGACTGTATGGCGGTGTTATCCAGTCACTGTAGGGAGATATCCGGTGACTGTATGGTGGTATTATGCAGTCACTGTATGGAGATATCCGGTGACTGTATGGTGGTATTATGTAGTCACTGTATGGAGATATCCGGTGACTGTATGGTGGTATTATGCAGTCACTGTATGGAGATATCCGGTGACTGTATGGTGGTGTTATCCAGTCACTGTATGGAGATATCCGGTGACTGTATGGTGGTATTATGCAGTCACTGTATGGAGATATCCGGTGACTGTATGGTGGTATTATGCAGTCACTGTATGGAGATATCCGGTGACTGCATGGTGGTGTTATGCAATCACTTTATGGCGGTGTTTTCCAGTGAATGTATGGTGGTGTTATCCAGTTATTATGTGGAAGTATCTAGTTACTGTATGGCGGTGTTATCCAGTTACTGTATGGCGGTGTTATCCAATAACTGTATGGCAATAACTATATCCACTTTCCTGCCCACTCCACCTTTTTTAGACCTGGCATGAGTGGGGAAAAGTTGCAGATTGCGGCGCAAAGGACCTGTGCGCCAAAATCTGTGTCAGAAATACGCTTAATATAGGTATATTTCTGTTTTAATAAATGAACCCCTAATTGTCTTATGATTCCAGGGTAGGGCTAATATCTTTATAGTATATAGATCCCGGTATATTACACTGTGCCCTGTATTTCCCAATAAATAAATGATCCTTGGGTAACACAGTCCTCGCCCCTGACCACCAGGACCAGGCTGTGCTCTGTCAGTACATGGCGGCCTCTCTGCTCCGCTGTGTCCTGCTGCTTATTCTGGCACTAAGGCCGGGTTCACATCACATTTTTCCCAACCACTTAATGTATACATTAAGTGATGCCTCAGACTGATCCATACGGTGGCGTCCGTTCACCATACAGTTCCATTGTAAAACAACATATACATTAACGTATGCATTTTTTGTACTGGACTCTGCAGGATACAAAAACGTGGTGAGCTGCATATTTGTATATGGTACCTTTTTTATCAATATCAAACGGATAGGAAAAACATGATGTGAACCCACTGTTACATATGAACAAATGAGATGCCAGAAGGGTCATGGGGGGAAGGGGCCCGCACAAAAATTTGCTGTGGGGCCCAGTCAGTTCTAGCTACGCCACTGTGTGCAAGCCTTCTACAAGATCATTAATAAATGTATTGAAGAGAATAGGGCCCAATACTGACCCCTGTGGTACCCCACTAGTGACAGTGACCCAATCTGAGTATGTACCATTAATAACCACCCTCTGTTTTCTATCACTGAGCCAGTTACTGTATTTTTCGCTTTATAAGACGCACCCGAAGATAAAACGCACCCCAGATTTTAGAGTAGGAAAATGAGAAAAAAATATTTTTCATCAGACCTCATATCAGACCCCCCACAAATTTCAGGACATCACATCAGACCCCCATCAGACCTCAGATCAGCCCAGTGTGCCCCCATCAGACCTCAGATCAGCCCAGTATGCCCCCATCAGACCTTAGATCAGCCCAGTGTGCCCCCATCAGACCTCAGAACAGCCCAGTGTGCCCCCATCAGACCTCAGATCAGCCCAGTATGCCCCCATCAGACCTTAGATCAGCCCAGTGTGCCCCTATCAGACATCAGATCAGCCCATTGTGCCCCATCAGACCTCAGAACATCAAAATGTGCCCCCATCAGACCTCAGATCAGCCCAGTGTGCCCCCATCAGACCTCAGATCATCAGAATGTGCCTCCATCAAACCTCAGATCAACCCAGTGTGCTCCCATCAGACCTCAGTTCAGCGCAGTGTGTCCCAATCAGACCTCAGAACAGCCCAGTGTGCCACCATCAGACCTCAGAACAGCCCAGTGTGCCCCCATGAGACCTCAGATCATCCCAGTGTGCCCCCATCAGACCTCATATCAGCCCAGTGTGCCCCCATCAGACCTCAGATCAGCCCAGTGTGCCCCCATCAGACCTCAGAACAGCCCAGTGTGCCCCCATCAGACCTTAGATCAGCCCAGTGTGCCCCCATCAGACCTCATATCAACCCAGTGTGCCCCCATCAGACCTCAGATCAGCCCAGTGTGCCCCCATCAGACCTCAGAACAGCCCAGTGTGCCCCCATCAGACCTCAGATCAGCCCATTGTGCCCCCATCAGACCTCAGATCAGCCCACCCAGTCCCATAACAATAAAATAAAAACCTCTCTTACCTGTCCTGCGCTGCGGCTCCGCTTGGGGAAGCGCTCACTTGTATTCGCTTTATGAGACGCACCACAATTTCCCCCCTACTTTTGGGGGGAAAAAGTGCGTCTTATAAAGCGAAAAATACGGTACTTACCCACATACAGACATTTTCTCCCAGGCCAAGCATTCTCATTTTATATACTTACCATACCCTGCACTGTGCTTCTAGTCATTCCGTGTACTGTGCCGTTATACCCTTTTATTCAGTCACTGTATGGATGTGTTATCTAGTGTATGGCGGCGTTAGCCAATCCCTGTATGACAGCCAATCCCTTATGTGGTGCATTGTCAAATGCTTTGGAGAAGTCCAGATATACGATATCCATTGATTCGCCGATATATGTGCAGATATAAATTAGCACACTACTGATAGGTGCTCTGCCGCATGCAAGCACGCAGATTGTGCTTGTGTGCAAAAACTGTAGTGTAAAAATTCACTACAGTCCTCTGCAAACTGCACGTATGCAGATGCGTTCATGCAAAATCCTAAACTGACACTCACTGAGATTTATATATATATATATATATATATATATATATATATATATACAGTACAGACCAAAAGTTTGGACACACCTTCTCATTCAAAGAGTTTTCTTTATTTTCATGACTATGAAAATTGTAGATTCACACTGAAGGCATCAAAACTATGAATTAACACATGTGGAATTATATACTTAACAAAAAAGTGTGAAACAACTGTAAATATGTCTTATATTCTAGGTTCTTCAAAGTAGCCACCTTTTGCTTTGATTACTGCTTTGCACACTCTTGGCATTCTCTTGATGAGCTTCAAGAGGTAGTCACCTGAAATGGTTTTCACTTCACAGGTGTGCCCTGTCAGGTTTAATAAGTGGGATTTCTTGCCTTATAAATGGGGTTGGGACCATGAGTTGTGTTGGGCAGAAGTCAGGTGGATACACAGCTGATAGTCCTACTGAATAGACTGTTATTACTTTAAGAAATGAAGGTCAGTCAGTCCGAAAAATTGGGAAAACTTTGAAAGTGTCCCCAAATGCATTTGCAAAAACCATCAAGTGCTACAAAGAAACTGGCTCACATGAGGACCGCCCCAGGAAAGGAAGACCAAGAGTCACCTCTGCTGCGGAGGATAAGTTCATCCGAGTCACCAGCCTCAGAAATCGCAGGTTAACAGCAGCTCAGATTAGAGACCAGGTCAATGCCACACAGAGTTCTAGCAGCAGACACATCTCTACAACAACTGTTAAGAGGAGACTGTGTGCAGCAGGCCTTCATGGTAAAATAGCTGCTAGGAAACCACTGCTAAGGACAGGCAACAAGCAGAAGAGACTTGTTTGGGCTAAACAACACAAGGAATGGACATTAGACCAGTGGAAATCTGTGCTTTGGTCTGATGAGTCCAAAATTGAAATCTTTGGTTCCAACCACAGTGTCTTTGTGCGACGCAGAAAAGGTGAACGGATGGACTCTACATGCCTGGTTCCCACCGTGAAGCATGGAGGAGGAGGTGTGATGTTGTGGGGGTGCTTTGCTGGTGACACTGTTGGGGATTTATTCAAAATTGAAGGCATACTCAACCAGCATAGTGGGTGATGATTGTGTGAATGTAGAATCCGGGTGGGTGGAATTACAAGGGGAGACTAACAATGAAAGAATTATTTTTGGTGTAATTTATAGACCCCCAAACATCACTGAGGAGATAGAGGATCAGCTGCATAGACAAATAGAGCGGGCTGCCCAGGCGGGTACAGTAGTGATAATGGGAGATTTTAACTTCCCTGGTATTGATTGGGGTCATGGATCGGCTTCAACTGCAAAGGAGAGAAATTTTCTTAACTTATTGCAGGATAATTTTCTGGGCCAGTTTGTAGAAGAACCAACAAGAAGTGATGCACTGTTGGATCTGGTTATATCTAACAATGCAGAGATAGTTGAGGAGGTAATTGTTCGGGAAAACCTTGGTAATAGTGACCACAATATAGTTACTTTTATCCTAAAGTGTAGAAAGCATAAACATGCTGGGAGATCAAAAACATTTAATTTTAAAAAGGCCAATTTCCCAGGGTTACGGGCCACACTCCAGGACATAGACTGGGAGCAGCTGTTGTCAAGTAGTGACACAGATGATAAATGGGAGACCTTCAAATCTACACTGGGTAACTATACTGCAGAATTTATTCCTCGGGGGAACAAATACAAACGCTTAAAATTAAACCCTGAGTGGCTTAATGCGGATGTTAAAATGGCAATACATGAAAAACAAAGGGCATTTAAAATATACAAATCAGAGGGGTCTGCCATAGCCTTTAATAACTACAAAAGGGTTAATAAAGATTGTAAAAGGACAATAAAAGCAGCAAAAGTTCAAAATGAAAGGCTGGTGGCCAGGGATAGCAAAACCAATCCCAAAAAATTCTTCAAATATATAAATGCAAAAAAACCTAGGTCAGAGCATGCAGGACCCCTGAATAATAGTGATGGGGAATTGATTACTGGGGATCAGGAAAAGGCGGAGCTACTGAATGAGTTCTTTAGTTCTGTATATACACATGAAGAGGTGGGAGCTGCTGTCGGTAGAGTAAATGCTGGTGATACTTCATGTAATATACTCAACTGGTTCAATATAGATATGGTCAAAGCTAAGTTAAACAAAGTAAAGGTGAATAAGGCTCCAGGACCGGATGGGTTACACCCAAGAGTTCTTAAGGAAATTAGTTCAGTAATTTCTTTGCTCTTGTATATAATATTCAAAGATTCTCTGGTGACTGGCATAGTGCCGAGGGACTGGCGTAAAGCAAATGTGGTGCCCATCTTCAAGAAGGGCTCTAGGTCATCCCTGGGGAATTACAGACCGGTGAGCTTAACGTCCATTGTGGGGAAACTTTTTGGGGGTCTAATAAGGGACTATATACAGGAATATGTTTTGGATAATAGTATTATAAGTGATAACCATCATGGTTTTACTAAGGACAGAAGCTGTCAGACTAACCTGATTGATTTTTATGAAGAAGTGAGTAGAAGTCTGGATAGAGGGGTGGCTGTGGATATTGTGTATTTGGACTTTGCAAAAGCGTTTGACACGGTCCCTCATAGACGTCTGACGGGTAAATTAAGGTTGGTTGGATTAGAAAATCTACTCTCTAACTGGATTGAGAACTGGCTGAAGGAGCGTACTCAGCGAGTGGTGGTGAATGATTCCTACTCTGGATGGTCTCCAGTTATAAGTGGTGTACCCCAAGGTTCACTGGGTCCAATTTTATTTAATTAATTTATTAATGATATAAAGGGAGGAATTAACAGCACTGTTTCAATTTTTGCAGATGACACTAAGCTTTGTAGTAGAGTCCAGTCTATGGAAGATGTGCAGAAGTTACAAGCTGACTTGGACACACTGAGTATTTGGGCATCCTCTTGGCAGATGAGGTTCAATGTGGATAAATGTAAAGTTATGCATCTGGGTACTAACAACTTGCATGCCTCCTATATCCTAGGGGGAGTAACACTGGGAGAGTCACTTGTAGAGAAGGATCTGGGTGTCCTTGTAGACCATAGACTGCAGAATAGCATGCAATGTCAATCGGCTGCTTCTAAGGCCAGCAGGATATTGTCATGTATTAAAAGAGGCATGGACTCGCGGGACAGGGACGTCATATTACCACTGTATAAAGCATTAGTACGGCCTCATCTGGAATATGCTGTTCAGTTCTGGGCTCCGGTTTATAGGAAGGATGTCCTGGAGCTGGAAAGGGTGCAGAGACGGGCAACTAAACTGTTAAGGGGCTTAGAGCATCTTAGCTATGAAGAAAGATTGAAGGAGTTAAACTTGTTTAGTCTTGAGAAGAGACGTATAAGGGGGGACATGATC
This sequence comes from Rhinella marina, assembly GCA_900303285.1. Lineage (NCBI taxonomy): Eukaryota > Metazoa > Chordata > Amphibia > Anura > Bufonidae > Rhinella > Rhinella marina. The sequence goes on along the minus strand of ONZH01001813.1, from coordinate 54,989 downwards.
AACCTGTATAAGTATGTAAATGGCCCATACAAAAATATGGTGAAAAACTGTTCCAGGTAAAATCCCCTCAAAAGACAAGGGGGCACTGCCTCCGCCTGGAAAAGCAAAGGTTCAGACTCCAGGGGCGACAAGCCTTCTTTACTATAAGAACTGTGAATCTGTGGAACAGTCTACCGCAGGAGCTGGTCACAGCAAAGACAGCTGAGGGCTTCAAAACAGGCTTAGATAAATTCTTAGAGAAAAAGAAGGTCACCACATATTAAGAAATGTAGAGTCATGTCTTAAGGTTACCCGTCCCCCTCCCCTTCATCACTCCTACCCCCTCCCTTGGTTGAACTTGATGGACATGTGTCTTTTTCCAACCGTATTAACTATGTACAGTAACTATGTAGCATGGCTACCACAGCATCTTGCAGCGGCATGCTATTCCATTGCGTTTAGTTGGACCATCATTTATTTATCAACAGGACAATGACCCCAAACACACCTCAAGGCTGTGTAAGGGCTATTTGACCAAGAAGGAGAGTGATGGGGTGCTATGCCAGATGACCTGGCCTCCACAGTCACCAGACCTGAACCCAATCGAGATGGTTTGGGGTGAGCTGGACCGCAGAGTGAAGGCAAAAGGGCCAACAAGTGCTAAGCATCTCTGGGAACTCCTTCAAGACTGTTGGAATACCATTTCAGGTGACTACCTCTTGAAGCTCATCAAGAGAATGCCAAGAGTGTGCAAAGCAGTAATCAAAGCAAAAGGTGGCTACTTTGAAGAACCTAGAATATAAGACATATTTTCAGTTGTTTCACACTTTTTTGTTAAGTATATAATTCCACATGTGTTAATTCATAGTTTTGATGCCTTCAGTGTGAATCTACAATTTTCATAGTCATGAAAATACAGAAAACTTTTGGTCTGTACTGTCCGTACCATATCACTGCCGGAGCTGCGATGGGCCGGTCTTCGTAATCCGGCCCATCGCAGCGATCGGAGCTGCAGGTGGGGCGGAAATACCGCCTCCTGCCCACAGTTGATTTGGCTGCCTGTTCGGCAGAGCAGCCATCGCACCCCGGTTCCCCGGCGATTACGTCCGGTGGCTGGGTGTTCCCCCCGCCGTAGTACTACGGCGCTGGGCAGCAACTCAATTCCTACAGCGTCGTACATGTGCGGCTCTGGGCGGGAAGGGGTTAAGGAGAAGTCAGGGCCAAGTGTGATGATGTATTCACTGACTGGTGTTGTCTATCAAAGTATAGAGGGCGTGACAGTTTCTAAAAGAGCAGTGCCTCTAGGTGTAATGTTAACTCCCCCATTGCTCCTAGAGGCTCATTTGCATATATAGTAAAACATAATTTTTCTCAGCAATGTGGACACATAGGAACATGGGACCAACACAGATGTCTTCAGCTGCCAAGTGCACATGTAACAGGTCAGCCAGTGTCATAGGTACAAATCTGCTGACAGATGCCCTTTGATTAAACTGAATTATTTTATTTTATGATGTAAAATCCTTAACAAGTGATATTTTCATGCTCAAAGTTATATTTAAAGGGGTTGACACATCACAGACATCTTCTTTGACAACTTCTTTTAAGTGTTACTGCTGTTTCATTAAAATTTTTACACGTCATAGTGACATGTCAGAAGCTTTGATCAATGAAGACTGTGTGCTGAGACCCCTGAATCACTGAAACGAAAAGACTTAAGTACTTGGCTGAGTGCTGAGCTCTTTTGACTTTGATTGGACTCTATCTATCTATCTATCTATCTATCTATCTATCTATCTATCTCATATCTATCTATCTATCTATCTATCTATCTATCTATCTATCTATCTATCTCATATCTATCTATCTATCTATCTATCTCATATCTATCTATCTTTCGATCTATCTATCTCATATCTATCTATCTATCTATCTATCTATCTATCTATCTATCTCATATCTATCTATCTATCTCATATCTATCTATCTATCTATCTATCTATCTATCTATCTATCTATCTCATATCTATCTATCTATCTATCTATATAATATCTATCTATCTATCTATCTATCTATCTATCTATCTATCCCTTAGCTTGATTGATATTATCTTGAAGCTAGGGTGCGTGTTATCACTACGTCTTCCAGTTTTTCTCACTATCACATCAGCATCCCTGCGATCCCTAGAAAACACACAATTCCCGGGACATTTGTGAGCATAAGGAGGATCTCAACTACTACAACGAAGAGGTAATTGAGTGGAAAGATGATTTTAAAGATAAGTAATTGAATGGAGCTGCCTACACACTCGCTATTAAATGAGGTAGGAGAGCATGGAAATTAAACAAATTATTGATTCACAAAAGCAATTATGCTATTTGCACCAGAGGTGCTGGTGCCTATAGCGGGTGCTGGTGACTACAGAAAAGCAACAGCATGGGAAATCATTTGTTACAAGTCTGTATTTCTAAGGGCTGGGAAAAAGGCATGAAATAACATCTAAGCATTATTAAACTGACACTTAGTCAGAGATAAGAACGGCGCAGTTTAGCTCAATATTCATAGAAAAAGAGTTTTTATTTTTTTAGAATTTTTGGCTGTTTTTCTTTTTTATTTGGGCAATACTATACCACTGAAAATGAAATACACACTATTGTCCTGTAGCAGTCAGCACAGAGAAATTAAACTCCTACATAGATAAGTAATCTATTATTAGTTTACCGCTGCTGTGAGGAGAAGATTAATTCTCTTTATAATATTACGTAGGTGTATCATTTGGCGCAGAATTAGGATAACAGTATGACAGCTCTATTGTTCTCTTAAAAGGTTTAGATAAAGATGGCCACAGAGGAGCATTACATTGATTATTACAAGTCACCCCCACAGCTAGAGTGATGGGCTGAGAGAGCTGACTGAGACTGTCTGGTGTGCTAAAAGTCCAAACACAGAGGAAGTCAAAAAGCTAGGACAGGAAATAGAATACATGAAGTAAAAAATATCCAAAAAACCATCCACTGAGTTTGTAAAAAAAAAAAATACACAGAATATTCACATACAGGTTGTTAATACGTGGTAGAAAAAATGCTGTGTCCCTTTAAAAGATGCAGTTTGTGGTCAACAGTAGATATACGCTACATGACTGATTAGACAGGCACAGAAAACAATTGACAAATTTTTGTTTGAGTGATTACCCAGTAAAAAGAGACAAGTTAATGGCCAAACATAAATTGACTGCTTATTTATACATGTTGTGTTGGTACAGTAAGAAGGCCTATTTTTTACCCATATTTCAAAAGCATAATTGAGCAGTTAAGTGCACCCTTGCTCCTCCCACTTCCTCTGCCAGGCCCTCTTTCTCCTTCCAGATTGACAGGGCCAGGTAAGATGACCATGCAGGAACCTGGCCTTCTCATTCAAGCAATAGAGGGAGGGGCAGGAGGAATGAGGATGCACAAAGTGGCTTGGGCCCACCCTTGGCGCACTTAAAGAGGACCTCTCACCTCTCCTGACATGCCTGTTTTAATAGCTTCATGCATTCCCCATGGAATAACAATTCTGGAACATTTATTCTTATGTCTGTATGTTGTGCCACTCCTTTATTATTTGCACTAGAAGTTATGAATGAATTGCTATTTGCCTTGAGTAAGGGAACAGAGGGGAGGTGACCAGTTGGGGGGGTGTACCTGCACAGTCTGAACATGGCAGCACTGATTGGCTAGAGTCAGTCTGTGCAGGTACACACCCCCAACTGGTCACCTCCCCTCTATTCCTTTACTGAAGACAAATAGCAATTCATTCATAACTTCTAGTGCAAATAATAAAGGAATGGCACAACATACAGACATAAGAATATATGTTCCAGAATTGTTATTACATGGGGAATGCATGAAGCTATTAAAACAGGCCTGTCAGGAGTGGTGAAAGGTCACCTTTAACTGTCCATTTGCATATGGATTAAAAGTACTTTTTCTCTATTTGAAAAGTATCATTAAATTCAACTAAGGCATTGTGCCTGGTTCAACGGTGACTTTCCTGTTGACCGATTCCCTTTGAGAGCTTATTTAATTTTAGAGATTTGAAGATCTTCAGAAAAACAGCAAAGCTCTGACCCCCTATAGCATAGAAAATAAAGATATATTTTGAACAGGATTATGGACTTCATATAATAAAAAATGATAGTCTGTCCTGACTGAAGAGCAGGTGTCCTTCTTACAGGACCTTCAGACCTTTTATGTTTAGTGGAAAATCCAGACATGTACAATATACTGTCTAGACAGCTCTCCTTTAAGTTAACAGTCCGATGTAGAAAAAGATAATTAGTTAAACCTCCATATTGGCATTTGCTATATTGCTATATAATACAGTGTTCATGAATAATGCATTACGTCTCTACATACTCTAAATTTCTCCTTCTGAACAATAGCACATATCCTTCACCTTTACAAATATGGTTGTCCACCCCTGACCCTTCTTCCATTCTGCTTTACTGCCCCACTGTTATGATAATTTGACAACTTGTGTCTCTTGAAGTCAAATTACGAGGGGATGCTGAGAAGTTCCTGGATTTGCCCCTTCCAGTTGTAATTGAAAAATGAATTTGGTGCCATATGAAAGCTTGATAACTTGTTATGTAACTGTGCAAATATCAGATGTTTACCATTGTTATAACTATTTTTAATTTCAGGTAGAAGCTGATATGGCCGAGGCACAAGGAAGTTTCACGTCTGTGGAGTTATGGGCCGTCATTTTTGTTTCTCCAGGGAAAGTCTGCAAAGGACATTCACACTGAGATGTCACAAACACTAGGGGAAAAATGTCCTTCCCACAGCACTGTCAAAACCTGGGTTTCTCATTTCAAGACTGGGCATTTCACCATTAAAGATGAACTCCAGTGGGCGCCCCTCAACCTCAACAGACCTGCAACGCAATGCTGTCTATAACCTGATTCTTGAGGACCGCCGAATATCTGCCAAAAAGATAGCCCAGATACTTCACATCTCCAGTGAGCGTGTAGGTTTCATTACTACCAATATCCTAGACATGCACAATCTTTCAGCGAAGTGGGTGCTGAAATGTTTGAACAGTGAACAGAAGGAGGCACGTCCAGAGCTGGGTTTGTTGAGGTTGTTAGTGTTTTAGGAAGGATACTCCTCCCCTAGTGTTTGTGATATCTCAGTGTGAATGTCCTTTGCAGACTTTCCCTGGAGAAACAAAAACTTCATGACAGCCCGTAACTCCACAGATGTGAAACTAATAACCCTTCAGCTTCTTGTACACCACTTGTTTTATTTTAAGTAGTTTTATGGGAAAGCATTGAATAACATCATCTGTTGGGCCATGCAGTCTCGAGGAATATTGACCAGCCCTCTCATTTTTATTTTCCCTGTAATAGTTTATTAACATTATTTTGTTATATACACATGTGCACCAACATCTGATCTACTCCTGCTCCTTGAAGAAACCTACACTTCATATATATAAAACACATACAATGAAAACTCTTTGAGATCACCATCCAAAATTGCATTAAATTTGGTCTTTCAGAGTGGTCTACTAAAGTGATAGTCCGGGAATAAATAATGCTCGCAGACTTCCTCAGCTAGGGAAGAAATCCTACTTACCTACTCCTCGCTGCTCTTGTGGACCATGCCCAAGCTGCGGAGCTAGTAAACAAGCCACGGATCGGAAGATGGACACGCTGGCGCTAAGTACCAGAACATCGGGGGGCATTATTTATTCCCAGTACAACATAGCTTTTGTGGAGCTTTAATCCTCATTAGAAATGTTAATATGAAGCTTTTTTCAGATTCTCATCTTGCAAGTGCCCTGGAGGTGGAGCTTCACTGTAAAGTACTCTCTGCATTGAGTTGATTCACAGTCCTGTCCTGCATTGATCTCCTGCTATAGCTGTCACTCAGAGCAGAGGGGAGGGGCTTAAAGTAGAGAGCATTATTTCTATATGTTACTCTTCATATAGCCTTGTTTTTATGGCCACAAATGCAGTCTGTGTTTCCTCAATATATACTTTGCTAAAGACAAGAGGACAAGATTGGACGTTGATTTTAGAACAGCTGTATTTCTTTCTCTGCTAGATCCAAACCTGTTTTTAGCTATAAAAAATATGAAGAAGACACGGAACCAGAGCCGCAGCTATTCTTGCCTTCACCATGGCAAAGGTTTAGTTCACTACCTAGCCTTGTATTTTTATACACTGGCAAGGCAAAGTGGCTTGTTGGTGCTCCCGTCGCACTCAGCACCTGAGGCGCTTGGCCTGGTAGTCCTCCATTCTAGGCTCCTACACAGACCATATACACAGCTGTGTGAGGGGGTCATATGCATGTGTGTAGGCCCAGGGTGGGCGGATTTGGCATTTCTGGGTTCCCAAGCAAAGTTATGCCTGGGTGGCCGGGACCGTGGGAGCTCACGTAAGCTGGTACTTTTTTCTGGATTGCAGGGTGATCGTAACCATGGATGCTATTTGCTGAAGTGGCGAAACCCCTTTAAAGGGAACCTGTCATCTCCAAAACACCCCCTGAACTAGAGTAAGCGTTGTATAGTGTAAGTGATGCTGAATCCGAATATGTAAGTTTTATCTTCATACTCCCTTCCATTCTGACGCTGTGCTCCCACAAACCAGCAGTAAAATGCATTGAGAGGACTCTTCTTTGAGTCCTCTCCATTATGTGAGTGAGGACTGGAGTCCAGTGAGTGCATTTTACTGCAGGTTTGTGGGAGCACAGCGTCGGAATAGAAGTGAGTATGAAGATAAAAATTACATATTCGGATTCAGCATCACTTACACTTTACACCGCTTACTCTAGTTCAGGGGGTGTTTCGGTGATGACAGGTTCCCTTTAAGTCACACTTTCAGATTAGCAGTACAACTGGAAATTCTGCTAGTTTTGTACAGCTCAGAAGGGCCCACTTTCCCCTGGACTTCTACACAGCTTAACTGGCACAGAGGTGGTATGTCCACCCCTTTTTTTCATTTTCCAACCAACCGCTTGTGGACAGCAGGAAGTATTTGCTTGTTTTGCATAGTATTGAACAGTGGCCTAACTAGAAATGACTGTGCAACGGCCCAGCCACGGGCCTCGCGAGATATAATGATTATTGTGTCACAGGTGTGGTGTTGCCGATGGTCACTCACGGTTTAGTGACTCCCTGGGCCGGCGAGCAGTTGCGTGGGAGGAAGGACACTGTTTCCTCCGGGGCACCTCTGGTCCACAGGAAAACTGCCGGATGGTGAGGTGAGGGGCCCTTGATGGTTTTGGGTATTTTAGGGTGTCTGTTGGCAGGGTCCTGGTGATTTGTCGTGACGCCAGCATCCGTGGGACGCAAAGTTTGTAGTATAAGTAAAGAGGACGCAGCTTTGGTGAAAACAGGGGAACTTTTACTCAGTCCTGAATCCTTGTTGTACAGATTATGCATACAGAGATAGCTCACAAGGGGTAGGTGCTGTAGACTTTTCAATAGGCTGGGTTCTAGGTTTAGCTATATAGCTTTCATAAGACAGCCAGGTTTTGGGTATTGCTTTGCTTTAAGATTCACACTCCTGAGGGGTAATGTGTGAATTACAATAAAGGACTATTGTGCACTTGTCATCCAGTAATTTTCCTCAGGGTCTGTGGAGCGTCTCCTGGGAACTGGCTAGTGATGGAGTCCAAAACAATTAGAATATGGATTACCTCCACCTGGTGCAACGCCTTGTGGCACTTTGATCTGGCTGTGGAATTAATGATGACTTTACTGGCTTTTAAGTTTCCCAGTGGCATTTGGGGTTAGGATTCCAGGAAAGCTGCTGGACCCTGCTTCTCCACTGTGTTCTGCCGACTCACTACACTGTACTCTGTCTCCAACCACCAACTTCACCCTCCTCCGTACAGAGGGGCGGCAGCAGATGACCAGCTCCATCTAGAGAGAGGAGTGTAACTATCTACATCAGCCTAATGGATAGCCTTACCATATATACAATATGACAGTTTTAAGCGAACCACTGTTAGTGGGACGCTGCAACTGGGCCCCAGAGAAAATTTTTGAACGGGGCCCCCTTGTCCCAGCAACTTCTTTGTCACCCACTGTTCCTCTGCAACTCTCTCTCCTGTGGCCAGTCAGGATCAATGTCTCAGACCAGGTCCAGCATCCGTTCTGCCCATTTCCTACATGTATATACTGTAGGTCTTGTATATAGTATCACTGTATATATTGCAATTATATAACACTGTTGAGGGGGCCCTGACAATAAAATCTATCAGTCCTCCTCTTGGGTGGGCCTCCTCTGAGTTTGGGCCCCATAGCAGCCGCTTCCCCTGCTTCCACTAAAGCAGTTGAAGTCTGCCACTGTGTAAGCCTACACGTGCCCCTGCCTTGGTTCAATGTAATGTGTGGCCATTTGATGGCATTAAGAGCTGTATTGGAAGCCCTCATTATGTATCAGGTTTGCCATCATTGCTGTAGAGCAGGGATGCCCAACCTATTACCGGCATGCCCGGATAGCCTACAGCTATCAGAGGATGTTGGGAGTTGTAGTTTTGCAACAGCCGGAGGGCTGCTGGTTGAGCATCCTTGCTGTAGAGGAAAGAAATAGCTCTGACTGCTTCTGCTGGCATCACCGTTCAAGATGTAATTAAAATTGTATGGCTTAATTGACTTTGCCTAATTTATTATGAGTACACCTATATTTGATTAGCCAATAAATCTTCTCTGATCACCCATTAATAACTTGTATTACTCATTCGCACACAATCTTTGTTTCCTACCACATGGAAATTCTGGTTTAAGAACGAAACACTGCAGTACTGCTTAATATTTCTAGAGAGTGATTTAGCAAAAACCTTTGACAATATTATTTCCCCGCTCTCCTTCATTTTGCTGATGCATATGATTATTAAAGCCAATGCTCTGCATTTTATCCGAAAGACCTTGTGCATATATAGTTGTCTCTACTGGGATCCCATAGCACACTAAGTGCAGGAAGATTATTCTAATAAAGAATATTAAAAAGGTTTCATTCGAAGTAGAAGAAACTAAGAACGAGTCTTAAATTCAAGGATCAGCTCGGGTGCTCTTTTTTTTTAAAAAAAAAAGAAAAAGGGAGGAGGTTAAAAAATCCTCAAAGCAGAAAGAAAAATTAAACGAGAAAATATCAGCTCGAAAAGAGTGTAAATTAGATTTTGATTAAAATCACTCACACATACAATTTTAGGTAAACTAATTTTGTGAGAGTGAATGTGTAATTTTAATATCTCTCCTGTCAGCAACCAGCGGAGAACAGGACGCGCTTTCAAAAAGACAACACTGACATGGGAGGTTTTTTTAAAATGGTGCAAATTATTGGAACATTTGACATGACGGAGAAATCAATAGGTGTCCTTGTAAAGTAATATCTTTACAGATGTTTTCTCTAGATATTTCTTGTTTGGAAAGGAGCACAAAAACAGACTTCTCCTAGTTGAGATAACTAGCCATAATTTAAAAATAAAAAAATCTGCCACTTTATATTATAGCTTATTGCTATTTTACCTTATTAGTCCTGTTTTGATATATTTCCGAATGTTGTCAAGGATTCTGTGTTAGAGGGGGTCCTGTACCGATAAGCTGATCATAGGTTGCCCCATTAATCAGCTGTAAGCTGTTCCCTGCATTGCTGCCACAGGAGAAGAAAGGCATACCTCCCAACTGTTCCGGATCCAGCGGGACAGTCCCTTGTTGCAATGGCTGTCCCGCTGTCCCGATACTGGGGAGGTATGTCCCGGTTTCTGGCAGCTGTCTCTGCGTCCTATGGACGTAGTTGCCTTTATTATGGTGAACCAGACAGCCAGCATCGGCTTCCTGCTTCATCATCCCTCCGTTCCCCCCTGCAGGCTCTCCATACCTCTGGTCTGGGCGGGGGGCAGGGCCAACCGTCAGCCTTAGCCCTGCCCCCTCCACAGACCAGATCAACCGATGTCCTGGTGCTTCTGCAGATGCTTCTAGGAAGAAGGTAAGTATATGGTGTTTATTTTTTTTACTTTTTGTGAGTGGCACAATGTGGGCATATAACTGTGGGGGCACAACATATTATTGGGGGGCACAATGTGTGCATGTTACTGGGGGCACAACTTGTTACTGGGGGGGCACAATTTGGGCATATTATAGGGCCCCAACATATTACTGGGGGGGCACAATGTGGGCATGTTACTGGGGGCACAACTTATTACTGGGGGGCACAATGTGGGCATATTACTGGGGGGGCACAGCTGGGCATATTACTGGGGGTACATAACAGGGCATATTACTGGGGGGCACAGCTGGGCATATTACTGGGGGCACACAGCAGGTCATATTACTGGGGGCATTTAACTGGGCATATTAATGGGGGCACATAACGGGAATAATTACTATGTGGAGCAGTAAGCGGACTAGGTGGCATTAGGTGTTTAGTTATGTTTTGGGAGGAGTTAGAGGCGTGGCCTAGTGGTGAAAAAATTTGCCGCGGCGCCCTCTGCGCACCGCACAATGTGTCCCTTTTTGTTCAATTACAAAGTTGGGAGGTATGGAAAGGCATTACACAAGTCCCATCAAAGAGGACCTGTAACCATATTAAAAAACTCAAACTGTTTACTGGGTTAAATAGTGCCAGTTCCCTGAGTATAGCATTGGTCATTTTATCTGTGTCTTTATAATTATGATGCACATTTGAAGAAGTTTGCCCTGGAGGTGGCAAGAACTTTACTTCTGAGCCAGGAAATTTCCTCCCTGCTCTGATGCTGTGAAAATATTGCAGACAGCGATGGAGTGGCCGGCTGCAGCATGATCTTGCAAGACATGGAAGATCTCACAAGCCATAACCTCTTCTCACTCAAAAATTGCTAACATATAAACTGTTCACATTTTTAATATCTAATCCTTTAATCTCAGTGGGCTGTACTGACATGCACTTTGTAGCCGCTCTCTGGGTGATAGATAAGGGTCTTAAATGGGACACCTCCCTCTATTAGTTAACTATTCTCTAACATAATACATGACAAGATGTTTCATAAACCACTTTGATCATTAGTGTAGCCATAGTGGCTGTTGTGACCATGCTCTTAAACTAAGGAAGGCCTCCTTCTCCACTCCGAAGCTGATTGGACAGCGGTCTCCTGAATGGCACGGCTATAGCTGCGTTTTCCTCTCTCATTTCTCCCTGCACTCATCTCTATGGTCAATGCAGAGAGGAGACAGCTGAACAATGCTCAATCTTCTATTTACAACCTGGACAACAGTCGGACCCGGAGAAATGAGTAAACACTGGACGTCATGTATAAAGCAGTAGTCTTTCCACTGCCCACAACTTGAGATCTTTATGTGAACCCCTTCACTTCACTGGACCACCAGGGATACAGGAATGAATTTCCTCACTGCCCTAGACCACCAGCCATATTGACTTTAACCCCTGTACTGCCATAAACTAACAGGTATACTGATAGTCATCCCTTCACCACCGTATAGTGACATTAATCCCTTTAATTCCCTTGAGCACCAGAAGTTCTTTCACTAATTTCTTCACTGTCCAAGACCATCTTGGATACTGGAATGAATCCCCTCCATGTCCTAGACCATCAGGAATATTAACATGAACCAGATGATATAGATAGAAACTGTCACTATAATGCTAGCCTGGATGTTAAATGACTATTTGCTTAGATGCTGTGTAGTCCTGTATATCTGGCTGATTTATGGTTAATGGGTGGTATAAATAAATATTTTTTGTTGCAGTCCTGGATTGCCCAGGTTGGAGGCGGCAGTGATGAGGTCAAAATTACCCCGGCTACAAAGGCTTAGAGGGAACATTGGCAGGGAGGCAGCTGAAAGTTGCATGCAGGCCGATTTAAAGAGAAGTTATTGGATAATTTGTGGGGCAGGGGTAAGCTGAACTTTTGGACTGGTGCATGTTTATTTATTTATTCATTTTATGCACTTGTATAGCACTACTATATTCCACAGCACTTTACAGACATTAGCATCAGGTTGTCCCCAATGGGACTCACCATCCAAGTTCCCTATCAATATGTCTTTGGAGTGTGGGAAGAAACCGGAGTACCAGGAGGAAACCCATACAAACATGGGGAGAACATACAAACTCCATGCAGAGGTTGTCCTTGGTCGGATTTGAACCTAGGACCCCAGTGTTGCAAGGCACCAGTCGTCCCTGACTTTATTCTTTCAGGTGTGTATGTATCAGTATAGGGGGAAAAGAGCAGTCAAGTGGGGCACCTCTTATCTACAAAAGTTACAAAAGAGGAGACGATTTCATGAAAAGTGAAATGAATTAATGACCTACAATTGTTAGCCATGTTTTTGTGATGCTCATAACCAGCTATATCATCTTATATGGCAAATTTGTTTCTCTTTGTAAATGACACACAATGAAACTTCCTAAAACACATGGAGGCTGATCAAATTATATCCAAACAAGAGTTTCAGATGAAGCAGAATAACAGGCGAAAAAATGGATGTTCAGAAGATGAAAAGAAAAGTAAATACAAATTATTTTTAAAAGTGAAAAGGGAAGCAATAATGGGTAAAATTGGTTTAAGTGCCTGTTTGAAAGCATGACTACACCTTAATCAGATTGCACCATGGTGTACTGAGTCCCACGGGGAGAAAATTGCATTTGAAAGTTCGAATGGCAGGCCCAGATGTGTATCTCCTGTAATTTCATGCTTAAGCTTCCATAGGCTGCTACATGTCTCCCAGCAGCAACTTCTCCCACCCGTCACCAACAGCATTATTAGTACAAGGAGTTTCGTAAATGTTAATGAGGTTTGAAACGATCAGCTTTGGGTCTGCGAGAAATAGCAGCTGCAGGTAATTTGGAAGGGTGTACAGACAGGAAATTAAAGCCACAAAAAGTAAGTAGCTGGAAAATGATAAATTAGTTAACAGACTTTACCTAAAATGTTTCTTAACCTTGTACTAGGCAGGCAAGGCCTTAAACATGGCGTATCCCTTCCGGTTTTGGGACAATTTGCAAATTTTAATATACACAAAGAAAAATATTTTATAATAAATTTTATGTTATCCCTATAACTGTTCTTTTTTTCTTTTTTAAAATATCACACAGCCCTTTACACTCACAGGTATCTTCATTCAATTTTATTTTAAAATGTAATGCTTTGTATAAAGGCATCAAAAGTCATGGTGGTGCCAAAAGTCTTACCCAAACTGAGCCTGAGATTGTACAGCACCAAGAGGGATGATGAGAGGTACAAATGTTTCTGTGTCACTAGTAAGCTGCATGTGGAAGAGATGACCGTAACAGTTATATTAGATGTCATAATAAAGGAGGTACCTGTGATGAGACAATCCTTTTAATTAATCATATTATACTATTTTGAAGTAATAATACTGATGATAAAAGTAGTTAAAGGGGTTGTCCGGCCATGGAGTAGACAAACCTTATGCTATGGTCTAAACATAAAAAATTAGACTCACCTTTCTGTGGTACCGCCACTGCTCTGTTCCTGATCCCCATGGATCCAAGTAGCGTCTGGGTCCTGTGACTGCTGCAGCCAATCACTGGCATCACTGGTCATGTTGGTTAGAATGGTAGCATGGACTGGTAGCAGCCGGAAACGAAACAGCAGCAGAACTGTGGAGAGATAAGTCTTCTTTTTTATGTTTACACTTCAGAAGCATAGGAGTTGGGGTTAGAAGTCATGGGCGCCTAACTAATAAACTACAGATCTACAAGGCCTTTACGTGGTCCTTGACCATAGATAAAGTTTAATAGAAAAAGACGATTGGCGAGAAGGAAGTGCTCCTTTCCAACAGTCGGTTGCTCGTTCAGGGAAGGGGACCACTGTATTTACATGCAGTGATCTCCTTCACAGTATGAGGACAAAGGATCACTTTTGCGATTGCTCGTCCCCATACACAATCATTGTTTCTGGGCAGCAGATCGCTGTTTACACCACATGATCTGCTGCTCAGACATGATGATTTGTGGTGCCTGGACAAACAACAGGATCACCTGATGAACGAGTGCTTTGTTTGTTCATAGGGTGATCAGCGGTACATTTACATGGGCAGATTGTCGGGAAGGACCATTCGCAGTTCCCAATAATCTGCCCACCAATTAGACAGTCTAATTATAACTTTACTGTTTGTTTTTTACTCCTCCACTCATATTGATCTGCTTTACATCACTTGTCTCATCTACCTCATTATTCATATGTACTTTGGTGTATAAATATGTGACTCTTCAGATACTGTCTTAAGAGACACCTAACGAAGAGGCCCAAGTAGTATCAGAAGCTTGCAATTGTGTCATCATCTTTTCAGTTAGCCATTAAAAGGTATTAACTACTGAGGAATCTCAATCTTTTTTCATCTTATTTTTACTGGCTAACACGGCACAAATATATATATTTTTAGTTGAATATATTCCATGCACGGATGCTACGTATATAGGTAGGAAACCGTTAAATTGGCAGCCCTGGTTACAGGTTCTTGGTAGTGGGCTGGTCCCATTTTCCTATGAGTTGCAATAAAGAGTTCCTAGCAAGCTAAAGAAAAGTCCTTTGTTAATGTGCTCTGTTAAATAGGCCATGAAGGAACTCTTCCCCAGGAAAACACTAATCCTGGGAGTGGAAAAAGCGACTTTGTTGAGAACTACCTCTGAGATGCTTATGATTTTGAACTTTACTGCCCGTGGTCTTCGTTTATAGCTTCTGGCACCCACCACACTTCTGAGACGGAATGGTCATTCAATCTATGACTACACCCTGCAGACTGGGCATTACCATTACCTCTATACACAGTCATTTGGGAAGATTTATACTCTGTGAAGTACATATGAACTGTGCCTGCTCCATGCACTTTGTAAATTAGAGCCTTTATTTTGCCATAATCAAGCCGTCTTGTCTGTAGTCTCTATACCTGATCGTTATCACCCTCCTCCTGTTCTCCTACCTTGCACCTTACTGCTCATTCTGACATCAAAGCCACCTCCAGGCAGGAGATCCCATCACTCCATGGTGCGCCCTAAGTTAAAGAAGGGTTGTACTCCTCCATTCACTACCCACACGGCCTGAGGGAGAGATGGGATAGGATCAGCCACCATGAAGACTGTAACATGAATTCAAAAGATTTGAGAATGACTAGATTTGAGAATTACGCAGGCTAAGTGAATAAATATATTTACTAAGTGTAATTAAATATATGGTAACGCAAACAAATCAAATACAGAATAATAAAAGGTAATTAAAGATCACTAGCCTAAATATGGGGTAGGTATACAGTCGATCATGCTATAACACATAGCTGTCTACCACGTTATAACACATAACCGACACCCCAGCGTGTATAAGAGATAGGGGAAATCAATACTTATATCCTACCTAGGATGAAGTGCCTGGTAGAATCCCAATTAATTGTTAGTGTAGACCACAGTTATTCCCATCAGCCCCTCCATAAATGTGCTTCACGCACGTCTCTGAGATCACTCAGGAATGTGTACTTATCAGCACAATAGGGGATGGGTACTACATTTACAAGGCACATCATTATACAGAATGATAATAAAATGGTACAGAATTAAAGGGACAGAACCAATCAGTACTTAAAAAATACTCTTACAATACAATGACTACGACCACCCTCATTGCCTCAGCCACCATTCCACAACCCTTTTTTTTCGCCTCCTGCGGGCTGGCACATGGTAATAGTCAGAGGCGTAGCTAGAGGTTCAGCACAGGGGGGGCGAAACATACTTGAGTGGGCCCCCCACTTATTGGCTTCCCAAATGCACGTTTCCAACTTCACAGGCACATACTACTAGTTGTGGTTATAATATTGTATTAGAAAGATGACTATATAAACTGCAAGATCGTCTATGCTGCTAAGTACAGTACAATAGACTTTCTACATACCCTACTCTAAATACTCAACCACATAATGCAGTAAAATATAGGATTAATAGGAGTAAAAAACAAGGGGACTCCTATGTTAAAGGAAACGTGTCCCCAGTTTTTACATCACTCCCCTGCCCCCATCAGACCTCAGATCAGCAGAATGTGCCCCCATCAGACCTCAGATCAGCGTATTGTGCCCCCATCAGACCTCACATCAGCCTACTGTGTCCCCATCAGACCTCAGATCAGCGTATTGTGCCCATCAGACCTCACATCAGCCTACTGTGCCCCCATCAGACCTCAGATTAGCATACTGTGCCCCCATCAGACCTCAGATCAGCCTACTGTGTCCCCATCAGACCTCAGATCAGCGTATTGTGCCCCATCAGACCTCACATCAGCCTACTGTGCCCCCATCAGACCTCAGATTAGCGTATTGTGCCCCATCAGACCTCAGATCAGCCCACTGTGCCCCATCAGACCTCACATCAGCCTACTGTGCCCCCATCAGACCTCAGATCAGCGTATTGTGCCCCCATCAGACCTCAGATCAGCTTACTGTGCCCCCATCAGACCTCAGATCAGCATACTGTGCCCCCATCAGACCTCAGATCAGCGTACTGTGCCCCCATCAGACCTCAGATCAGCGTACTGTGCCCCATCAGACCTCAGATCAGCGTACTGTGCCCCCATCAGACCTCAGATCAGCGTACTGTGCCCCCATCAGACCTCAGATGTCACGCTCGGGTGTGGGGGGAAAAGCCACACCGAGCGTATGAGGGATGGGAACAGACAAAACCAGGGAACTGGTCACCTCCTGCAGGGGACCCTAAGACTAGGCCCTAGCTGGCTACCAGTATGAACTAACCCGGGTGGTAGGAAAGCTCATACACAGGAACCTAATCTGAGTAAACCCTAGAACACCCTGCAGTCTAATGACAAAGAGAGTAACCTGTTCCTCCAAGCGTAAGGAGGAACAGGAGACTCAAACAGGAATAACCAAAGGAAGGGAAAACACTTAACTTTAAGTAGAACTCAGCAACAGGAACTCAGCCGAGATCCACACCACTCTCAACAGGTATGTAGCAGATATAAACCGCAAGGGATACTGGGAGAGGAAGAGGTAAGTAGGAGACAGCTAATTGCCCAGCGGCAACAGCTGAGGGAAAGGGGTGTGGAGAACAGCACCCAAACCACAGGGAATAGCCTGTCAAACCTGTCACTTAGAAAGCCGCGCAGAACGTCTGATTCCAGACGCAAGACCACTCGTGACATTCCCCCCCTTTTACGGGTGACCTCCGGGCACCCAGGACCAACTTTATCAGGGTGACATCTGTGAAAGGCTTTTACCAAACGACTGGCATTCACGTCAGATGCCGGTACCCATGACCTCTCCTCAGGACCATAACCCTTCCAATGAACCAGATATTGAAGGGTCCCACGAAGAACTCGAGAATCAATGATCTTGACAATCTGAAATTCCAAATTACCATCCACCAAGACAGGCGCGGGTGGCAAGGGAGATGGCTCCAGAGGTTCAACATACCTCTTCAACAAACATCTGTGAAACACATTATGGATTTTCAGGGCCTGCGGAAGTTCAAGACGAAATGCTACAGGATTAATAATGGCCGTGATTTTATATGGGCCAATAAATCTTGGACCCAACTTCCATGAAGGAACTTTCAACTTAATGTTCCTAGTAGACAGCCACACAGAATCACCCACATTTAGGTCCGGACCATTCATGCGTCTCCTGTCAGCCACACGTTTGTACTTGTTACCCATATTTATCAAGTTACTTTGAATTTTTCACCATATGGAAGACAATGATGACGAAAAACGTTCTTCCTCAGGAATACCAGAAGTATCAGAACCACAAAATGTGCCAAACTGCGGGTGAAAGCCATATACACCAAAAAATGGTGACTTACCAGTGGAGTCCTGTCTGCGATTATTTATGGCAAACTCAGCCAGAGACAAAAACGAGGACCACTCCTCCTGGTTCTCAGAGACAAAGCATCTCAAATAAGTCTCCAGATTCTGATTGGTACGCTCAGTCTGTCCATTCGTCTGGGGATGAAAGGCAGAGGAGAAAGACAGTTGTACCCCGAGCCGAGTACAGAACGCCCTCCAGAATCTGGACACAAACTGAGTCCCACGATCAGAGACAACGTCAGTGGGAATGCCATGAAGTTTCACAATATTGTCAACAAACACTTGTGCAAGAGTTTTAGCATTGGGGAGTCCAGGTAATGCAATAAAGTGCGCCATCTTACTAAAACGATCTACAACCACCAGAATAACTGTCTTACCAGACGACTCAGGCAGATCAGTGATGAAGTCCATGGATAGGTGAGTCCATGGTCTGGACGGGATGGGTAATGGAAGTAGGGGTCCAGAGGGACGAGTATGTGTCACCTTAGAGCGTGCGCAGACACTACAGGCTGACACATATTCCTCAACACACTTACGCAGACCTGGCCACCAGAATCTACGAGAGATGAGGTCGACAGTGGATTTACTCCCAGGGTGTCCCGCAAGCACCGAAGAATGATGCTCCTCAAAAACTTATAACGCAAATCAGAAGGAACAAACAACTTCCCGGGAGGGCAAGACTCCGGCGCATCTCCCTGGGCCTCAAGCACTTTAGCCTCAAGATCAGGGTAAAGAGCGGATATCACCACTCCTTCAGACAGTATAGGACTAGGATCTTCAAAATCACCACCCCCGGGAAAACTACGTGACAAGGCATCCGCCTTCACATTCTTAACCCCAGGACGGTATGTGACAATGAAATTGAATCTGGTGAAGAACAAAGACCATCTGGCCTGCCTCGGATTAAGTCGTCTAGCCGACTCCAGGTAAGCCAGATTTTTGTGATCAGTGAATACCGTGATTGGATGATTCGCCCCTTCCAACCAATGACGCCATTCCTCAAAAGCCAACTTAATGGCCAGTAACTCTCGGTTACCCACATCATAATTTCTCTCCGCCACAGAGAGTTTCTTCGAAAAAAAAGCACATGGGCGCCATTTACCAGGTGACGGGCCCTGTGATAACACAGCTCCTACCCCCACATCGGATGCGTCAACCTCCACAATGAAAGGTTGTGACACATCTGGCTGCACCAATATAGGGGCAGAAGAAAAGCACTCCTTTACAGCAGAGAAGGCTTGCAATGCTGCATCAGACCACACAGAGACATCCGTCCCTTTCTTAGTCATGTCAGTTAAGGGTTTAACCATAGTCGAATAGTTCTTAATAAATTTTCGGTAATAGTTGGTGAACCCCAAAAATCGCATAAGAGCCTTCAGATTTTCAGGTCGGTCCCAGTTCAGAACAGCACAGACCTTCTCTGGATCCATACGAAAACCTGAAGATGAAAGCAGGTATCCTAAGAATTGCACCTCATGTACAGCAAAAGCACATTTCTCTAATTTTGCATACAACTTGTTATCTCTTAAGATTTGCAACACCTGCCTCACGTGATCCTGATGTGTCACAATATCTGGAGAATAGATTAGTATGTCATCCAAATACACGACTACAAACCTCCCCACAAGATGATGAAAAATGTCATTAACAAAATGCTGGAAGACAGCAGGAGCATTGGTCAACCCAAAAGGCATGACCAGGTTCTCAAAGTGGCCCTCAGGAGTGTTAAAGGCCGTCTTCCATTCATCCCCTTCCTTGATCCTGACCAGATTATATGCCCCCCTTAAGTCCAACTTGGAGAACACCTTGGCATCCACAATCTGGTTAAACAAGTCAGGAATCAAAGGAAGGGGGTACGGATCACGGACAGTAATCCTATTGAGTTCACGGAAATCCAGACATGGCCTAAGGGATCCGTCCTTTTTTTTAACAAAAAAGAACCCTGCTGCCACAGGAGATTTGGAAGGCCTAATATGTCCTTTGGCCAAACTCTCAGCAATATATTCCTTCATGGCCGTTCTCTCAGGTCCAGAAAGGTTATACAGCCTAGATTTAGGCAATCTTGTTCCAGGGATAAGATTGATAGGACAATCGTATTCCCGGTGAGGGGGTAAATCCTGACATCCACCTTCAGAAAATACATCAGAGAAATCCGATATAAAAGAAGGAAGAGTCTTAGTGGTTAAAGCAGAAAAAGATGTATTAAGGCAATTGTCAACACAATAATCGCCCCAATCCACAATTTGTCTAGTATGCCAGTCAATGGACGGATTATGTTTGCTTAACCACGGTAAACCCAGAACCACAGGAGCAGGAAGACCTTCCAACACAAAACATGAAATAAGCTCCTGATGAAATTCACCCACTCTTAATTTGATATCATGCACCATCTGAGACAAACACTTCTGAGAGAGAGGTGCAGAATCAATGGCAAACACAGAAATCCTCTTATCCAAAGAACTTGGTGACAATCCATGCATACGGACAAACTGAGCATCAATCAAGTTCACCCCTGCCCCGCTGTCAATAAACACCTCAATTTTCACAACCTTTGATTCTAGCGCCACCTCGGCAGTCAGGAGAAAACGGGTACTGCAGGATGAAGACAAATTCACATTTTCAGTCTCCCTACCCACTCCACCAAGAGTGAGATGAGAATTCAACGCCCCCTTTTCTTTTCTCTCCTTTAGAGATAGGAAGCATGGACATACATTGATAAAGTGTCCTTTCTGACCACAGAAAAAACACACACCCTTTTTATTACCAAGATGTTTACGGGTGGCTACAGGAGTGGCTCCCCCTAATTGCATAGGTGCATCCCCAGACATCAACCTAGGGGAATATTCACCCAAAGTATCATAGGAAGCTGGTACACTATGTGATAGTACGTCCTGAGAGCGGGGGCCCCTAGATCGCTCTCTCAGTCGCCTATCCATGCGTACAGCAAGAGACATAGCGGCTTCCAAAGACACAGGGGTTTCCTGAAAGGCCAAAGCGTCCTTCAGCCTCTCAGACAAACCTTGACAGAATTGGCTACGTAAAGCCGGATCGTTCCATTCAGTATTGGTCGCCCACCTCCGAAACTCAGAGCAATAAGTCTCAACCGGCCGCTCACCCTGACAAAGGTTACGTATCTGGGTCTCCGCCAGGGAGATACGATCCGGGTCATCATAGATAATTCCTAGGGTCTTGAAAAATTCATCTACCGACCGGAGAGACAGCGATCCGGCCGGTAGAGAAAAGGCCCATGACTGTGCATCCCCTTTAAGCAGCGAGATGACCACACCAACCTTCTGTTCCTCATTACCAGAAGAATGTGGACGCAGTCTGAAATACAATTTGCACGCCTCCCTAAATAGAACAAAATTATCACATTCCCCAGAAAATCTATCCGGGAGGGGGACCTTAGGCTCCAAACAGGCCTGACACTCAGCACCCCCAGAACCACCAGCCTGTGGTCTCTGAATCTGGTTGCGGATGTCAGCCACCTCCAAGCTGAGTCCCTGCAGCCGTTCAGCCAGTGTAGCAATAGCATCCATGTCAGCACAAAAATGACATAAATTTTTGTTAGCGGCGGTTTATAATGTCACGCTCGGGTGTGGGGGGAAAAGCCACACCGAGCGTATGAGGGATGGGAACAGACAAAACCAGGGAACTGGTCACCTCCTGCAGGGGACCCTAAGACTAGGCCCTAGCTGGCTACCAGTATGAACTAACCCGGGTGGTAGGAAAGCTCATACACAGGAACCTAATCTGAGTAAACCCTAGAACACCCTGCAGTCTAATGACAAAAGAGAGTAACCTGTTCCTCCAAGCGTAAGGAGGAACAGGAGACTCAAACAGGAATAACCAAAGGAAGGGAAAACACTTAACTTTAAGTAGAACTCAGCAACAGGAACTCAGCCGAGATCCACACCACTCTCAACAGGTATGTAGCAGATATAAACCGCAAGGGATACTGGGAGAGGAAGAGGTAAGTAGGAGACAGCTAATTGCCCAGCGGCAACAGCTGAGGGAAAGGGGTGTGGAGAACAGCACCCAAACCACAGGGAATAGCCTGTCAAACCTGTCACTTAGAAAGCCGCGCAGAACGTCTGATTCCAGACGCAAGACCACTCGTGACATCAGATCAGCGTATTGTGCCCCCATCAGACCTCAGATCAGCGTATTGTGCCCCCATCATACCTCAGATCAGCATATTGTGCCCCATCAAACCTCAGATCTGCATATTGTGCCCCCATCAGACCTCAGATCAGCGTATTGTGCCCCCATCAGACCTCAGATCAGCCTATTGTGCCCCATCAAACCTCAGATCAGCCTATTGTGCCCCCCATCAGACCTCAGATCAGCGTATTGTGCCCCCATCAGACCTCAGATCAGCTTAATGTGCCCCCATCAGACCTCAGATCAGCGTATTGTGCCCCATCAAACCTCAGATCTGCATATTGTGCCCCCATCAGACCTCAGATCAGCGTATTGTGCCCCCATCAGACCTCAGATCAGCGTATTGTGCCCCCATCAGACCTCAGATCAGCCTATTGTGCCCCATCAAACCTCAGATCAGCCTATTGTGCCCCCCATCAGACCTCAGATCAGCGTATTGTGCCCCCATCAGACCTCAGATCAGCTTAATGTGCCCTCATCAGACCTCAGATCAGCGTATTGTGCCCCATCAAACCTCAGATCTGCATATTGTGCCCCCATCAAACCTCAGATCTGCATATTGTGCCCCCATCAGACCTCAGATCAGCGTATTGTGCCCCCATCAGACCTCAGATGTCACGCTCTGGTGTGGGGGGAAAGGCCACACCGAGCGTAAGAAGGATGGGAACAGACAAAACCAGGGAACTGGTCACCTCCTGCAGGGGACCCTAAGACTAGGCCCTAGCTGGCTACCAGTATGAGCTAACCCGGGTGGTAGGAAAGCCCATACGCAGGAACCTAATCTTGATAAACCCTAGATCACCCTGCAGTCTAGTGACACAAGAGAGTAACCCGTTCCTCCAAGCATAAGGAGGAACAAGAGACTCAAAACGGGAATAACCAAAGGAAGGGAAAACACTTAACTTTAAGTAGAACTCAGCAACTGGATCTCAGCCGAGATCCACACCACTCTCAATCAGGGATGTAGAAGATATAACCCGCAAGGGATACTGGGAGAGGAAGAGGTAAATAGCAGAAAGCTAATTGCCAAGCGGCAACAGCTGAGGGGAAGGGGTGTGGAGAACAGCACCCAAACCACAGGGAAGCCTGTCAAACATGTCACTTAGAAAGCCGCGCAGAGCGTCTGATTCCAGGCGCAAGCCCACTCGTGACATCAGATCAGCGTATTGTGCCCCCATCAGACCTCAGATCAGCCTATTGTGCCCCATCAAACCTCAGATCAGCCTATTGTGCCCCCCATCAGACCTCAGATCAGCGTATTGTGCCCCCATCAGACCTCAGATCAGCTTAATGTGCCCTCATCAGACCTCAGATCAGCGTATTGTGCCCCATCAAACCTCAGATCTGCATATTGTGCCCCCATCAGACCTCAGATCAGCGTATTGTGCCCCCATCAGACCTCAGATCAGCCCACCCAGCCACATAAGATAAAAATAAAAAACCTCTCTTACCTGTTCTGCGCTGCGGCTGCCCTCCGGTCCGCGCTCCGCTCTCTTCCCTGGCCCGCGCACACTATGACCTGACGCTGCATGCAGCGTCAGGTCATAGTGCGCGCCGCCAGGGAAGAGAGCAGAGCGCGGACCGGAGGGCAGCTGCAGCGCAGAACAGGTAAGTAAGATTATTTATTTTTATGGGCCCCCTTGAGTCACTGGGCCCGGAGCCGTCGCCCCCCCTGCCCCCCGGTAGCTACGCCACTGGTAATAGTACTTTATAAAATAGACATGTCAGGAGAGGTGACAGGTCCTTTTTAAGCTGGTTTGCCTCTGAATTTGTTCTACAAAGTGAGATCTTGGGGCATTCATTGTATACATTATACAAGGACCTTTAAAGACAAAAAAAAACATGGATGAAAATCATCAAACAGATGACGGTCCCCACGCATTGCTGGCACTATTCAAGCCACATAATATATTGTTTTATTTAGGTTTCCATCACAATGCTGCACTTGATAAGTTATTATCAGAATCTGTCATTGGTGCAGCCTCATGTCCTATCTGCAATATAATGTGGATTCCACATGGATGAAAATAAAGTTGTGTGCATGAAGCCTTAGAATCCCCTATTGTGAATGGAGCGGTGGTGAAGCAGGTGCCTTATTTCTACATTCTAAGTCTGTGGATCAGGTGGAAATACCCAGGGGTGCACCTAGCCTTTCTGTTGCCTGAGGCAAAAACTGAAACGGCACCCCCCACCCAATGCCAATTTCTTAACATATCCCCTTTGCCACAATGAAAGTGCTCATTGCCCATGGCTCTTCCGTTGCCCCCCCTCTTGCCCCTACTTGGTGCTTCCTGAGGCGATTGCCTCACCTGGCCTCATTGGTGGTGCACCCCTGGAAATACCAGTTCTGTACCTGGTTATGTCCGTCAGTCTGCAGAAGTGAGTAGGAGATCAATGCTGTATTGAGGTGCGGTAAACTATGTACATATTTTCAATACATCTTTTCCAACTCATTTAAATTTATTTTATTTTTTATACTTTACTTTTTATATTGTACTTGCATTGTAAATCTGCACGTAGTTCTTCTTGTAATCACAGGAAAAAGCCTTGTATAAAGTTTTACAATACGGTCTCTGGTTTGAACTATTGTCAGATAATTTCTGCTGTGTCGTATCTCACCGATCTGTTGCAAATTCATATTATTGCAGGAAGCATAAAAAGCAAGCCCTGTACATTGGCTATGCAATTAAAATAATTTCATTAGCAATTTTTATTACAGCCCTGATAGGGCATTTTAAGAGCATTCATAAAGAAACATCTATCTTCTGCAGAAAGCACCCAGCACAATTGGATAGAATGGTTTTTGTTAGATATGATTTAAATAAATGTAACTATAATTTCTACCATGTAAACTATATTAGTGAATAAAAGGCCAAACAATGAGCCAGCTGGATCTTTGCCATGGAAAGCAAACTACAATGCTAATATCAATTTTTGCTTAATAAAAGGAAAAATTAAAACCTTTCAGTTTCATGTCAAATTTTAACCTTTAGTTCCAGCCTCTCCGGTTATGCTGGTACAGATGTAACTTTTTTCATCTTACAGGTGCAGTGGTATGCCATTTTCATGTCACTGTGTAGCCCCAGCCTTAAAGAGTCATGGTACTTTCACATAATTTCATCTCATTTAATAGAGAATGGTGTAACTATCAAATTTCTAACTCACTTAATTTAAAAAATATGCCTGCATCCATCTGAAAAAAGCTGTCACGACCACTAGGGGTCTCGCTTCTACCTAAATTGCAGTTTTCTGCCTGTTGTCAGGCAAGATCCGTCCCTGGTAACAGAGACCCAGAAGACATCTGAGAGGAAGTGGCGACATGTCAGAGGTAGCTGAGATCCTGAGCCTGATAAAACAATTGCTTCTATACTGCTTCTGAAAATCATAGGAGCTTCCTGCCTTTCTGCTAGTGGGATTCCCTCCTCCTTATCTGCTTTGTGAGCTCCAGAGCTGAAAAGAAAACATAAGGAATGTGAGGTCACTGCATACAGTAATGACAGAAGAGAGATACCCCTGCTTATGAGAGAAATGCATCTAGCTGTGCAGCTAAAACAGGAAATAAATATGTCTGAAAGAGACTTTTGGGAAGCCCAAACATAACTGTTACTTCACAGTTATGGCAGTACATTATCCAAACTTTTTTGAAAACTCAGGTACTCTTTAAAAAACAGCCAAGCCACAGAAAATTTGCAGGCAAGTCACATTATATAGTCTATGATGCAAAGTCGTGTACGACTTGCGACCGAAAATAAAACAGTTTTGGATTCTTTGCGGCTGTGGCATTGCATTTGCAGCATGATGCATGTCACTTAATGACCCCATTGATGATCATGTTTTAATGTGACGGCACAATATTCATGTTGCACGACTCATGTCAAGGTGGAACCCCGGCCTAAATCTTGATGGGGGTTGCAATCATAGCCCAGCCAAACAATACCTAGCACTTGTGTTATATGGACACAAATCTGTTGTTCTAATTTAATGATAGTCAGGGCCCAATAGGATTAGCATGTTGAGCACTGAGAGAGATATTGATCTCTTCATATGGATTAAAGAGAATTTACAAGCAGAAATCAGGAGGCATTTACGAAGCTAAATGCGCCATAATTCTGGTTTGATTTGCACCAAAAACTGGTGGATATGTCTTGCACAACATTTATTATGTGTTTTAGACACATTTTGCTCACTAGACAGATCTGAAAGAAAAGAGTACGGCTTAGAAAAAGTGCTGTCACATAAAATGTGTCCTTAAAGGGGTTTTCAAGTGAATGAAGGCGGAATTGCAATAAATCAGCAGGGACACTTTACAGAGAATGGAGCTTTTACTTCTGGTTCCTTCTCTGTGTCAGCAACGGCGCCAGATTCTGCCTTAAACAGATAGGTCATTAATAGCTATAATTCGGATAACCCCTTAAATTGCTTCAAAGTTTTGCCACACAATATTGGTCTACAGTAAACTAATAGGTGGTGCAAATGGGGGAAAAAGTGTCTACTATGTCTAGCAAGAAGTGCCTATGTCATCACACAGTGTGCACCAATGTGGTAAATTTGGGGCATCTTCTGACTGCCTGGTCTAAATTTAAGACAGCAATAATAACTCTCACCATTTTCGCAGAGTTACCATTGGATTTGAAGAATAAAAACCCTCCCTGTGCGTATACAGCAGTCAACTATATTTTATATTATGTAGGGAACCTGTCATCTTGGAAATTCAGTGCAATCTATGGACATGTTGCTATATAGCAGGAGGTGAACAGACTGATATATAGTTTGGTGGAAAATGATTCAGCTCATTCTAAGCTTAGGAGTCCAGTGGGTGGTCCTTCTCAGTAACTGACATCTATCTCTGTGTGCAGTCATATAGAGATAGCTGTCAATCACTAATTACACTGCTCACTGGACTCCTAAGTCCAAAACTGCAAGGGTTTAAATGAATAAAAAAAATAAGTTATACTTAAATGGTCACTAGCTTTTCACACAACTTTGCATAAATCAACAGGACAACTGACCACAAGAAACTTTGTAATATCTTTTATCAGTGAGAAATGTCTAGTTCTCATGTTATCAGCAGCCCTGCTCCCCCCACCTCCATCCCCAAGGCAACACACACAGACTAGCAGACTGAAGCAGCTACATGGGCTCAGATAAAAACTTCCTAAGTGCTTTATCCACAACCATACAGGTCAATACTTCTTTGTAATATTCTCCATGATCCTGATGGTTAGGAAGCAGATTCTCCTCTACTTTCTGCGTGCAATGGATGCAGGCTAGTCTCCACCCACCATCATCTATCTATATGCTCACCTCATCCTGTTCTGTATCATGCTGCCTGCAGACCTGACTCCACTGCGGATCCACAAAATAGGGATAACTTCCGTGTGCAATCTGCATATTTCTTAGTCCCATAAAAGAAAATGAGTATTCTTGTCAGCAAAATAATAATAAGAATTGTTCAATAATTTGTAGGACGGATAAACGGATGCAGACAGCATACAGATGACATTTGTATTCTACATACAATGCAACGGCACACTGCTAACCAGATAAAGCACAAAATGCCATAGAGATATGAAGTATTCTGGAGCTAATGCTATGCTTGTTTAGTAAATTAGAGATTCTTGGCAAATATATTTTGTACAAAATTATCTGAGCCCGTCCACCAAATCATCAAGGTGATCTCTGTAGAACGGGAACCTAACACTATTTCCTACCTGTTATGTGCCAACCTTGGCTTCCGTATAATAAGGGGAGTGTTGGTTCCGGTTGTTGGTTGCCGTTGCATTGTATGTATTTTCCTTTCCTTGTGCATTTAGCCATAGCAACGTGCACCTGCGAACTGGGATGTGCTGACTGAAATTCCCCTTTTTTTCTTTGTAAGTTTGCACTGGAGGTGTGGCTACTCCATTTGGTCATGCAATCCTGACTGGCCCCGTCTGCCCCATAGGCTGATTTTAATTAGTGTAACTATAAAGCCGAGTGGACTCGGCATGCATGTTGGTACCTGCATCCCTGTATTAGTGGAGGCCTTTGAAGCACCATAAATGGCAAAAGGGAGAAGGGACCCAGCATGCATGTGGAACCAAACACCCCCTGATAATACGGAAGCCAAGGTTGGCACATAACAGGTAGGAAACAGTGTTAGGTTCCCGTTCTACAGAGATCACCTTGACGATTTGGTGGACGGGCCCAGATAATTTTGTACGAAATATATTTGCCAAGAATCTCTGATTTACTAAACAAGCATAGCATTAGCTCCAGAATACTGGAGCATGGCATTTTGTGCTTTATCTGGTTAGCAGTGTGCCGTCGCATTG
This sequence comes from Rhinella marina, assembly GCA_900303285.1. Classification (NCBI taxonomy): domain Eukaryota; kingdom Metazoa; phylum Chordata; class Amphibia; order Anura; family Bufonidae; genus Rhinella; species Rhinella marina. The sequence continues at coordinate 26,715 of ONZH01001813.1, read as the reverse complement.
TATGTATTTTTATTTCCTTTTGCATTTAGCCATAGCAACGTGCACCTGTGCCCTGGGATGTGCTGACTGAAATTCCCCTTTTTTTGACATTTGTATTCTGCAGGCAAAAAATGCAGATAGGACAAGAACCAAAAATACATCTGTGTGCACAAGGCTATGTCAACATAGGACCTACAGTGAGTGCTGATTTGTCATAGAATTTGCAGGGAAATACTGTATTTTTCGCCCCATAAGACGCACCGACCCATAAGACGCACCTAGGTTTTAGAGGAGGACAATAAGAAAAAAATATTTTTCATTAGATCTCAGGCCAGACCAGCAATTAGACCCCCAATGTTAATCAGACTTCAGCCCACAGCCGCAATTAGACCCCCAATGTTAATAAGACCCCAAGACCTCAGATCAGACCCCCAATCAGACCTCAGCTCAGACCCGAATGTGAATGACCCCCAATCATACCTCAGATAAGAGCCCCATGCCTCTCTTCAGCCCCCATATGAGCGCCCATGCCTCTCATCAGCCCCCATGCCTGTAATTAGCCCCCATATCAGCCCCCAATGCCTGTAATTAGCCCCATATCTGTAATTAGCCCCCATATCAGCCCCATGCCTCACTTCAGCCCCCATATCAGCCCCCATGCCTCACTTTAGCTCCCATATCAGCCCAGCATGCCTCACTTTAGCCCCCATTATGAGTCCAACATGCCTCACGTTAGCCCCCATTATGAGCCCAGCATGCCTCACTTTAGCCCCCATTATGAGTCCAGCATGCCTCACTTTAGCCCCCATTATGAGCCCAGCATGCCTCACTTTAGCCTCCATTATGAGCCCAGAATGCCTCACTTTAGCCCCCATTATGAGCCCAGCATGCGTCACTTTAAGCCTCCATTATGAGCCCAGCATGCCTTAGTAAAAATAAAAAAATGCTACTTACCTCTCCTGCTCCTAAACGCCGCCGCTCCTCTCCGCCCGCACTCTCTCTGTTCTTCTTCCTGTCAGCAGTGCTGTAACCCTGCACGCACAGCGTGAGGTCACAGAGCGCCTTCACGCTGTGCGCAACACAGGACAGCTGAATGGAGGACCAGGAAGCGGTGAGTACAGAGTCTTCACCGCTTCCTGGTCCTTTGGTGCTGATGCATGAGCATTCACCCTATAAGACGCAGGGGCATTTTCCTCCCATTTTTGAGGAAAAAAAAGTGCGTCTTATGGGGCGAAGAATATGGTACATGTCAAAATCCACTTGTTAGTGGATGAGCTTGACATGACATTTGTCACTTTTCACACTATGCATTGCAATTGGTAAAATCCGCTTTGAAAATCTGTAAGGGTATGGCCACATGGTCAGATTTCTGTATGTAGTTTTGGAAGCCAAAGCCAGAAGTGAATTAAAAAAAAAAAAGACGTCATATCTTTCTCTATTTTTATGATCCACTCCTGATTGTGGCTTCCAAAACCGTATTAGAAAAACTGACCGGTTGGCCGTACCCTATGATAAATCGATATGCTGCAGATTTAAAATCCATTCTGCATGTCAGTCTCCATGGAGATTTGGTCTCACACTGGGTGGATGCAGTTTCCTAAAATCTCATCCACTTTGCTGCTACTGTAATAAACCATGGATTTTCTGCTAATAAATCTGGACAAAAAATCCACAGCATACTGTATACACTACTTCTGAATATATCCACATGCCAATTTTAGTATGACATGGCTCCAATTTCCCTTCTCCCATTGACCCCTATTTACTAATGTAAGTGGCCTAATTTGGCGAAACTATTTGCACCTGACACAAAAGGCGGTGTGACTTATAGTGAAAGGACATGGCTTTATGAGAAATGGAGCATGTGATATTTTGCACCACAATTGTGCAAAATTCTGACACAGAGTAAGACAACCAAAATTTGGTATAGAGTCATAGAAATCTGTCCTTCTCTGCACCAGATTTATCATCTAACCTGAGCCCCTATGATAAATCTGATGGAGGTCTAGACAGCCTGTCTCTGCTTAGACCATCTACAGGATTACTAAATCTGCCCCAAGTAAAGATAAAATATTTTTTATACAGTCATGTTTTACATAAAGCCAATATTAATGAACATTTAAAAAAAAACACAGGTGCCCATGAAAGTGTCCATTGAGCATGATTTCTAAGTAGCATTGTGTTGTGGTTGTGCCAGGGTACAGTAAATCGGAGCTGAGCTGCAGTACATTGGATCCTAAAACTACGATTTCCAGCAGGTGCCTGAAACAGCTGAACATTGGGTGTCCCTGGTGTTGGACGCCCACTGATCTCATATTGATGACCTATCCTGAGAATAGTCCCGGAAAACCTATTTAAAGTCCTGAAATTAAACCTTCGATATTGCAAAATCTATAATATAGGTAAACTTCAGTATGATCCCATAATTCAGTACAATATTACAGAAATCAGCCGAATCTCATACACAAAGGCAGGATGAAGAAGATCCATGCTGTAGAGCTTGGCACTGTCTTCCTGTAGCTATCAGGTCGTAAAATCTCTCTGTAGCCTCTTCCTCTAGCCTTTTCCTCGTAATGAAAAGTTACAATTATAGTGATGTTCCACTTTGAAAGAAGCTTCTACCTGTCAAAAGAAGCCATAAATACCTAAATAACGCTATCTATATGGAAATGTTGATTTCCAAAGTATTCAGTCCAGTAATAATCACATCCACGTAAATGATCTTGCATTATCAAATTAATAGAAGCTGAAGCTGCCAAGGCAGGGGGCTACAAGCCGTAAGGAGGGAGATTTATTATAAAATGTACTATGCAAGTTTATTTTCTTTACCGCGTTGGTGGATAATTTTATTTCCAGTGCGTCAGTAAAAAACGGAGAGAAGCAGCAAGTTATCATTTCCCCGGCTTCTTGGAGATGCTTACAGAAATACATAAACAGTGTGCTACGGTGCATATTTATTATGGATGTGAGAAATGATTAACTCTCCTGCAGAGCATCATAAAAATTATGAATCAGAGCCCAAGTAAATCCTCTCTCATCAGGACCGGCACATCAGCAGCACTCAGTACATAACTGCCTTCACACCTTACAACCATGAAAGAGAGCCTGACTTACTGCAACGCTGAAAAATCACAGGTCATCGATTGGTTGTAAACAGGGAGCTGGAGGCCTCTGAGCTAAATATTGAGTGATGTATTTTACATCTTCTCTTGCTGATGGGACATCACTGACTTGTTAGATCACAGTGCAGAAGAAAACAATTTTGGGCACAGGTTGGCTGATGTGGGTCACATCCATCCATCATAGAGGCAGAGGTTAGATGAGCTAAAATTATATTTTGAACTGATAACATTTGGTTGTTTAAATGTATTTTACAGGGGAGATGATGGAGGCCAAAAGATGGAAAAGGGTCACCTCTAGAGCCCACCCTATACCCAAAATGAGGGTTCACCATGGGCCTAGACTTTTAGAGAAGACATGCTTGCCAACATTCATGGAAAGTCTGGGAATCTTCTGGAAAAAGGACAGTCCTTCCTTAGGATAGGTCATCACTATCAGAATCTTGGAAAAGCCCTTTAAAGGGGTTATCCCATGACTAATGTAAAAAATGAAAATCAGACATCATATAGTACATGACAATCTCTTTCTAACAAAGCTAGAACCAGCTTTGAAACTCCCATGGATCCAGAGATCTCTACATTCATTGCTCTGCTAGATTTATATCAAGCTGGCAGCTCAAGGGGAGTGTCTTTTCTGCTGCAGTTAAGGGGGCGTGTCCATGCTCTCCCTATCAAAGCTCAGGAGGGAGTTGAAGGATGAAACTGAGCATGTGCGGCCATCTCAGTGAGCAGGACAAAGAAAGAAGAAAAAACAAACAGCAGGTGGCGCTATACAGATACATTTTATTGAATAACTCAGTGGCTATGCTAAATTTTAAATTACATGCAAATACAAAAGTATTCAGATCCAGGTGCTGGCTTGAAAACTGTAGAATATTTTTCGTGGGACAACCCCTTTAAATATCATTAGCTTGTTTTTATAGACATCTATATAGGTAAAGCAGCAAAGCCGAGACCAGCTTGAAGGTAAATATGTGGCCTTTATCAGAGCTAATTCGGAGCGACAAGAGAATAGAGGTCTCCACAGGCACAAGCCTACAGCTTTGATTCATCTTTTATAACATTTGCTACATTTATATTTCAAGACTCGCAACACTAATGCAAATCTAGCACAAATGCATGCACAAACATCAAGGGAACAAACGCGCAGTAAAGAGATCCAGGGATCCAGATGTAAAGTCTATCAAATGAAGAGCCGTTTGCATAAGCAGCAATGGATGCACGCAGCTGCTGTTAGATTACTCAGCCTCGTTCTTCTTCTGCAGAATAGACTGCTAATTAAATGGCTAACTATTAAATTTCACTTAGCCGATACTGTGCTGCTTATATCTAGGGTAATTAGTCTTTGGCTCCGTTAATATCCTCATTTTTTTCTCGTACACTTTTGGAGGGCAATTGAAGCCACGTGGCCTCTTGCCTGATTAAAACTGGTTGCTGGTTCTCCATTCATTTTCTGCACAATGGTCATTATCTCAATAAAAAAAAAGGAAACATGGTACAAATGATAGCTAGTTGATTACTCTTAACTGATTGACTCCAGCCTAGGGAAGAACTGAGGAGCCCTTTACTAATCAGGAGATGTGTTTATATGATTCTTCGAGAGCATCTATCACTAAATTAGAAGCTACTCCTATAGTCGTAAGTTTAAAATGGTGATTGGAATGTAAATGGTCACCACAAATGTATTAATAATGAATAGTTTGTATGTGTTCAAGGGAGCATGACACATGACCCAAATAGAGGGTGTATTTACACCCAGGGCAAACGATAGGAAGTTTAGTCCACCATGTAGGGAGTCAATGGGGTGGGGTAGGTGGTTGGAGTTACAGATTAAAAAAAAACAAAAAACAATGAATTATAAAAAAAAAAAAAAAACAATACTGTACCAGAGCCTGAGCAATCATTCTTCTCTCATCGACTTTGCATTGGACTGTGTAAATGAGTATTAATGGGTGTTATTATCATCCATCGGTGTCTAATAGAGAGCCAAATCCTGGAAAAACCCTTTAAGGGCTTGAACTGACTATGCAGATTAGATAAAATTTGGAGAAGGATTTTTAGACACTAATGTGTATGGGGCAGGCTATCTCCCATTGAAATATATTGGATTTCAAATTCCCATCCCCTAGAGATAATAAGATTACCTTGTCTCTCTGTGGTAGAAATCATGTATATTTTAGCACAATAAAAACAAAATAAATAGTTTCCTTTATATCTGGAAGGAAACTATCACATTTTTTCCTAAATCTTTTTTTATGGCCACAATTCTAAAATTACAGAGCTGCGAGGGAGGTGTAAGGAAGTACTCATATGCAGCATACATTTCTGAATGGGGTCATTTCATATGAATTTTTAATAGAAAGCACATGATTTTCTTCAGCCCCCATTTTAGGCTACTTTCACACTGGCATTTTTGTGAATCAATCGGGGATCAGAAAAAACACATGCAGTATATAATACAAACGTCTGCATCTGTTGAAAACGGATCCGGTTGTATTATCTCCCAAATGAACAAGACAGATCCGGCACTAAATCCATTGTAAGTCAGTGGGCACTAGATCAGTTTTTTTTTAATTGTGCCTGAAAAAAACGGATCCGGCACCATTGACTTACATTGTGTTTCATGCCGGATCCATTTTGATTAGTATCCCATGACGCACACAAAAATGCTTCTTGCAGCGCTTTTGTGTGCGTCATGGGAACACAACGAAATGGAACGGAATGTATACTGGCGCACTCCGTTCCATTCAGTTTTGTCCCCATTCATTGTCAAGGATGCATTTCCCTCCGGTTTTGAGATCCTATGATGGATCACAATACCTGAAAGGAGAACGCTGACGTGAAAGTAGCCTTAGATGAATGGGTCAGTCATAAAAAATTCTTCAAGAAATCTGCCAGGTGTTAATCTACATACCATTGCAGGTTTGTACGGGCAGCAAAGTGGCTCAGTGGTTAGCACTGAGGTCCTAGGTTCAAACCTGACCAAAGACAACATCTGCATGGAGTTTCTATGTTCTCCCCATGTTTGCATGGGTTTCCTCCAGGGACTCCAGCTGTAAATGCAGCACACGGGTACTATCCTGGGACAGGGGACCTTTAAGGTTGTCACGGGTGATATCATGGGCACGAGGGTTACTATGGCGGCCTTGTTCCCAGGGTTGCCCAGCTGCAAGAATGTTCCCGTTACCCTCCTCGCACAAGGCACCAATAATTAAACCAATGCCAGGGGTCAAGGATAACGTTTGCTTTAATGCAGGAACTAATATGTTATACAGGTTACAGTCTCTCTGGTACACAGCCAGGTTTAGATGGTATGGCGCTGTAGCTTTAAGAGCTTAGCTATCGGCTGACTTGAGATGATAGGAGTAGTAGTAGTATAATAAGTAAGTACAGAACTGATCCAATAGATTAGTCCTTTCAGCTGAGTAAGGCACGGGTAACTAAAGAACTTTGAGCACTTGAAATACTTAGAGAATGACGCTGCCCTTGCACTCTGGCGACCAGGTGGAAGACGCATGAACCTTCCGGACGTGTAAGCCGGGGTAGAAGTGATCCTGAGTGGGTGACCCTCAACTCCTCAGAGGTCAGACAGTAGGTTCTGGAACTTTATATATGTAGTCCTACTGAATATTTGGAAGAACCTGTGATGATCCTTACAGCTGTCTGGATACAGTCTGGGTTAACTGTGCTGGTGATGATAATGGCTGAATAACTAGGCCTCAGGCCTGAATGGATGGCTGAGATATGCAGGAGAGCTGTGCACTGTACTCTGGTCTGTGCCAGAAACAGATCTCTCTGGAATATTCCAGCTCACTCCCTAGAGAAAAAGGAGGGCGGAACTAGCTACATCCTCTGGTCTGTCATTGGCAGCTGACAGGTAGCAGAGGGGTCACATGGTCAAGCACACTCCATCACATAAATGGCATGAAAAGGAACCAATGAGAATATAGCAATATAAGGCAATGCAGACAATAATGTATAATGTGCAATACCAAGTTTAGATACCAGATGGAAGTGTTTTGAGCTCACATATAGGGAAACTAAGAATGAGGGAGAGTTTCAGAATGCAGGCCTTTACCTTTAGACTGGCGAAAACTAGGGAACCTAGAAATACTGAATACCTCCGACACCTGCACACATACCAGTCTGGGCCATTACATAAACTCTACTGGGTGGCAGCGAGTGATGATGATGTCTGTAAAGTACAGCTAAATATATTGCTGCTATATAAGTGAGTGAAATAAATATACTGTTCTGGGTCTGTGGACAGATATATGGGACCTGTTATGACCACATATATACAGGACCTGGTATGGCAGCAGATATATTGAACCTGTTATGGCCTCATTTGTAACAATAAAAACTCAGATTTTTAAGTTAAGCAAATATTTTGATTTTAGGTAAAAATGTTCTATTAAAAGAAGTTGAGATATTACAAAAAATTCTTTTTGTTTGCAATGCAGGAAACATTGTGCAGTCCAGGCAAACTGCTGTAGTAGCCTAGATTGTCTTTCCCTGAGATGTAAATTTGTCACCACAGACGCTTTGTTCGGAAGTCTATTTTCGAGAGACACACCAATTCTCATCACACATGAATGTGAGAGACGTTGAAAGACACTATTATTTTAATGAATAGAAACTAATTAATACAAATAAGTAACATTTTGGACTAGTGCTCCCAGTGGAGGCGAACACATAGAGCAATCAGATTTATTAAGCCTTGATGAGGTCTAATGGAGTGCGGTAAGCCAAGTGGAAAGGAGGAAATATGTTTTCGAGGCTGTAAAGGACTAGAATTGCTCTGTGGTGAACAGAATATTAACACAGGACAATGATAGGAACTGGACTGGTGCTACAAATAGGTTCATCACAGTACAAAGAAAAAAACATTACTATGTACAGTACTGTGCAAATATTTTAGGCAGCAAAAATTCAGCAAGGTAAGAATGCTTTCAAACATAGAAGTGTTAGGGGATGACCACATGGTCAGATTTCTGCATGCAGTTTTGGAAACCAAAACCAGAAGTGGACTCAAAAAAGAGAAGTCATATCTGTCCTTTATACTTTCTCTCAATTTCTGATCCATGCCTGATTTTGGGTTTCAAAACCGCAGCAGGAAACCTGACTGTGTGACCAAACCCTTAATAGTTTTTTATCAATTAACAAATGCAAAGCAAATGAACAAAAGAGAAATCAAAATCAAATCAGTATATGATGTGATCACCCTCTTTAGAACAGCATCAGTTCTTCCAGCAACAGTTCTCTCCATACATCTTGGAGAACTAACTACAATCTTTTGTGGATGTAGGCTTGCTCAGATCCTTCTGTCTCTTCATGTAATCCCAGACAGACTCAATGATGTTGCGTAGTGTTGAGCAAGCAGCTCTGTGCTCGTATGCTCTGGCCAAGCACTAGGGGTTGCTCGAGTGCTCGACCGAGCACCCGAGCATAATGTTAGTCAATGGGACTAAACCAGGCATCCCCTGCTCGGAAGAGGGGAGGGTGTCTAGTTAATAGAAAAGCTCAGAATCGCGACTTCTCCTCTTTTACTCCTTTCACTCGTAAAAGTATGCTAATTAACTGAATTTGTACACATTAGCGCACAATGCGTACGCATTAGCATACAAATTCGTACACATTAGCGTACTAATCAATATCACAGTGCGGGGAAGAGACTCGAGCATTGCGCTCTAGTACACTCGGTATTCGGCCGAACACTGAGCGGACCCGAGCATAGGCATGCTCAGCCGAACACCGAGTTCGGCCGAGCATGCTCGCTCAACACTAATGTTGAGATCAGAGTTCTGTGGGGCCCATATCATCACTTCCAGGACTCCTTGTTCTTCCTTAGACTGAAGATAGTTTTTAATTGCATGGGATGTATGTTTGTAAATTTAAAATATTAACACTTCTTTTTTTAATTAAAAACATTCTTACCTTGCACAGTACTGTATGTATGACGTCTATAAACAGCATGACAATAGCAAGTCTATCTATCTATCTATCTATCTATCTATCTATCTATCATAAAACTGGAAGCAGCACAGCTGTAGAGAAGTAATGTGGTGTGCCAGCGGCTCAGGAGGTGATCCAACTTCCCAAATAAAGTAGAAAAGAATAATTCCACGACACTCCCAAGGTTGTGATCAAAGTTGGTGTTCTTTATTCACCAGAGCGACGTTTCAGTCCTCTTACTGGGACTTTTTTCAAGCACTGACAACTTTGATCACAACCTTGGGAGTGCCGTGGAATTATTCTTTTCTATCTATCTATCTATCTATCTATCTATCTATCTATCTATCTATCTACTTCCTTCTTCCCAGAGCTTGCTCCCTTCTCCTTCTCTCCATGGCATTGGCTGTGGCACTGGATATCAACTTCTGTTTTGATGTGGCTGTAGACTATCACTGGCAGCAGCGGTGACCCGATTCCCTTGTGCAGAGGCGTAGCTAGAGGTTCAGCACAGGGGGGGCGAAACATACTTGAGTGGGCCCTCCACTTAGTGGCTTCCCAAACACACGTTTCCAACTTCACAGGCACATACTACTAGTTGTGGTTATAATATTGTATTAGAAAGATGACTATATAAACTGCTAGATCATCTGTGCTGTTAAGTACAGTACAATAGACTTTCTACATACCCTAGTCTAAATACTCTACCACATAATGCAGTAAAATATAGGATTAATAGGAGTAAAAAACAAGAGGACTCCTATGTTAAAGGAAACCTGTCCCCATTTTTTACATCACTAAACTAACAGTCCCCTGCCCCCATCAGACCTCAGATGAGCTTATTGTGCCCCATCAGACCTCAGATCAGCAGAACGTGCCCCCATCAGACCTCACATCAGCCTACTGTGCCCCCATCAGACCTCAGATCAGTGTATTGTGCCCCATCAGACCTCAGATCAGCGTATTGTGCCCCATCAGACCTCAGATCAGCCTACTGTGCCCCCATCAGACCTCAGATCAGCGTATTGTGCCCCATCAGACCTCAGATCAGCGTATTGTGCCCCATCAGACCTCAGATCAGCGTATTGTGCCCCATCAGACCTCAGATCAGTGTATTGTGCCCCCATCAGACCTCACATCAGCGGATTGTGCCTCCATCAGACCTCAGATCAGCAGAATGTGCCCCCATCAGACCTCACATCAGCCTACTGTGCCCCCGTCAGACCTCAGATCAGCCTACTGTGCCCCAATCAGACCTCAGATCAGCGTATTGTACCCCCATCAGACCTCAGATCAGCCTACTGTGCCCCAATCAGACCTCAGATCAGCGTATTGTACCCCCATTAGTCCTCACATCAGCCTACTGTGCCCCATCAGACCTTACATCAGCGTATTGTACCCCCATCAGACCTCAGATCAGCAGAATGTGCCCCCATCAGTCCTCACATCACCCTACTGTGCCCCCATCAGACCTCAGATCAGCGTATTGTGCCCCCATCAGACCTCAGATCAGCGTATTGTGCCCCCATCAGACCTCAGATCAGCGTATTGTGCCCCCATCAGACCTCAGATCAGCGTATTGTGCCCCATCAGACCTCAGATCAGCAGAATGTGCCCCCATCAGTCCTCACATCAGCCTACTGTGCCCCCATCAGACCTCAGATCAGCGTATTTTGACCCATCAGACCTCAGATCAGCATATTGTGCCCCCATCAGACCTCAGATCAGCAGAATGTGCCCACTTCAGACCTCACATCAGCCTACTGTGCCCATCAGACCTCACATCAGCGTATTGTGCCCCCATCAGACCTCAGATCAGCGTATTGTGCCCCCATCAGACCTCAGATCAGCGTATTGTGCCCCCATCAGACCTCACATCAGCGTATTGTGCCCCATCAGACCTCAGATCAGCGTATTGTGCCCCATCAGACCTCACATCAGCCTACTGTGCCCCCATCAGACCTCAGATCAGTGTATTGTGCCCCCATCAAACCTCAGATCAGCGTATTGTGCCCCCATCAGACCTCAGATCAGCGTATTGTGCCCCCATCAGACCTCAGATCAGCGTATTGTGCCCCCATCAGACCTCAGATCAGCGTATTGTGCCCCCATCAGACCTCAGATCAGCGTATTGTGCCCCCATCAGACCTCAGATCAGCGTATTGTGCCCCCATCAGACCTCAGATCAGCCCACCCAGCCACATAAGCGGCAGGTCATAGTGCGCGCGGAAGACAGTGGTGCGCCGAACCGGAGGGCAGCCGCAGAGCGGGACAGGTGAGAAAGGTTTTTTTATTTTAATCTTATGTGGCTGGGTGGGCTGATCTGAGGTCTGATGGGGGTCCCTAAATACAAGTGAGCGCTTCCATAATGGAAGCGCTCACTTGTATTCGCCTGTTAGTCATCCTTGCTGGGCCCCCCCCTGAGTCACTGGGCCCGGAGCCGTCGCCCCCTCTGCCCCCCTGGTAGCTACGCCTCTGCCTTGTGTGAACACTTGACATGACATAAGGGAGGAGGTTCACCGCTGCAGCCAGCTATGGGCTGCAGCACCACCAAAATAGAAGTTAACATCCTAGGAGCGCAGTGGAGGTGCTGAGGCCGAGTAGAGAAGAAGCGAGGAGATAAGTAGTCTTCCCCCAAGACCAACCAAGGGGGAGGGAGGGTTTGCCAACCTTCTCACCGAGCCCCTTTAACAGCTCTATCTTAGTGGCTCTCTGCCATTGCTCCTAAAACCAAGTCCTGGACAAGACCCCCTTCCCCCACTCGAAGATGTCTATTTGCTCTTGTAAAAGGGTAATAAGCTCTTTTTATACTGTATTATAAAATGATTTTGTTGGTGTATTTTTCCCATCTTCAAGGATATTGTTTATATGGATATTTCTAATTTCTTGTAAAATGCCATCTTAAGATTCAATGACCGGTTAATAAGTAGTGAAGGCGAACCACAAGGTTGGCCTGGAAAAGCTAATCAAGGGTCAGTTCTCTGAACATCAAATTATGGTGTCTGTAGCTCCATACAAAGAAGGAAACCTAATAGGAAAAATAGCAGTGAGACGTGGACTTGTGCACTGACAAGACATTCATAATGGCTGAAAAGCTCTTCGCTGGCATTTTTGTGAACATTTTCTTAACCTGTGATCTTCCAGGGATCATTGAACATCGGAGCTTTATGCCAGTCAGCTAACTGGACAAGAATCCCGGAGATAATTGATTGATCCGGTCCTCGTCTGCATTGCCAGGCAGTTTTCAGTGAAAATAAAGTGCCTGCCTCTCTGTGACTTATTTTCTTGTAGGCTAATAGTCCACTTACTTGAATAAAACGGCTATTCGATATTTCTTCATGTAGAAACAAAGGCACAAAATACAAGGTGACAATGAAGTGACTCATAACGCTGCCAATCTGTCTTCCATCTGGTACGGCAGTGTTTCTTCTAAATAGCGACAGATAATTTCAGTCCGTTAAATGAAATTACAGGTGTATGGATTTGTTCCAGACAGAAGCCTCCGCTCACTGAACGCAATCAGGACCCTGATCCTTTATTTGTGAGCAGTAGTCATAAAACCAGTGTTTGGTTAACTGCTGTCCTTTGTTCCAGCACATTAAGTGAGCTACAAACTTCTGTAGGTGTGTGTGCCATTTATTTCCCGTCAGCATACAGCGGCCACATTAACGTAACCTTTTCCCTCTCTTCTGTCTCCGTGAACTAATATAGACTGCGCTGTCGCGATGTTATTAAAGTGGTTGGCCTATACTTTTTAAAAAGATAAAGGCAGCAGACCTCCATATAAAACAAAAATGCTTAAAGGGGTTGTCCTATGAAAAATATTTTACAGTTTTCAAACCAGCACCTGGAACTGTGAATACTGAATACTTTTGTAATTCCATGTAATTAAAAATTTAGCCTAGTCACTGAGTTATTCAATGAAATGTATCTGTATAGCGCCACCTGCTGTTTGTTTTTTTCTTGTTTGACCTGCTCACTGAGAAGGCTGCACATGTCTCCTGAGCTGTGATAGGAAGAGCATGGACACGCCCCCTTAGCTGCAGCATAAAAGACACTCCTCTTTAGCTTCTAGCTCCATATACATCTAGCAGAGCAATGAATGGAGAGATCTCTGGACCTATGCGAAGTACAGCGCTGGTTCTAGCTTTGTTAGAAAAAGATTGTCAAGTACTATATGATGTTTGATTTTCATTTTTTACATTAGTCATGGGATAACCCCTTTAAAGGGCATCTTTGAACCAGACATACTGTCTGGTAGGATTGATCCTGTTGATTAAAATGATACCTGTCTTGTGAAAATGGGTTGTGGAATTTCAGAGAAAAGAGAATTTTATTTTTGTATGCAAATGCGGCAGTGAGTGCACCAAGGGGCATGACCAGCACAGGAAAGTGGAGGAGCTAAGGTGCACTGAGGGGCTAGGTCCCACCCCATGTGCACTGAAACCGCCACTTGCATAAAGAATAACAAAAGTTTTTTTTTTCTTAGGACACAAAACAGGTATCATTTTATCAGCAGGATCGACCCTGCCAGACAGTATGTCTGATGTAATAGGATTGACCCTGTTGACAGATACTCTTTAACTATTGCTATAGGTCCCTCCTTTCCAGTGCTATGGGGGCAGTCCTGTCAGACCGGAAGATATGACACCGAATCCATCATTCATGGGACTGTTCAGCCAATCACTGGCATCAGCAGTCACATTCCATTCAGGCACATGTGACCACTGAGGCCAGTGATTGGCTGAGCGGTCACATGAATGATGGATGTGATGCCTAGCAGGAAGTGGAAGCCCAGGAACCAGACCTGCAGTGCTGGAATGGAGGGACCTTAAGCAGAAGTGTTGAGCTTTTTTTCTATTATAAACCTGTCTTCTCACTGGATAATTTCAAAAATCTGTTATTGGACAAACAAGCAATTTTGTGTTGGCCTGAGTATTAGGGCAGTGAACTGAATATTTGTCTCGGGTGAAGGAAAGCCTAGCTATGGCAGATCAGACACCATACTCATCATGACAGGTTAACTTCATAGTCATCTCGCTTTGTCCTGATGATCAAGAAGGAGAGCAAGGTGCTGGCAGAGGTAATAGGAGGGTCCACCCTTGGTGCATTCAACTGCTCAAATGCAGTGCAAGCCCTGCAGATTCTTCAGAGTTTACCATGTCGCCACAGTGCAGGGTTATTATAGCTTTTCATGCTGTTCATTTGAATCGCAAGCTGTACCGCCTCTACATTGTAGATGGTGTGTGGGTACTACACAGGTTTAATATTGATTACCTGTCCTGAGGATTGGTCACCCTCCAGCTGGTCCTTACCAGCTGCTGTCAGTAAGTTATCTGTTCAATTAGACACTATGTACTATAGTTTTTATGATGCATTATGTACTATATCACTTTTTTGGTGTAAATATATAGACCTGCATTGAATAGCACTTTTTGACACTTTATGCATTTAGAGACTGTATGGTGATATGGTCATTGACATTTAGAACGGATCACGTGAAAATTCTACATTTTCTAAAACCTGAAAAAAAGTTTAGCCTTTTTGGTAGAAGTTTAAGGGACTAATGTATACGGCTATGATCCGGAGTGGAGACTTTTATAGCAATACAAATCTCAAGGGAAATTCCTAATAATGTGTCCATCCTGAACCAAGAAATTGCTCCCACTCTTAAAGACATATGTAACTTCAATTTGGTCTGCAGTGAGGAGTTTTTTTATGTATTGGGCACAGCTATAAAACAATATAAAACCTGAATTATTGCTGTTGCCGGTATGATGAATCTTGAGGATGCTTTCTTTCTTTAGATGGCACAGTAAATGCAATGAGAAAGAAAGCATTGATTTTAGCCCTGGCGGGTTTATCACGATGCTCGCAGTGGACTATGACAGATACTGTGCTTTACAGAAGTTTCCTGTTTGCTACTGAAATAATTATAAACATATTTCACCCAGTAATAGATAGCATACAATGCCTAATCGAAGAGGAGCTATTAAAACATGGCTTTACTTTGACAAACTTAACATAATCTCTTCTTCATGTGTGACAAGCCACCTTTTGTTTCAGTGTTTTTCTTTTTGATTTTTCATAAAATATTTTTTCTACTAGAAACAAATTGTGTTGGAAATGGCAATGTACCAGGGTAGGTTTGAGCAAATCAAGCTTTGGATCATGGATCTGAAGTCGATCCTTTCGAATACTTGGTGGAGGCTCTGATGCTAATCTCAGAGGGGCTGACTACGTGAAAATGGAGATATGTCATGGTTCAACTCTGAACCCGGACAACCCCTTTAAGTAGTGTCTGCTACTGGGTACCATCATTTATAAGTGGATAAGGTGGCCTAGGAGCTGCCCTTAAAGTGTGTCTACAGCCCTAAACTGTCTGGTCCTTTTGGAGGCAGTTGCTTCTGTCCTTATTGACAGCACAGGCAAGCAGTACTTTGATGACATCATTTGCAGCATCAGTACTAGTCCAGTAGAACAGTACTAGGCTGCCAAAACTTGCCAAAACATGCATTACAGTGGACACTGTATCTGCAGTATACATATTATTGGTCTATGATTTTGTTTTTTTGTACATTAACATTGCATGTGGCAAATGCACTCAGCACTTTAGACTTTCCAGTTGTTCAAGTATACGTATTTATTCATGTGTCTTTGCTCAGTATGTGATTTGTGTCCCATGGCATGTCGTCCTTTTCGTATATGTGGGAATCATGTTTTAGATGTTATTATTTTGAAATGTATGAATGAATTAAAGGGGTTGACAGCTTTTTTATATTGATGACCTATCCTGAAGATAGGTCATCAATATAAAAAGAGGGCAACCCCTTTAATAAATCATTTATATTTTACTTTGTGATATTGGCTTGCTTCTTTGCTCATTTCTCTGTATAGGATGGGTTTTGACTTGGGATGAGGACTCCTGCATAAGGGAACCTGGATGGATTATTTATGCTGGCCATAGACTTCTATTATGATGGAGTAATAATAATATTTATTTATATAGCGCCACCATATTCCTCAGCGCTTTAGAATTTCATAGGGTTCAAGTACAAAACAAAATTAACTGGCTAATATACAACTGAAATACTAGGAGTCAGGGCCCTGCTTGCAAGAGCTTACAATCTATGAGGAATTGGGGGTGACACATAAGGTAGTTGATTGTGATATGTAGTATTCAAGCCATTATTAAACTGAAAGCAGGGTAAAAGCCGATCTCTTTCGGGTTTGGGACTGTTAGGATGTCAAGGGCCAGAGGAGTTGGTGGGGGAGAGGTTTACTCGGGGAATAGTCATTTTAGGTTATTCTAGATAAGCTTGCCTGAAAAGATGTGTTTTTAAGGCACATTTGAAGGTGGTTAAGTTGTGAATTGACCTGATATTCTGGGGCAGAGTGTTCCAGAGAGTAGGTGCAGCCCGAGAAAACAGGAGTGAAAGGTATGAATTATGGAGGATGTTAATCATAGGTCACTAACAGAATATGAGTAGGGTGCTGGACGGAAATGATGGAGGAGATGTATAGAGGTGCAGCACTGTGGAGAGCTTTGTGGGTGAGAAGTTTGAACTGTATTCTGTGGTGGGTGGGCAACCAGTGAAGTGACTGGCACAGACTAGTAGCATCAGTGTAGCGGGTAGATAGATAGATGAGCCTGGCTGCAGCATTTAGGACAAACTGAAGGGGGAGAGTTCAGTGAGAGGGAGACCAAATAGTGATGAGTTGCAGTAGTCAAGACAAGAGAATATTCACCATTTCTTTTTGCTGTTAGGAGATCTTTAGACACTTTAGTAAGGGCAGTTTCTGTAGAGTGAAGAGGGTGAAAGGCAGATTGTAAGGAGTCAAGAAGAGAGTTTGCAGAGAGATATCTTATTAAGCGAGAGTAGACATGGAATTGCGTTATGGTCCGTGGTAATGGAATCCTTAACGCAATTCAGTATATACCCGAACTCGAACTTCAAGTTCACTCATCCCTAGTCTTGACCTGGTGGTCACCTTATTTTTTTATGAAAATCTAGAGGCAGTAAAAGATTACTTGGAGCAGAGAAAGGGAGGAAGAAAGCAAAAAAACAAAACAAAACAAAAAAAAAATACTCTTGGCGATCCACCTTGTTGATAGCATTAAGACTGCAACTTTGGTTTCATGTACAAAAGCAGAGCTTTAAACATCTCCTTAGGACTTATAGGATGAAAAATACAGATCATTCTTATGTTGCCCTTGGCTAACCATAGTAATGAAAGCCACCTTGTATGAATAATTTAACAAAAGGTTTCCAAAAAGCAATTGTATTGTTCCTAAATGTATTAAATACTCATTCAGCTGCAGAGATGGAGACCAAAATAGTGAAATTCAGTAATCTATGGCTCATTACCTTTTCCTAGCAGCATTTAGAAGGCGTATTTTTAAACTCTGCCCTACGTAGAGTCTTTGATGACTGGAGTCTGGGACCCCTGCTGAGTACTAAGCAGTGATGTTTTTGCAGCTACAAGGTTTTATGATCCAACATGACCCTCATTTCTTCAAGTTATAGCATGTGGAAGCAGGGTTGTGAAAATGCTTCATTCTGAGGAGATCAGCCTGTAAAATGTCACAGTGCCAGACTCATATATATATAGATCTGGCTGATGAATACTGGCGTTCTGGAATAAAAGGAAAAGGACATCGGTTTTCATGCACAGTTTTTGTTGTGTGACTGATTTATTTCGAAGTCTGGCAGACTGATTACCTTCTTGTTAAAATAATGCATGATAGATTTGTACTCGGTTTCCAAACTCAGGCTTGGGTTCTGCAAATATTATTTTAAGATATGCTGTTAAAGGAAAAATCACAAATGTGCTTTATGGTTAAAGGGGTTATCCCATGCTAAATGTAAAAAGTGAAAATCAGACGCCATATAGTCCATGATAACCTCTTTCTCACAAAGCTAGAAACAGCCCTGTACCTCACATGGATCCAGAGATATTCCCAATTGTTGCTCCAATTGCTTTGCTAACTTTATTTCCCTCCAGATCTCTCCTCTAAATGCTCTGGGGGGGTCTTTCTTTTGTCAGGGGACATGCCCTTTTTGTTGCAGATTTCTGCATCTAACTGTCACCGCTTTTAACAATAGATATGGCTAGTGGCAGTTGAAGGATGGAACTGAACATGTGTGACCACCTCAGCCAGGTGGACAGAAAAATAAGTAAAAGAACAAACAGCAAGTGGCGCTATACAAATAGGTTTTATTAAATAACTCATTGGCTATGCTACATTTTTAATTATATCCAAAACCTTCTATTATAACCTGCCATTGGGTGGGGTCCAATTTTGAGATTTGCTTTGGGTACCATGGTTTCCTACCCTTGTCTCAGCTTTTTGGACCACTGAACTTTTGACACAGAGAACCATGTTACAGGGTTTTAGCTACACAGAAGGTGCTCAATAGTTTTAGAATTTTTCACTCTACATTTTCTTTCCATGAAGAACAGTTATTTTAAACCCACAAGCTGTTCTACTCTTGGCTGAAAATAACAGTGGACAAAAGATGTATTCATTTCTTCCTTGTCCTCAGGCAGGTACAGTAGCTTCATCCTACTGCGGCTCAGACTCTGAAATGAGATTCTTCGTACTTTGAAATTGATGATGTGTTAATTAAAATATATATTCTGAAACTCTTACATCTCATTCGTCTTATCATAATGATCTTATGAGGACAACATAATAATAGGTAATGATGGTGGTGTCTGTGAGGCTACAGGCCCCATAGCCAAATGTCAGTCAAGCCTAACACTTTAGGTTGCATAGATATAATCGGCTTTAAGATGGGTGTATTTTTATACTTCTTTGGAGGTTACCTGTAAGTAAACAGAAAATTACAAATTGATAGTTAAGCACACTACCCCTGGTAAAGCAGACTTTACACATGGGATCTGCTTTGTGGGGGCTCAGACTGTCAAATCACTGTTCGGTCTTTTATTGATTTTTATATTATTTTTTTCCCTCTCATTCTGTCTTGTTCTCCTTTTAGACACTGCATTATTTATTAGGAATAGGCTTCCATCTCTCTCTTTTCTTTTATAAATAATATATTTAACATTAGGATTTTTATACAATTTCTCCTCTGTATAATTTTCATAGGGGTAATATTAACTCTTTAATATGGACGTACCAGTTTTAGATTCACTTATATTTTACTGTTACATGCCAACATCTCTTAGTACACTATGATCTATGCGTTTTGGCTGTGTAAACCTTTATCGGGCTATTCCATCCTCAATTTCATCATAGATAGCAAATACTGTATATAGAGAAAATACATGAAGATTAATGGCCAGAAAGCAAAGTGCCATCACAAACTGGACAAACCCCTTGTCAATAGGTAGTCATTCTGGCAATAATCATATAATGGGTATGGCTGCTGAAACCTCTGATGGTCAGCTGTAATCAATGGAGGAAGTTGTAGGTGTCAATACACTTTTTGGGGATGGGAAATATAGCAAAATGATGAGGGTCCACAAGGCGTTACCAGTTGGGACAACCCCTTTAACAAGCATTGGGTCCTCCTGTCCTGGATTGTGATAACATGAATGAGCACCAACAAGAGTCCCAATATGAATTATCTTCTGCGTTATATAAATAATTGGTTGATGTATAAAAAATTTAATCCACATGCCATGCATTGATCTATTGCTTCTCAGCATAATTTATAAAGAAAGTACTTTGTATACATTTTGATCAAAATGCATGGGCCCACTCGTTATGTCAAAGTGGCCTCTTTTGATTTGGTCCCTACTCTAATTTGATGTATCGTCACTTGGCAACCACAGGCATGTGGATGTGCGATACATGTCTTTTTTTCTACAGTTTGGCACAATTTGCTTATAGGTAAATTGAAGTATGATAATATGAGTGGACAGATTAGAGATGAGATGAAGAGAGCAAAAGATAACACTTTTTTTAAACCGATGTAGTGTACTATAGAGCCCTATTGACTCAAGATTGGGGGCCATTGTGACAACATAAGTCTTGTCAGGCAAGACTTTTTAGCAGAGCCATATAGGCTCTGGTTCTGAACTAAACTTAGACCATCATGAACTCAGTTAACTAAGTTCACTTTACAGTGGAGGTCTTGGTGTTGTGTGGGATGCAACACTGATGCTAAACTGTGGGTGCCTTATGACCATTTGAAATGACTGATAGTATGAATAAACTACATGATATGGATGCATAATAACACGTTTGGGGAAATTTATCAAAACTTGTGCAAAAGGAGATTAAAAGTGTCTAAAAATCATCAATATTTAAGGGCCCTTGTAAAGGCTATGGTCACCTTCAGGAGAATTTTCCCTTTCTGTAATGTATCTTTGGCAAAAATCATTTTTGCAATTGGGTATTATTTAATATTTTCAACTGTCTGCGTTAGAAGCTTATATTATTACAGTACGTAGAAAGCTGCAGAATGCCATTCACAATCAAATCTATCACAAAGCTCATCTGATTTCTCGGTCTGCAGCCACTCCTTCCCAGGAGGGGGTGGAGGCAGCAGTCCGTCCTGGGTGCAAGCTGTCAGGGGGAATGCTGGATGCAATGAGCGCCTCCATCAATACAGATGGAAGCGCTCATTGCTAGAGCTTCGTGGAGCTGGCTATCCTTTCATTTACTGATCGCTCAGCTGCCCGCACTCCTTCCCTCCTCTAGCCTGGTTCACTGAATGGTGAAGCAGGAAGCCATCTGAGTAACAGGACTGTGTAGGAGAAGCCTGCAGGATGCGAATCTGCCAGTGCCCTCCTCCCACACAGTGCTGCAGCGCGATCTGTGGCCCATAGTAGTAGTGCCTCCAAACAGTAACAAATTTCCCTACATGCCCCCTTTCTTGTGTCTCCCCCACAATAATAGTTCCCATGTTTGTACCTACAACAAACAGTGAAACCTAATACCCTATCTTGTACCTATTCAAACAGCTACCTTTCCTGTGCAGTGGACTTGGTCATTGTGCCAGTTTGTATGCGACCATACCATCTCATAGGCCAGAGGTTTAACATGACTTGTGGAGTACTAGAATCAATGGCTTCCTGTTCCAGCATAGTATTCAACTATATCCATGTCCTAAGGATACAGATACAGTTAAAAGTGTCATTCACCAGTGATTTGAGGAACTATCACAAAAATTTGGGGTATAGGCCATATCCTATTGCTTCAGTCATATTTATTAAAACTAGTAAACTCCTTTAAATAGTCACATCTGCAGAAAATTATAGCTTTAGACCCACATAGTTTATGGTGGATAGCTCACACTACAGAGACCCTTTTTACTTTGTAAAGCCTCTCTATGTAGTTCTATGCAGTATTTATGGAATGGTTAAGGAGCTATAAAGTCATTTAATAATTATTTCATCATTTAGTAATTATTTTCTTACTACCTCAGTGACTACGCATTGTATACTTCATTATGACTCCAGCAAATGAGTATTTAATTTCTATGATACATTCATTTGTACTTCATGCTATTTACTGTATATTAGAATAATAAAGCAAAAAAATAAAAATAAAATCACAGGTGCATATTCAATATATGCAGCAACAGACTCCGGGGCCTTCATCACAAGTGCTTCCAATTTCTTAGTATTAAACAGTTCATTAAAGACATTAATTTCAGAATTGACCTTATTATAGCCTTTTAAGGCATGTGGATGTCATAGAGCATGGCTTCTCTTGCTAGCCAAACTATGAGCAGCTACGTATGAGCCTCACCAGAACTTGACATGCTAATCTGAATAGGAGAATGTAGACCTGGATTGAGTGTTCTCTGATTGAGGGCATCTGACAGGATAGAAGCATATTCTTAGATAGTAGGACCGTCTTTCAGAATCTAAGTCTATGGGCAGCCATGCCACTACTTATCAAGACTGTGAGTGCTTTATCACTGATGCTCACCTTATAGTTTGAGTACAACTGTCATGGACAAGATTTCCCTCTCTAGGGAAGCCACCGTATTAACCAGGAGGCACATCACCGCTGAAGCCAGTCTTTGGATACAGTGGTGCACAAGACCATGTCCATACTCAACTGCAGTGCTTTCAGAAGGTCTTATTTCCTGGTGGGAGAGATATCTAGGAGTACTTTAAAGTGCTTTTATTTAGTCTAGATTTTTTCAAAGAATTTAGAAGTGAGTTGTCACGGCAGGGATAGTGAGCCTGACGTCAGAATGCTGGACATGAGGGAGTTGACTCTGATTGGCTGGGGCTCTCGGAAAGCACTGCCCCACCCTGGTAATCAGGGAAACTGGATTATACCATTCAAGTTAATCAGTCTCTACATTTTGTCTCCCATCATGTTTTTCTTATACTGTCCTTGGTAAGAACTTTCCAAGTATAGCATGTCACCTTGTTCCTCTATGTTCTCTTTACCAAAATAAACACCAAAGATATGGACTTTGGTTATTCTCTATGGTTGACACTGAAGTTCTACTCCAAGGGACCATGGTTCCTAGTTTTTCCAAGCTGTTCTAGACAAATGATCAGGGATTTGAGACAGAAGTGATGACATGCATATACCTTGTGTCTTAAAGGGGTTATCCCACGAATAATGTAAAAAATGAAAATCAGACATCATGTAGTACATGACAATCTCTTTCTAACAAAGCTAAAACCAGCCCTGTACCTCACATGGATCCAGAGATCTCCACATTCATTTCTGTGCTAGATTTATATCAAGCTGACAGCTCGGGGAGTGTCTTTTCTGCTGCAGCTCAGGGGGGCGTGTCTCAGCTCAACCTATCACAGCTCAGGACACAGTTAAAAGTTGAAACTGAGCATGTGCGGCCTGCTCAGTGACCAGGTCAAAGAAATAAGAAATTAAGTGGTCCTATACAGATGTATTTTTTTAAATAACTCAGTAACTATACAAAATTTTTAATGACATGCAATTACAAAAGTATTCAGATCCAGGTGCTGGTTTGAAAACTGTAGAATATTTTTCATGGGACAACCCCTTTAACCACTTCCCATCCGGGCCATTTACCCCCTTCCTGACCTGGCCTAATTTTGAAAATCTGACATGTGTGACTTCATGTGGTAATAACTTTGGAATGCTTTTACTTATCCAAGCGATTCTGAGACTGTTTTCTCGTGACACATTGTACTTCAAATTAATGGTAAATCTGAGTCGATAAGTTTTAATTTTATTTATAAAAAAATCCAAAAGTTAATGAAAATTTGAAAAAATTCACTGTTTTCTAAATTTGAATCTCTCTGCTTTTAAGACAGATAGTGATACCCCATAAAATCCTTTTTAATTTACATTCCCCATATGTCTACTTTATGTAGGCATCATTTTGATAGTGTCATTTTATTTTTTTAGGACAGTAGAAGGTTTATAATTTTAGACGCAATTTTTGCAAATTTGCAAAATCAACTTTTTTAAGGACCAGTTCAGTTCTGAAGTCAGTTTGTGAGGCTTACATAATAAAAACCACCCATAAATGACCCCATTTTAGAAACTACACCCCTCAAACTATTCAAAACTGGTTTTAGAAATGTTGTTAACCCTTTAAGTATTCCACAGGAATTAAAGCAAAATAGATGTGAAATTTCAAAATTTCACTTTTTTTGCAGATTTTCCATTTTAATCATTTGTTTTCCTGTAACACATCAAGGGTTAACAACAAAACAAAACTCAATATTTATTACCCCGATTCTGCAGTTTGCAGAAACACCCCACATGTGGTCGTAAACTGTTATTTGGGGATACGCCATGGCTCAGAAGGGGAGGAGCAGCATCTGCATTTTCTAACATGGAATTTTTTGTCATGGTTTGTAAGAGTGATAACTTTTTAATTTTTTTGTGGACTGAGCTGCGTGGGTCTTATTTTTTGCGGGACAAGCTGTGCTTTTTATTGGCACCATTTTGGGGTACATCCGGCTTTCTGATCACTTTTTAATCTCATTTTTGGGAGGTTAACTAAAAAAAAAAAAGCAGTTTAGGGGTATTTTTCTATATTTTTTTTTTACACCATTCACTTGATGGGGTAGATCATGTGATATTTTTGTAGAGCCAGTTGTTACAGATGCAACGATACCAAATATGTCTATTTTTTTTTTTTTTTTTTACGTTTTAGACAGTAAGAGCATTTGTAGAAAAAAATCATGTTTTTGTGTTGCAATTTTTTAAGCTGTTTTGGCATAATTTTTATTAGATTTTTTTTATGCAGTTCACTTGATGGGGTAGATCATGTGATATTTTTATAGAGCCGGTCGTTTCGGATGCGGTGATACCAAATATGTCTATTTTATTTATTTATTTTTATTTGTAACATTTTTTTTAATGACATATTTGGGGGAAAATTATTTTTTTTTATATGTGAATACTCTATTTTTTTTATTATTTTTTTTATTTTACACTTTGTGTCCCCCATAAGGTCATACAAGACCTCAGGGGGACATTTAACTTCACTTATTTATTTATTTTTTTACACTTGATTTCTCCTGTAACTGGGGCTGACATAGTAGCCCCAGTTACAGGGGAAATACATCCCCAGAGAGGCTGTACAGCATAAGGCTACTTTCACACTAGCGTTAGCACGGATCCGGCACCTAAAGGGTGCCGACGGATCCGTGCTAACGCTATACATGTGTGGAGCCGGAGCAGCGCTCCGGCCCCACACATGACACACATTAAAACAACACACAGACTACATACAAACAAACATACAGACATACATACAAACATACAGACATACATACATACTCACATACTCCCGGGACGCCGGCAGAACGTCTTCACGCGCCTCCTGCGCGCAGTGATGACGATTCCCCACAGCGCCCTCTGCTGGGCGCAGTGGGGAAACGTCATCGCAGCGTGCAGGAGGCGCGTGAAGACGTTCTGCCGGCGTCCCGGGAGTATGTGAGTATGTATGTATGTCTGTATGTTTGTATGTATGTCTGTATGTTTGTTTGTATGTAGTCTGTGTGTATGTATGCCGGATCCGGAATGCCCCCCCATTGGAAATCAATGGAGGACAGATCCGGATTACTGGTGTGTCCACACCAAACGGATCCGTCCCCATTGACTTCCATTGGGGGTCATTCCGGATCCGTCTTGGTGCGGATGCCTGGACCGGAGAGCAAACCGCAGCATGCTGCGGTTTGTTCTCCGGTCTGAAGACGGAACGGAATGCTTTCAGGAGCATTCCGTTGTCTTCAGTTCAGTTTTGTCCCCATTGACAATGAATGGGGACAAAACTGAAGCGTTTTTTTCCGGTATTGAGCCCCTTTGACGGAACTCAATACCGGAATTTAAAAACGCTAGTGTGAAAGTAGCCTAACACTATGCTGTACAGCCTCAGTGCAGGGCTGATCGGGTCTATGAGAGACCCGGCAGCTCCTGCACGCTCCCGGCTCCGGCGATCACGTGACCGCCGGGCTGGAACAGGAAGCGCAATAGTGCTTCCTGCTCTGTATACACAGCGCTCGGTGAGCGCTGTGTATACAGCGATCTACAAGGCAGGGACCCCTGGGAACGGTCCCTGCCTTCTCTTTGGGGTACCCTGCTGTCACTGACAGCAGGTACCCCACTGTGTAGCTGCACGATTAGCGTGCAGCTGCTATCTCTGAATGGACGTTCAGAAACGTCCATTCAGAAATAGACAACCACTTCATGGACGTTTATATCCTATGGGCGGACGTGAAGTGGTTAAGATCTTAATGATGACAGACAATACTAAGCTAAGATTTATGGCTCATTCAGTACACTGGAGAATGTGAGGTGGAGTACCATGTCACATAAAAAAGTAGTATAGGACACGTGGCTAAGCATCACTTGTGTATCCTGACATTTCTGGGTTGTTGTGGTAATCATTAAAGTTTGTGGGTGTCAGGAGAGGTGTTATGGCCTACAGTTCCATGGCAGACTTCCGGAGCTGATGGGTTTCTACTTATATCAGTTAATGCACCAGCGCAGGAAGCCAGTCCAACCTCATTAGCTCTGCATCAGAGTTCTTCTGAACAGTTTATTGAACGGAAAGCTTGATGAAAACTAGATGGATATAATTATATCAGACTAAAGCTTTTGCACACTCTCATAACGTTGCAGCTTGGCAGGTCATTTTCTGACACACTCACTTCCCTTGTCTTTACGTTGAGAAATGTTAATTGGCATCAGGAGCAGTTGTGGCTCATAAACATTCATGCATCAATGCTAGGAAAAAAAAGCACAAGAGGTGTCTCTTGATCAGCTAATAGTGATAAGCTTGGAACATTTCCAGAAGTGAGGTGTTTCGAGAAGCATTTCCGCCTCAAACACTACTTATTATTGCTCCGAGCTCCTGCACTAAGCACAAACAATGATGTAGATGGGTCTCTGCTGGCTGACACTAATGCTCCGAATTCCACTCCAAGAGCTAATTAGAATATTTCTACCGCCAGTGAAATATTTCCACTTGCTTAAAAGCAAGGTGGACAAAGGCTGAAAAGCACATATTCTCTAATATCCTCATTGATAAGTTCTCCTTGTTGTTGAAATCGGAAGAAATATGGTTTTAGTAAAAATAACCGATGCATACAGCGGTGGAAATGTCTATGACAAAGTGCATCTCTGCTTTGTTAAAAGGGTTGTCCACTCCTTTTATATTGATGGCCATGTCCTCAGGAAAGGTCATCTGATCAACTGGGTTCGGTACCCTGCTATCCTATT
>ONZH01001812.1:0-33401 GCA_900303285.1 Rhinella marina | reverse complement strand
CCTATAGGGCAGCATCTCCAGGCTCAGCAATTTGGAGATGTGGACATTGAGGGCTTGGGCATGTGGGTGGGTGGAACTGTATTTCCTCTTGCGCTCCCAGCGTCTGCTGTAAAGACAGCTGAACGCTGCGCAGGGACACATTGGTGGACGCTGTGGAGGATCGTGGAGACGAAGGTGTGGTTTTCCGGCGGGAGGCGCTCGTGCCGGGGTCCTGGGCAGGGGGTTGACTAGCAGAGGCAGTGAGTGACACAGGGGAAGGAGCAGTGGTGTGACCCGCAGGAGGTGAACTGCCTGGTTCCATTTAGTGGGGTGTTTAGCACTCATATGCCTGCGCATGCTGGTGGTGGTTAGGCTAGTAGTGGTGGCACCCCTGCTGATCCTGGTGTGGCACAAGTTGCACACCACAGTCCATCGGTCATCCTCACTTTCTTTAAAGAACCTCCAGACTTGCGAACATCTAGGCCTCGCACGGGAGCTTCACTACGTGAAACAGTGCTGCTGATGCACCAGCTCTGGCCCTGCTTTTCCCTCTGGCCACACCACTGCCTCTTCCAACCTGTTCTGGTGCAGCACTCGCCTCCGCCTCAGAAGCACTGTCTTCACTAGGCTTATCAATCCAGCTTGGGTCAGTCACCTCATCATCTTCCGATTCCTCAGTCTGCTCCCCCCTCGGACTTCCTTTCCCTGACAACAACTTCACCACTGTCTGACAACCGTGTCTCCTCATCGTCTGACACCTCTTTACCCACTTCTTCCACTAAGTCAACATTGTCATCATCATCATCACCCACAGACTGCGACAGTTGGAAAACTTGGGCATCGGGAAAAGAGGTCAGCAGCAACCTGAGAAGTGGTTTGTGACTCTGGAAAGGGTCCAGAAAACAGTTCTTCAGAGTATGCCGGATCGCATTCCAAATTTTCCTGGGAGGGGGCAGATTGGGGGGAAGGAGGTTGAGGTGGAGGAGCCAGAGGAGTGCTCCCTTGGGTAACGTGGGTGGACTGCGTGGAAGACTGACTGGTGGACAAATTACTTGAAGCATTGTCCGCAATCCACGACATCACCTGTTCGCACTGTTGTGGTTTCAACAGTCCTCTACCACGTATCCCTGTAAGTTGAGACATGAAGCTAGGGTGTTTAGCTCTGCGGCGTTCCCCTGCTCCCTTATCAGCAGGTACTGTCTCACCCTGCCCAGGACCACCGCCTCTGCCCCTTGCAGTAATTGAATGCCCACGCCCTCGTCCTCGACCCTTAGCCCTGGGGTTCAACATTTTCTGTATATAAGTGTATTATATTAAAAAAATGGGCCTGCTGTACTGAAACCCACAAACTTGTTCAATCTGAACAAGTTAATATATAGGTGGATAAGTTAGAGCAAAATTACGTATGTTATTACGTACCGTGCAGTATGGAGCAATTACACTGAAACTGTTAGATTAGGCAGATTTGGTCTGCTTAAGTGCAACCCAGACAAATGTCGCACTCAGATTTTTGTAATGTAGCTGTATCAGTGAGAGCAAAAGACCTTTTTTAATTACGTGACGTACAGAATGGGTCACCTGGACAGAAAATACGGATTGTGCTTTGTATATAGGTGGATAAGTTAGAGCTAAATAACGTATGTTATTACATACCGTGCAGTATGGAGCAATTACACTGAAACTATTAGATTAGGCAGACTTGGTCTACTTAAGTGCTACCCAGACAAATGTTGCACAGAGATTTTTGTAATGTAGCTGTATCAGTGAGAGCAAAAGAGCGTTTTTAATTACGTGACGTACAGAATGTGTCACCTGGCAGAAAATACGGATTGTGCTTTGTATATAGGTGGATAAGTTAGAGCTAAATAACGTATGTTATTACGTACCGTGCATTATGGAGCAATTACACTGAAACTATTAGATTAGGCAGACTTGGTCTGCTTAATTGCAACCCAGACAAATGTCGCACAGAGATTTTTGTAATGAAGCAGTGTCAGTGAGAGCAAAAGACCTTTTTTAATTACCTGACGTACAGAGTGTGTCACCTGGACAGAAAATACGGATTGTGGTTTGTGGTGACTGGACAGCTGAACTGTGACACACAGAATGGTTCCACACAGCTGTATGAAATGGATTTGTATCACTGAGATAAAACAACAAAAAAACTATTTTTTTTATATATTTTTTTTATATATATATTTTTTAACGTGACGTGCAGAAACTATCAGAGAGCAAACTCAGCCCTGGCTGACTGTGGCTATTTTGACTGCAACCCAGACAAATGTCGCACAGAGATTTTTGTAATGTAGCTGTATCAGTGAAAGCAAAAGACCGTATTTGATTACGTGACGTACAGTATGGGTCACCTAGACAGAAAATACGGAGTGTGGTTTGTGGTGAGTGGACAGCTGAACTGTGACACACAGAATGGTTCCACACAGCTGTATGAAATGGATTTGTATCACTGAGATAAAACAATTAAAAAAAAAAAATTCTATATGGCGATAGCTGCACTACTAGTGCCAGCCAGCCCAGCCAGGAGACCAAAAAAAGTGTCTTGTAGCCCTTACATGGGCTGTTGGGTTCTTTTTATATCACTCCTGCCTAACAGAGAACTAAATCCAGGCCCTAACACTCTCTCTGAAACGCAGCAGATCTGTCCCTAACGACATCCAGACAGCATCTGAGCCGAGCACCGCGGGCAGTCACTAGTATATTCCAGGGTCACCTGATCAGGCCAGCCAACCCCTGCTATCGACATGTAAGGGCCCCACGTGATGCTGGGTGTACCGCAGAGTCTCCTGGCTTGTGATTGGCTGAGTTTATAGGCGCCAAAAATTCAAAATGCGGGAGATGCCATTTCCTCGAGCATGGCGAGACACTCGTCCGAGCAGCGAGCACTTACGAGTACCGTAATACTCGAACGAGCACCAAGCTCGGACGAGCATGCTCGCTCATCTCTAATTCTAACCTTTGTTAAAAGTATGTTACTGAACTGAATACGTAAGCATTAGCGTACAAAGTACGTACGAATCACTAGCAAACTATTGTCTCGCGATTACATCATACGCACGCATGACGCTAGGCCACAGCGTACAGTCCTCAGAGGCAGTCCATATGAGCTAGAAAAGTAAGGTGTCCCCTGCTAGCTATCCGGCTAAGACCATACAATAAGCGCATACTAGTGTTGAGCGAGCACCTCTGTGCTCGTATGCTCGGGTGCTCTGGCCGAACACTAGGGGATGCTCGAGTGCTCGACCAAGCACGCGAGCATAGTGTTAGTCAATGGGACTAAACCAGGCACCCCCCGCTCGGAAGAGGGGAGGGTGTCTGGTTAATAGAAAAAGGTCAGAATCGCGACTTCTCCTCTTTTACTCTTTTTACTCATAAAAGTATGCTAATTAACTGAATTTGTACAAAATAGCACACAATGCTTAGTATTAGCATACAAATTTGTACGCAATAGCGTACAATGCGTAGCATTAGCATACAAATTTGTACGCATTAGCATACAATGCGTACCATTAGCATACAAATTCGTATGCATTAGCATACAATGCATAGCATTAGCATACAAATCAACATTACAGTGAATGCCAGTACTCGAGCATCCCCGAATACAGAGCAGACCCGAGCGTAGGCATGCTCAGCCGAACAGCGAGTTTGGCCGAGCATGCTCGCTCAACACTAGTGCATATTCAATAGGAGACATTGCAGTACCTGAAAAAGAATACACACAATGAGCTAAAGTGCTTGAACATTGCTGATTCTGTAAAAACATTATTGCTAAAATACTGCAAAAACATTATTATGCAAACATTTTAGTGCAATCAATTTCACATTTGCAAGCATAATAGGCTTAGATATATGTTTGAGTCTCATTTCTTGGCTGCTTGGCATAAAACACATAGAACACATAGTCCAAAATTCAATTGTAATCCACGTGAGGTAATTTTGTAATCCAAACAGATAACATGTAATCCACATGGATAATATAAAATAGCAGCAAATAGAGAATCATTTTTGCAAAGGGGGCTCCCAAATAACCTGAGAAGGGGGAAAAAGGAAAATAGGTGCGCTTAGGCGCAACTAAGAATTTTCTACAGAATAGGGGGGAGTCCTGACAAGCCATGTCCATCTGGGTGAGAGTCAAACAGGGGGCAATAAAATCAAGATAAATTAAAAACCAGTGCCAACTAGCTCTCACCCATCAGGTGCAGTCCATGTTGTGGCTCCCATAGTTCCAGACTATGAGGTATCTTTTAAATCAGCCAGACAGAAACAGCCAGTTGAAAAAGGGTTCCTCAGATGAGGGACCTGAAGTCCTCCTCGCTGCTACGGCTGCTGAAGGGACATAAGAGGACGCTCCTGTCTCCTGTAGGCCAAGCTGGCTGCCATTGTTGAGTTCCACTGCCCTCTGCTGCTTGAATTTGGACTTGACCAGGTGGTAACACTGGTGAGCGCTGCTGCTACTTGAGCCTTCACTTTTCTGGATACTCCTGCTGGGACAGCAGGGATAAGGACTTCTGGCTCCAGCGATTCAGGCAAGGCTGCACCCAAGGAAGAACCACTAGCTCCCCTGGCTGCTGCTGACTTCATTTTCCATAGTAGCTGGAACTGGATCACCGTGGGCTGGAAAGTGAAAGATTATGTAGTCAGCTGACCCAGGTGAAAGGACTGTGGTGGTGGCAATCCAGTGGTTAGAGGCTCCGGCTGTGGCTTCTCTCTGAAACGGAGGGTGCCATCTGGTGACTCTTGTAGGCAGCAGCCAGTGGCTGCTGGATCATCTGGCCAGGTCTCGGCTGGCGATGCAGGTACCAGGTGCTTTGACAATAAAGTTACCCCAGTAGCAAAGGGGCTATTCAGGGATGCTATGAGGGTATATTCTACCTGATCCCCCACATATAGGCTGTGACGGGCTTGGGGCAGGTAAGAACATTTCACAGACCTGCGGCCCACGTATCCTCATTGTCGGCAAGGAAGCCAATGCCTCGCTCCACTGAAAACCAGTGGTTGGTTCCTTAACACCGTTCCAGCATAGGGTCTCCCGGCCTCGGATAGTCAAGAACTTGGATGACCCAGTCCTCCACCGCTTTCTTATAGTCCCATAGGGTCTGGGCGTTGGCCGTCACTGATGCAGGCATGATGGGATTCTGCCGCATGGAAGGTATTCTCCTCCTGGGCGGCGGAGTGGACGCTTCAGCCGCCTCTGCAGTGCGATTCTCTGGATCACTTGTGCCACTGTGATCTCCTCGGGCCTCTCCAGTGGTTCAGATTCAGTACCCCACACCATCTCTCCCCACTTTGGGCGTAGTTGTTTTGCCATGCTGTCTTGTTCACCGCTGGCTTGAACTGGAGAGGAGGGCGGAGTAATGAGGGAGGAGTCTTCACTCCCTTTACTTGCAAATAGATAGTTCCTGGTGGGACGGGCTGGTTTTTCCCGCTTCTGAGGGAGCGTATCTTCACTTTCCCACTCTTGAGGGCACGTATTGTCATTTTCCCGCTACAGGGGGCCGGGGGGCAATAAGAATGTGTACGTTCCATAGCGTATGTAGCGTTAGCGTTCAAAATTTTAAGAATATTTAAAAATATTTAAGAATCGTACAAAGTGAATCTGAATAAGTCCGGATTCGTTTCGGAGTAGGAAATAAGGAGGATTTGTAATGAATATACGAAGCGGCGAATGGATTCGCTCATCTCTAAACATGACCATAACATGACAAAGTAAGTAATTGCAGATATCCTCAGGTCTGGGGTGCTACACTTGTTCTGAACAAGTGGTCCACAAATTATGCCTTAATGGGGGCATTTATCAGAAAAAGCACTGACCTTGTATCAATACGCAGTCTAAAATTTCTCCCTTTTTTCGGGAGCAGCAGCAGTACAGTGCAGGCTGGACCTCGGGGCTGAAAGCCTAGAGGAAGGCCTGACATGACCAGGGCTGGAGGGAGTGGCACGGGATTGGTCAGGTTGGGGGTCAATCATCCACTATTTGGATGATTTTTTGTTCATAGGGCCTCCGGCTTCAAATGGGTGCTCAGTCATGCTGCATTCGTTTGAAGCTATGGCTCTTCTGGAGTGCCTTTGGCGGTAGGTAAGACGGAGGGTCCTACTACGGCTTTGAGTTTTTTGGGAATTATGATTGATTCTGTAGCTATGGCGTGCCGGTTGCCAGAGGATTAGGTGGCGGACCTAAAAAGGGTGGTGGCAGCTATTAGGGAGAGGAAAAAAGTTAGATTGCAGGAGTTGCAATCGCTGTTGGGAAAGTTGAATTTTGCGTGCCGCATCATGCCGATGGGGAAGATTTTTAGCAGACGGTTAGCTCAGGCGACGGCGGGAGTTCAGGCCCCTCATCATTTTGTGCGGCTTAATCAGGAGCTGCGGGATGATCTAGGGGTCTGGGCGTCCTTTTTGGAGCAATACAATGGGAGGTCGTTATGGATGGATGAGGTTGTGGAGGTGGCTGATGTGGAATTATTTACGGATGCGGTGGGGGGGTATGGTTTTGGGGCGTACTTGCAAGGTCGTTGGTGCGTGGGGGAGTGGCCAGCGCAATGGAAGGAGGAGGGATGGGTTAAGAATTTGGTGCTGCTGGAGCTTTTCCCTATTGTGGTGGCGATGTCAGTTTGGGGGGAATTTTTTAGGAATAAAAAGGTGAGGTTTCACTGTGACAACATGGGAGTGATGGATACTTCGTCACGGCCGGTGGTGCGTTTGTTGCAACACTTGGTACTCGGGTGTTTATCTTTGAATGCGTGGGTAGTGGCGGTTCATGTACCGGGGGTAACTAATTCAATTGCTGATGCTTTGTCTCGTTTCCAGTGGGATCGGTTCCAGGAACTGGAGGCGGACAAGCAGGGAGCGGAATTTCCCCAAGAGCTATGGCATCTGCCATTCAGTCGGTTGCGGAGTTGGTGAGGGGCTCAAGGGTGGAAGGGACGTGGTCTGCGTATGAGGGCATGGGAGGTATGGGAGGAGTGGAGAGGAAGGTTTTCAGGGGCGGGTTTGGAGGATGGGGTTATGTTGTTGCTTTTCGTTGGGCATGGTAGGGAAGAGGGTTGGTCTGTGTCCAGAATGACGAAGTTCATGGCGGGGGTGGATTTTGGTTGCAAATGCCGGGCCATGCCTGATGTGACCAAATCCTTTTGGGTACAGCAGGCGTTGAAGGGTTGGAGGAGGCGGTGTCCCGGGTCAGACTTGAGGCGACCAGCGTCTTTCGCCTTACTAGGGGATTTAATGAGGCAGTTGGAGAGGGTCTGTGTGTCAGATTGGGAGGTTAGGCTGTTTAGGCTGGCTTTTTCATTTTCCTTTTATGGAGCGTTGCGAATTGGGGAGTTGGTTTGTCCCAGCAGGACGCTGGCAGGGGGTTTGCGTTGTGGTGATGTGGAATTGTTGGCAGATAGGGTGGTTTTCTGCATTAGAAGGTCAAAGACGGACCAGGGGGGTAGGGGTTGTAGGGTGGTTTTGTTTCCAGTGGAGGGTTCGCTGGCCTGCCCGATCCAATGTCTTAGGGATGCTGGGTTTCGTGGGGGGGCAGGGGAGCGGCCGTTGTTGGTTCATGAAGATGGCTCTTTCCTGTCTCGTTTTCAATTTGTGGCAATATTTCGAGAGTGTTTAAGGAATTTGGGTAAAGACCCCCTTTTGTTTGGGGGGCATTCCTTTCGTATTGGGGCGGCTACAGAGGCGGCAAGGAGGGGTTTGGGGGAAGACATGGTTCGGCGTATTGGTAGGTGGGAGTCAATGTGTTTCAGGTCATACGTGCGTACAGCGTGGTTATGAGGGAACGTTGCTAGTTGGGATAAGTTCTGTTATTACGATACCGGCATATTGTTTATGGGATGTTTTCTGTTTTTCAGGTGGTCCGTCGTGTTTGGTCTGGATTTTGGGGCACTCTTATGTGTTTTGGGGAGCGTTGAGGGCAGCAGTCCGGCACGACGGTCGGCAGTTGGGTTTTAGGAGAGACGAGGCGGTGATTCGGTGGCTGGGCCTGAGAGGTATGACGTGGGGTCACGTGTTGCCG
Source organism: Rhinella marina (assembly GCA_900303285.1). Lineage (NCBI taxonomy): Eukaryota > Metazoa > Chordata > Amphibia > Anura > Bufonidae > Rhinella > Rhinella marina. The sequence goes on along the minus strand of ONZH01001812.1, from coordinate 25,402 downwards.
GAATTTTATAAGTTTGCAAGGTTGGATGCGCCTCTGGGCGTCCTAGTACTGCATGTCGGGGGGAATGATCTGGGAGTGCGCCCTTTTAGAGAACTCATGAGGGACATCAAATTTGATCTCCTTCGATTATTGGCGCAATTTTCGGGTGTAGTGACGGTGTGGTCAGACATAGTGCCAAGGAAAAGTTGGAGGGAGGCTAGGTCCGTGGAGAGGCTCAATAAGGCTTGGATAAAAGTGAACAGAGCGGTGGGGCGTTTTATAGTGCGGAACGGGGGGATTGTGGTGCGGCATAGAGAATTGGAGAAGGGTGAGGGGGCGTTCTGGAGGAGCGATGGGGTGCATTTGAACGCGGTAGGGATAGACTTGTGGTGTTCGGGGTTGCAGGATGGGATTGAATTGGCGTTGAGGGTTTGGCAGGACACAAGGAGGTGAGGTTTCCCCTGCCTTGTGTCGTGGGCAGTGGGGGGTCCTTGGAGTTGGTGGATATGGTGGCTATGGCAGGGTGGGGAGGGAGCCAAGAGGGGCTCTGGACTCCCCAGGTATTCCTTTAAACAGGAGGAGATGGCGGGTGCCTGCCCACGGTTGTGGCTCATCGTTATTGGGTTCTGCCTCTGAGCTGGCGGTTATCGGCTAGAGGTAACTTAATTTAAGTTAATGAGGAGTCGGGGCAGGTATTCGTCGGGTTCGGGGCTCCAAGGACCCTCCCCATGTTATTTAGGGTAAGGGGCCTTCGGGCAGGAAGGCCTTAGGTGGGTTATTAAGGTTAAGGTTATTTATGGTATTTATGTTATTTATGTTATAATAAATGGCTGCTGTGGCCAATAAAATCCATCTACAGAGTTGTGTTTTTATTGATGGGGTAATTAGTTGGTTAAGGGAATGACTCGACAGTACACTGGTCAAGTATGCAACCTGGTGGCCTAGGCAGATGATGTGTGGCTATGTATTGGTATTATTAGTGGCACTAGTGGCAACTGCAGAACAGCATAGATAATGACAGACAAGTCAGAACATGTGTAGGGGCAGCAGTATTGGCAGCATGTGGAGCAGCAGCTGTGGCAGCAGCAATAGAAATACTGTTTGGAACATGACAGGCAGACAGTGGCAGTGGCATCAATTGGATGGTGTTAAATAGCCAATGTCAGCAATGGCAGAACTTTTCATTGGCATTTGCCAGAGATGTGTGCAAATGAAAAAGAGGTGCTGGATCTGCCACACTATAAAAGTGCGGTTAGTTTTGTGCATTGTATACCATGAGTAAGATCAACTGTATGATCAAAATGCGTTGGTAGTACCTAACAGTGCGGTACAGGAGTTTTTTAAATGTAATTTTTCAATAAAAGGAGTTGCTTTTATCCTGGTGCTAGATCAATACTTTGTTGCTTAGATTCTTCACGTCGTTGGAGCGGGATCCATGCACCGGATTTGCTACCTGGATCCGGCCAACTGTTCTTTCTGTACAGTATTTACAATTTGAACTGCCAGAATAATGGGGCCAGTAAACAGGGTATGTGCCAGAGAAAGGGCACAGTCCAAGCATGACTCAACAAGCCATTCTAGTAGTGCGTGTATATGTAAGTGATTACAATATTAGAGCTGAATGATGTTTATTTTCGAAAACTGTACAATTAAAAGGAGGTTCCAGTACCCTGTTGGGCTGCCTCTAGCTTGGATACAAGATGATATGCAGTTGGACATGGAGGTAAACAAACCAGTTCCGTGTGGTATCCTGACGCATGTTTGTTGTAGCTAAGCCTGTAGATACTGTTCATTCGTAGTTGCTGAACCTGACATCCCAGCTGGTTCCATAAATGTTTGATTGGCAATAAACCTGGTGACCAGACAGGCCAATCTGGCAGAGCCATTCCTGGGAAACCCTTGCTATGTGTGGGTGACCATTATCCTGCATAAACCTGCTTTCCCATGAGAGACAACAAATGTGGCCACAGGATGTCCTACACATATCACTGAGCTATTAGTGTTCTTTGTGTCACTACTAAGAGTGACCAACTGTCATATGCAATGACTCCTCAGAACATCAGACCAGCAGTTGGGGCAGTGGGTTGTTCCATGGCAAAGGCAGGATTGAAATGCTCACCATTAGGCCTCCATACTTCAATCCCATTGTCCTCGCATCCCAAACAGAACCTGGATTTAACACTAAAGACATTATATTAGCAGTCTGTAGTAGTCCAGGTTTCTTTTTCACAACATCACTCCAAACGAGGGTGATGCGGGCTAGCTGTCAATTGCAGGACATATACTACTCACAAAACTTAGGGATATTTGGCTTGTGGGTGAAATTTCAGGATGAACCTAAAATGCACTTTAACCTTTACAGATGAACTTAATGGGACCTTCTCTAACCTTTTGAATGCACATGTCCAACTGTTCAGTGTTTCAGTACTTTTTGCACAACTTGCTGTTCTCTAACAATGTTTGATCCATGAATCGGCCAAAAAATTTCATGGTTCAATTAGAATTGGTATTTAAACAGTCCTGCTTATCATGCTGTTCACATTTTGATATCATGAGACCAAGACAATACCTAACAATTGATCCACAGTACTTCACCATTGCGAGACTTCAAGCAGGATGTACTCAGACAGAAGTGGCCACTGAGCTTAGAGTGTCACAGAAGGTCGTCAGCAGGTTGCATCAGAGATATAGATAGACTGAAAGAGTCAGAGAAAGGGAAAGTGGACGTCCTTTGGCCACATCCAACACTGATGACCACTTCAATGTGAACAATGTCCTGCAGAACCAGATGATGAATGCCATACAACTCCAGGAACATTTAAGGGAGGTGAGAGGCACCCAAGTGGCATGTCAGACCTTTTCAAACCGTTTGCATCATCATGTGCTAGACGACCTGACCACACCACCAGACACAGGTGTCATCATCTTGCATGGGCCAGGGGGCATCTACGCTGGATGAGGGACCACTGTGCCTCAGTGCTGTTCACTGATAAAAGTCGATTCACCCTGAGCAGAAATTATGCCGCCAACGATGTTGGAAACATCAAAGAGAGCTATGCATCAGCCACTGTTGTCAATAGAAAATCTTTTGGTGGTGGTAGTGTTATAGTGTGGGCAGGTGTGCCTAGTCATTGCAGAACTGCCCTACACTTTGTAAATAGTACAGTGACAAACCCACACTACATAAATAATATCATTAATCCAGTCATTGTGCCTCTGCATTAACAACACAGCCCTAATTTCATCTTCATGGACAACAATGCACCAGCTCATCAAGGTTGCATCATTAGGGGACATCTGCTGGAGACCGAGGTACCTCAGATGGAGTGGCCTGCACTTTCTCCTGCCCTGAATCCCATTGAAAACCTATGGGATCAGCTGAATTGCCGTGTAGAGGCTCGTAACTCTGTACCCCAGAACCTCAATGACCTGAGGGCCGCAGTTCAAGAAGAGTAGGATGCCTTCCCTCAGCTGACAATAAGTCGACTTGTGAACAGCATGAGACATCGTTGTCAAGCTTAATTGATGCTCAAGGCCAAGGATACGTTTTTGAGACATTGACATTTTTACGTGTTCCATAAATTCCACCCAAAAGCTAAATATCTATAACTTTTTGTGAGTAGCGTATAACAGGACATAGGACATCACATTTCCTTCTGCTAGGGTGTTGGAAATTGCCTGGGCAGAGACAGGAATATTGTAAGGTGCCACCTCAAACTGGATAGTGGACAATAAAATAGTGGGAACTGCTCATGCTTGTCATTGGATGAAACAATGGTGGTATGACTGACCCATCCGAGGCCTGTTCGACATGTGTATGTGCTGTCACATAAAGCCTCTTTCACACCAGCAGCTGCACGGATCCAGCGGGTGAAGGGTGCCGCCGGATCCGTGCTGCCGCAGTACACGTGTGGGGCTGGAGCAGTGCATACACATACATACATGCACATACACACACATACACAGACACATAAACATACACAGACACATAAACATACACATAGACATACACAGACACTTACCTGTTCCAGGAGCTCCTGACCAGCAATGAGGAGGAGGACGGCGCGCACAAGGCTAAGTTTACCCACAGCGCCACCTGCTGGAGGGAGGGGAAATTGCAGGGAGACAGATCCGTCATGAACTCCATTGAACTCTGATCCGTCATGAACTCCGTTTACCATTGTGTCACACCAAACGGTCTTGGTGCAGATGCCCAGACCGGAGAGCAAACCACAGCATGTTGCGGTTTGCTCTCCGGTCTGGAGACGGAATGGAATGCTTCTAGGAATATTCTGTTGTCTTTAGTTAAGTTTTGTCCCCATTGACAAAGAATGGGGAGAAAACTGAAGCGTTTTATTCCGGTATAGCGTATATCTGGTCATAAATAACCATCTAAGATCCTTTTTATAGGCCAGCAGGGAAAGCACTTTTACAACTTTTTGTGGTAAAACCCATTGTGTAATCAGACCACATATCTAATCATTTACATATCTGCCTGAGACAAAATTGCATGCCGAGTTTTGCACCAATCCAACATTTCTATCTGGGTGCAGTCTTTTTTTATTCTTTCTTTTTTTTGTCAATGAGGGTACTTATTTGGTTTTTACGGTCTACCAATTTCAACTTATTATTTACATTATTTACATGATCCATACTAGAGATGAGAGAACCAGTCAAGATTCATTTCGGGTACGGTTCGCCGAATTTTTGAAAAAGTATGGTTTGGACCCGAATCGGTTAGGGCTGAACCAAAGTTGCTCCAATTGCCCTGAAAGTTGGTATTCAACTCCCTCTAGCCTTCAAGGAAAAATTGTAATCTCTTTTTGTTTATTTTTTATGAATTTATTTTTCACCCCCCCCCCCCTCCCTCCTTCTCAAGCTCTGGAATGCAATGACTACAATAGTAAATATAGATTGAGTGACTCTGACATACATAGCTATAGGTAAATGCATGTTTGAAGGCATTAGTATAGAGTGTATTTAAAAACACACCACCCTACAACATGTGTTCTGCTTTTTCATATCCCAAATCTTCCAACATTGTCCCTCATCAGGGGCAGATGATGTTTGAACACACGTGGTGTTATGGGATAAAAAAAAGTGGCTTGGCAGACTGAGTGTCCAAAAAATATGCCTTGATAGGATCGAAATGTCTGCCTGTATGACACGCACGCAGATTGTCAGAAAAAAAAAGTGGCTCGCCGTGAACAAACCTAAAGAAATTATCCCTTTTAATTGGTAGCAGCCTCAGTGCAGTGTGGATGTGGAAAGGGTACTGTATGGATATAGTATTGTGGCCACAATACTTGGAGGACTCAGGAGCAGTGTAGCATGGAACATACAAGGCTGTCTATGGGTAGTAGTAGCAATAGTAGTAGTAGTGATAGTGGTGGCAGATGTTTTGCATTAATGGTGGTGGCAATAGGGTATTAACAGCGAGGAGCAGCAGCAGCTGAGGCAACAGTGGCCGCAGCAGCAGCCATATGGTACATGCTGGCAGAAAGGCAGCAGCATGACAGTGGCAGCTGCAGCCTTACAGAAGATGATGGTCAGCAGGTCGCAGCAGTGACTGGATGGAGGCGGCGGCAACAACAGCAGTAAAGAACATGATAGTTGGCAAGTGGTATTAGTGGCATGATGCAGGCCGTAGCAGCAGTCGTACAGAACGCAATGGTATGCAGACAGACAGCAACATTGGCAACATGGGGCACCGCCAGCGAGGTGAGGTCTTTTCATCAGAATCAGCAGCAGGAGTGCGAAAAGCCTCCAGAATCCAGGCTTGGTTCATTTTGACAAAAGTGATGTTTTGGACACTGGTGGAGGACAACTTGGTCCGTTTGGGTGTCACCATGCTCCTCGCGGTACTGAAAACCCTCTCCGAGATGACACCGGAGGCAGGGCAGTTCAGGCCACTGTTCCAGTCTGCCTGCCCAGAAATCCATTGGGTCAGGTAACAGGATATGTAACAGAGACTGGCCATAGTTTTGGTAAGCCTGAACCTGGGCATTGAGGCGGGAGCTGTCAGCTTGCTGACTGGCCTCTGTCTAGCACAGCACGTGCAAAATCTGCTCCATCATGTTGAGGAGACTGAAATGGCTGCTGCTGTGGCTTCTGCTGCTCATGGTGGCAGGAGGGGGGTGAGTCTGTGGGGAGGAGAGGGACCTTCTGTTCAGACAGGCTGACGGTCGGTGTTTGCTTGCCATAAGCTACGACAAACTGCATACACAGTGTTTCCTGGTAGTAATGTAATTTATCCTTCCTTTGTGCCACAGGAAACATTCCCCCAATTTGCCTTGACATCGAGGGTTTAAAAGCATGGCTATCCAGTAATCATCAGACTGCTTGATGTCAACTATACTCCTGTCACTGTGTAAGCAAGCAAGTATACAGGTGGCCATTCTGATCAACGTGTCCGAGAAGCCACTTCTTTCTAGCTCTGCCCCCCACTGAGACTATTGGTTGTCTTGGGCAGTGCCATCCTCATCGTTCTCTTGCTCCTCCACCTCTGACTCCTCCTTTGAGTGGCAGTTCCTCATCTTCATCTTTGTCATCCTCCTCCCCATGGCAGATTAACTTTGAGTGTCCCCAAAAGCTTTAGGACAGACAGCAAGATGTGTCCGCTGCTCTTCTTCCTCTGTGATCTCCTGCTGCCTGGGATACTTGATGTACATTAGCAACTGCTCGCCTGTGTGGCTGCTCTTGCCTAGACAGATCAACTCCAACATGGCGTGGAAATGCTTGACTTGACACATGTGATACTAAGGAGGGGTAGTGCGAAAAACCCTGCGGCTGTTGGGGATGGCCCAGCGTCCATGCAGGAGGAGACAAAGAAGTGCCTGATGTGGGAGCCAGGTCGACACAATTGTGGAAGGGTCAAAAGGACCTGGCCTCGTTGCTGGGGTTCTGCCTTGCCGCTGCCGGAAAAAACACTAACCCAGTGAGGGTAGAAGGAGGGAACTCTTGTTGCAGTAGCTGGCTGCCACCTCTATTTGCCCACAGGATGGGGTGATGCTACTTCATGTGGTTCAATAGGGCTGTGGTGCCTACAGTTGTGTTTGCCTGCCCACGTCTAATTTTGCTCTTGCACAACTTGCAGAAAGCAATGCTTTTGTCTTCCTACAGCTTGGAGAAAGATGCCAGACAGGAGATACTCGTGCAGCAGAGGTAGAGGTAGCCGAGCTCAACTAAGCTCTGGCCTTCGGCCTAACCCACCCACTGTGTCAGCACCAGATCCTGAAGTAGACATTGCCGGGTTATACTTTGAGATGTACATAGCCTCTGCTCTTCATTATTATTGCCATCACCCTCCTCCTCTGATGTTGCCTCCTCCTCAGCACCTGATCTGGCTCCCAGGTTCTGTCCAGCACACAATCATCATCGGATTCCTTACCCACCTTGCTGCTTCTATCAGACTGTGGGATATCATGGTGGGTTCTTTAGTCCCTCCTCCCCTGCTCTGCCCTAACTGCCACTGTCACTGCCTCCAACACCAATACTGAGACTATGGTTGCCCGAAGTCACCTTCATATCATCCTGATGCGACTGAGAGGAGGTGAGCCATCCAATCCACAATCTCATCCTCTTTCTCCTCAATGAATGTTGTGCGTTTCCAAGGCAGCATGAACAATTGTGGCCTACTACTACTTTGGGCCTCTTATATAATATTGTGCGCTACCCTTTGTATTGATGTAGTAATCTCATATGTGCTGGTTTTAATAATTTCAATCCCCCCAAAAAAAATTTCATTGGAAACATGTGGAGACACAAATAAACTTAAACAGGTTTAGGCCTAAATTCATTAAAGGGGTACTCCAAGTTAAATTTATTGATGACCTATCCTCAGGATAGGTCATCAATATCTGATCGGCGGGGGTCCGACACCCCCAGCGATCAGCTGTTTGAAAAGGAGGCGCGCGCCGTACCAGAGCTGACTCCTCTTCATTGTTTACACGCTAACCGTAACATGGGTAGCTGTGAGTAGGTGTAATTACACCTAACCGCCCCATTCATTTCAATGGGAAGGATCGCTCCCAAAGACTTGTATGGGAACGAGCCTTCCCATTGAAATTAATGGGGCGGTTAGGTGTAATTACACCTACTCACCGCTACCCATGTTACGGCTAGCGTGTAAAGAATGAAGAGGAGGCAGCGCTGGTACGGCGCGCGCCTCCTCTTCAAACAGCTGATCGGCGGGGGTGTCGGGTGTCGGACCCCCTCCGATCAGATATTGATGACCTATCCTGAGGATAGGTCATCAATAAATTTAACTTGGAGAACCACTTTAACACTAATAGGTAAATTGTTGCACTAGCCTGTACATTGGTCATCTGATGAACTACAGTATATTCTGATATTCTGGTTTAATTAAATTGAACAAGACAATCAGTGGAAGCCCTCCCCCCACTTACTACCAGGTTCCCAGGTTCATGTGAGAACCCTTCTTCTTTCTCCCTAGTGCTTTTTCCGCTGACATGCGCTCTAAAATGGTGCTATATACATTTTAGTAGATTCGTTTAAAACAAACCTGAAAAGATTCTGGTTAGTCTGTGTCCTAAAAATAGCAAAGTTCTGACCAAACCCAATTCAGTCTGAACTGGTTCACTCATCCTTAGACCCAGGAAATAAATCCATTGGGCAATCATAATAACAATGTGGTGGTAAAGACTAAGCTGCCTTTTTGTCTAAGACATCAACAAAACAGGTCAAGCAGGATGAACAGAGGCCAGTAACTTGTAATGACAAGCTGGTCCCTAAAGAAGAATTTCCCCAGAACTCTGATCCAGAACCAGATTATACATACTGAGCCACGGCAGCCCCAGCAACAGGGGGCTTGGCGACTTCAGAAACACAAGTAGAGAGGTCTTTTCTGAATGGAGTACACCCACTTTCAGATCAAAAGACACAGTTACAAACTGTATAGACTTGTATAGATCCTTCCCATCCACAGACGTCACCTCCAGGGGTTTCTCTAGACATCGAACAGGTATTCGATACTTGTTCAGAACGGCTTGATGCAGGAAGCTTCCTGCCAAACCAGAGTCGACAGGAGGGACGACACAGTGAACCAAATATCAGCACAAGATATCATCACTGGCAAATGTATTCTTGGAGAGAGCTGATCTTTACCCAAGGCTGTTTCTCCTAGGCACAGGAGTTTCTCGGCTTTTGAGGACAACTGTGGGTAAGATGACCTTTTCCTCCTGTATAGCAAGGTATTTTGGTGGTTTCTTCCCCTTTAATTCCCTATAATGTAGTTGGTTAGGGGTGCCTGATACCTGGCCACATTCCTGAAGTATGAAGTAACTGTACATTCGTAGGGGAGAGGTGTCTAGAAAACATCTAGTTATGTAACAAAGATCTTAGCTCCATTGAAGACATCAACAGGGTAAGATTTGTCTTCCTATAATCACCTCTATTTGTATGATATGGGTGATAACGGGGTGTTATGTTCCGTACTAGCTGATGGGAGCTTGCTCATTTGTTCATATATAATGCTTTATCATAGTCTAGTAAACTTTTATGCACCTACACATAAGTCATGTTAAGTCTATTTTTTCCTGAATCTCAGAATTCATGATAATACATTTAATACCAGATGCAGGGTTTAGGTATATATACAGGGTGGGCCATTTATATGGAAACATCTAAATAAAATGGGAATGGTTGGTGATATTAACTTCCTGTTTGTGGCACATTAGTATATGGGAGGGGGGAAACTTTTCAAGATGGGTGGTGACCATGGTGGCCATTTTGAAGTCAGCCATTTTGGATCCAACTTTAGTTTTTTCAATGGGAAGAGGGTCATGTGACACATCAAACTTATTGAGAATTTCACAAGAAAAACAATGGTGTGCTTGGTTTTAACGTAACTTTATTCTTTCATGAGTTATTTACAAGTTTCTGACCACTTATAAAACGTGTTCAAAGTGCTTCCCATTGTGTTGGATTGTCAATGCAACCCTCTTCTCCCACTCTTCACATATACATATACATTTCACCCAGAATCCTTAGCTGGGTACGATAAATGAAATCCAGAAAGCCACAATGGTTTTAGCAAAGTATAGTTAGCTGAAACTGCTTTATTTATATGCTGTTCTAGGCTGGATTTTATTTGAACTAGTGGCTAGGTTTGGTAGTTGGACCACACTTCCAGTACAGCTATTTCCCCTAGCCAGCGGTAATCCCAGGTGTGGTTGCTGAGGACCATTGCTGCCAGTCTGGGTCTGGGTTACTGAGGCTTCAGACTGTCAGTCTGGGTCAGAAAGCCTGGGAAACTGGCTGACCTGCTAGCTGATGTAAACAGATTCCCCATGTGTGTGAACTGCACTGTATAGGTAAGATAGAGACAACAAATCTAGGTAGTGCCCAGATATATATGAGACAGTGACTGGAAAAGTAGTAGAAAATTGCTATATTTTGCCTAGGTTTCTCTCATATACAATGTACTAGACTACAGGAAGTGGATATCTCAACTAGGAAAGCTGGGTGAGATATAAGAAATCTAGGAAAAATGGGTTGCCTTAGCAAAAAATTATTTGCTATGGACTTTGGTTAATGGTGTTGTCAGGCCTGGATTTTTATGGAACGATAAGCAGGTTGGTAGTGGGGATCCTCATTCACTTCTTGTCCAGAACAGGTTTCCTATATAGCTCTCAGCCAGGTGATGGAGCTCAGCTCATATCTGGGCTATATCGGTCTGCACTATGAGCATGTGTGGGTAGGGGACTGGTTGAACAGACTGTCTTTCACCATTGCTGCTGAAGTCTGCTAAAATGACAAAAAAGGACATTGTAAGTTTACTTGTGTTGTGTGGCTGGTAGTAAGCCGCCCGTATAGAAAGAGTGATCTTGTGTTTAATTAGTGCTCAGCTTTATTTTTGTGTTTTTGCCTGAATGTAAAGGCCTTATATTTTTGTTTGTGTGTGAAAATAAAGAAAAAGGCAAATCCCTGTGTGAACTGTGGTGTCACTGTCTCTGACTGCTGTGCCTGCCACTATTGAGCTGACCCCCACAATATATGTGCCTTGCGAAAGTATTCGGCCCAACCTTTTGCCACATTTCAGTCTTCAAACAAAAAGATATAACATTTTAAATTTTTGGTGAAGAATCAACAACAAGTGGGTCACAATTGTGAAGTGGAACGAAATTTAATGGATCATTGAAACTTTTTTTGTAATAATATAACAAAATGGTGAGACATAGTGCAAAATTATTTGTCCCCCTTGCATTAATACTTTGTTGCGCCACCTTTTGCTGCGATTACAGCTGCAAGTCGCTTGGGGTATGTCTCTATCAGTTTTGCACATCTAGAGACTGAAATTCTTGCCCAATCTTCCTTGCAAAACAGCTCGAGCTCTTTGAGGTTGGATGGAGAGCGTTTGTGAACAGCAGTTTCCAATGGAGAGCTCTTTCCAAATATTCTCAATTAGATTCAGGTCTGGACTTTGACTTGGCCATTCTAAGACCTGGATATGTTTATTTTTGAACCATTCCATTGTAGATTTTGCTTTATGTTTGGGATCATTGTCTTGTTGAAAGATAAATCTCCGTCCTAGTCTCAGGTCTTTTGCAGACTCCAACACGTTTTCATCCAGAATGGTCCTGTATTTGGCTCCATCCATCTTCCCATCAATTTTAAAATACTCACTTTGCATACTTTGCATACTTACCTTTGGAGTGCTGTCTATTCCCTATATGCCCATCAATTTTAACTATCTTCCCTGTCCCTGCTGATGAAAAGCAGGCCCAAACCATGATGCTGCCACCACCATGTTTGACAGTGGGGATGGTGTGTTCAGGTGTTGCTTTTATGCCAAACATATCGTTTTGCATTGTTTTCAAAAAGTTCAATTTTGGTTTCATCTGACCAGAGCACCTTCTTCCACATGTTTGGTGTGTCTCCAAGGTGGCTTGTGGCAAACTGTAAACAAGACTTTTTATGGATATCTTTGAGAAATGGCTTTCTTCTTGCCACTCTTCCATAAAGGCCAGATTTGTGAAGTGTTCGACTGATTGTTGTCCTAAGGACAGACTCTCCCACCTCAGCTGTAGATCTCTGCAGTTCATCCAGAGTGAACATGGCCTCTTGGCTGCATCTCTGATCAGTCTTCTCCTTGTTTAAGATGAAAGTTTAGGGGGATGGCCAGGTCTTGGTATATTTGCAGTGGTCTGATACTCCTTCCATTTCAATATGATCGCTTGCACAGTGCTCCTTGGGATGTTTAAAGCTTGGGAAATCTTTTGGTATCCAAATCCGGCTCTAAACTTCTCCACAACAGTATCACGGACCTGCCTGGTGTGTTCCTTGGTCTTCATGATGCTCTCTGTGCTTTAAACAGGACCCTCAGACTATCACAGAGCAGGTGCATTTATATGGAGACTTGAGTACACACAGGTGGATTCTATTTATCTTTATCAGTCAGTTAGGACAACATTGCATCATTCAAAGATCCTCAATGAACTTCTGGAGTGAGTTTTCAGAACTGAAATTAAATGGGCGGAATAATTTTGCACACCAAACTTTTCAGTTTTTTTTTATTACAAAAAAAGTTTAAATAATCCAATAAATTTTGTTCCACTTCACAATTGTGACCCACTTGTTGTTGATTCTTCACTAAAAATTTTAAATGTTATATCTTTTTGTTTGAAGCCTGAATTGTGGCAAAAGGTTGAAACGTTCCAGGGGGGAGAATACTTTCGCAAGGCACTATATGTATATATGTAGGTGTGTATGTCCGTTAAAGGAATCCGCACTGTTATAGCTACAATCACAAAATTTGGCACACAGGTACATCAGGTGTCCAGGAAGGTTTTAGAATGGGTCTCAGCTCTCCAGGACGTACCGTTCCTGAGATATTCCCAAAAATATTACCTTTCATAGGTACTGTGTATATATATATATATATATATATATATATATATATATTGTGTTCTTATGGAAAAGAACACAGCTTTTAATTAATAACATTGGGTAAGCTGGATATATTTGTAAATAAAAATGCCAAAGTAAATAAAATATGAATCAATATACAACCTTGGGTAGATAAGAAGATTCCAAAAAAATGTGTAATATTAACCCATAGGCAACCTTCTGAAATCCCAGCGCTGTACATGTACAGCATGCTGATCAGGTAAGTGTTAATGACAGTCACAGTAAATGATGATCGTACCATGTAAGAGTTCTGCAGAGTATCCCAGTTCCCTGTTCCACCCCATCTGGGTAATACTGAACAAAGAATAAATAAATAAATAAATAAATAAATAAAAAATACACATATTTTGTATCGCCACATCAATAATGTCCTGCTCCTTAAAAATACATGAACTACTCAGTCAAAATAAAAATAGTGCCAGTCCAATATCAAGTGAGAGCAAAACGAGCAATACAAAAAATGCTTGTTTTTTTTCAAAAATGCTTTAAACCCTACACCCAGGGCCGGCTTGGTGGGTAGGCAAAGGGAGTTGCCCACCTATGGTGCCACCTCGTTACCTGTGGGGGGAGGGGGCACGATTTTATGTCAATAAAAAAAGACAACTTTTTAATCATTACTAATAAGTAGAGATGAGTGAATCAAAGCTGACGAAGTGGAATTTGATCCGAATTTCAGGAAAAATTTTATTTGGCCCGAAGTTGAATTTCCTCATGCTTCGTGGTAACGAATCACATTTTTTTTCTAAAATGGCTGCTGCACATGTTAGAACGAGGAAGTAAGAAGCCCGGGAACCCAGGAGGCAGCACCCATAATGTCCCCTGTGATGTCACAGTCCTATAAATAAAAGACTCCTCTTGCTCGGTCTCCGCCATTTTACAGTGAACTTAGTGCAGGGAGAGGCATTACAGGCAATAAGGACAGTGCTTGGAAGAGATTTTATTCACAAAAAAATTGAGCAGTTCAGGGAAAGATTATTCATAGTGTAGGAAAAGCATAGGGATGCACTATCCACACTGTAGCAGAGACCAGGGACCAATAGGAGGGTGAAAAGCATCAGTAATTCCAGCAATCCTAGATTCTGGTAATGGGTTGAAAGTGCAGTCTGATACAGTTTTGGGGTGTATTTAGTTGATAAATAACTACTTCCAATCATGCTTGCTTCTGGAATGAAATTGCAGTTTGAAACAACCAGTTTTGGGGTGTATTTAGTTGATATAGAACTACTTCCATTCTTCCTTTCTTCTCGGGTGAATTTCCGGCCTGATACAACCAGTTTTGGAGTGTATTTATTTCATAAATATATAAATACTTCCATGTATCCTTGCGTCTGCGGTGAAATTGCACTCTGATAGTATTGTTCTTTTACCGTTGCAGTTTCTTTTAATTTGCAGTCTGTCGGACAGACATGTGACAAGCCCTTCTAAGGGAACAGGCAGTGGCCAAAATGTTTCTGGAGCAGGCAGAAGTAGCAGCAGAAGAGGGAAGGTGGCAGCTTCAGTCGTAGTGACAGGCCTGAGCTGCCAATGTTATCTAGCGGTCGTGTCTTGAGCAATACAGCGGTCCTTGAATGGTTGACTCTGTCATCTACTTCGTCACAAGTGACATCAGACACCCCCAGCCAGGAGTCAATGGATTACTCTGACACGATTATTAGTTGGCATGGTCCGGGAACAAGTTTTGTGCCCCCACCTGTCCTCAACCTGCCTGTCATTTTCTGTTCCTTCAGCTCGAGAAGTATTATACTGTATGCCATCGAGCGAGGTCGAGATTCTAAAGCACAGTCAGCAGCTACTGCCCAGCCAAGATCTGGAGGAAACATCTGCTACTTCCTCCAGTAGGTGGGCAAATAGTGATGATGAGAGTCACATGGGAGCTGGTGCTGAGACTGGAGAGGGTGACATCAGTGACGTGCAGGCAGTAATGGACGATGATGTGGCCAATTGCATGTGGGAGCTGGGTCAAGAGGGGCCTTCATCATCAGAAGAGGGTGACAGCTTGCACGTGCGGCTGAGTCAGCAGGGTGGTAGCGTGGCTGTGAGTCAGCAGGGTGGCAACAGTGGGAGGTCAAGGGACAAACATGCCCACTGTAGACCAGCTGCTACGCAGGAGCCTACCTGTCTGGAAAGAAGTAGCGGTGCAGGGGTTCACAGAGATAGTGGTAGCAGGTAGTCAGCATGGCATGTTGAGGAAAAAATGCCATGTTCAGCAGTGTGGCAATTTTTCATTAAGCCGCTGGAGGATGTCAGCATGGCCATTTCCCAATGTTGGCACCACAACCCTTTGTCAACACACGCAACATCACCATAAAGTGGCTTGGGAAAACCATGAGGCTAATGTAGTGGTACAGCCTGACGCAGCAACTGTTACATCATCCAGTGGCCCACACACCTTTTCCTGCAGTTAAGGCTCCACCACCTCAACAGAAGACAGCTGTGTTTCCTTCCCATCATCTACTGCTCCTTCTCCTTCTGCTACTCATCACTCATTTCGCCAGCAATAGATCACAGAGGCGATTGCAAAAACACAACCATATGCGTGCACTCATCCAACGGCGCAGAAGCTAAACATGCTCCTAGCCAAGTTGCTGGTACTACAGTCCCTCCTTCCATGTGGTGGACTCTGCAACTTTCAGATAACTGATGGCTTTTGTC
Organism: Rhinella marina; assembly: GCA_900303285.1. Classification (NCBI taxonomy): domain Eukaryota; kingdom Metazoa; phylum Chordata; class Amphibia; order Anura; family Bufonidae; genus Rhinella; species Rhinella marina. The sequence continues at coordinate 9,841 of ONZH01001812.1, read as the reverse complement.
AAGCCAAGGTGGACAGCCCAAGCCATCATTACTAGTGATGATCGAGCACCCCGATGTTCTGGTGCTCTGGCCGAACACTAGGTGGTGCTCGAGTGCACGGCTGAGCACCCGAGTATAAAGAAAGTCAATGGGAGAAGACCAGACACCCCTTGCTCGGAAGAGGGGAGGGTGTCTGGTCCATAGGGAAACGTCAGAAAATGGTGGAAACACCACAGAAATGGTTAGGGAACAGCATGGGGAGGATGTCTGGATGCATCTTGGACATTGAAGTCGCTGCTATTAACGATGATGGCCTACTATTACGCCACTTTTACGGAATGGCAAAAAATACCCCCCCCCCCCAAAACCCAAGATAACATCGATTTTACAGGAAATATTGTTAGGAAACATAGATTTACTTGAACGTTAAGAGCAAGTGCTGCCAAAAATTACACGGATGGGGCACTCCGATACAACCGGTATATCATATAAAGGAGGGTCTCATTTACATTGTGGTATAATTGTGGGACTCCGACACTGATAATGCCTATGCACTAAGGGAAAGGGCTGCCAAAAATTACAAGGAACAGGCACTCCAATACCCCCTTTATTACACATAAAGGGAGTACATCAGACACACCCTTGAAAAATTATGATTGATGGCCTGTTGCTGACATGCAAAAACAATAGTGGTGACATGCTGCAGCTGAGCTGACCGTGTTAAATATTATGTGTAAAATGCTGCTGCTGAGTTGACCGTCTAAAAAATTAAGGTAGCACACGCTGCTGCTCATCAAACTGTCCCAAATTTAAGGGTGACACGCTGCTGCTCATCAAACTGTCCAAAATTTAAGGGTGGCACGCTGCTGCCCATCAAACTGTCCCAAATTTAAGGTTGACAGGCTGCTGCTGAGCTGACGGTAAAAAAAATCACGGTTGACACACTGCTGCCCAAAAAACTGTCCCAAATTTAAGGTTGACTCGCTGCTGCCCATCAAACTGTCCCAAATTGAAGGTTGACACGCTGCGGCCCATCAAACTGTCCCAAATTTAAAGTTGACATGCTGCTGCCGAGCTGACGGTAAAAATAATTTACGGTTGACACGCTGCTGCTCATCAAACTGTCCCAAATTTAAGGTTGACACGCTGCTGCCGAGCTGACGGAAAAAAAATTCAGGGTGACAAGCTGCTGCCCATCAAACTGTCCCAAATTTAAGGTTGAAACGATGCTGCCCATCAAACTGTCCCAAATTTAAGGGTGACACGCTGTTGCTCATCAAACTATCCAAAATTTAAGGGTGACACGCTGCTGCTCATCAAACTGTCCAAAATTTAAGGTTGACAAGCTGCTGCCCATCAACCTGTCCAAAATTTAAGGTTGACAAGCTGCTGCCATTCAAACTGTCCCAAATTTAAGGTTCACATGCTGCTGCCCATCAAACTGTCCCAAAATTAAGGTTGACATGCTGCTGCTGAGCAGACGGTAAAAAAACATTTAAGGTTGACATGCTGCGGCCCATCAAACTGTCCCAAATTTAAGGTTGACATGCTGTTGCCCAACAAACTGTCTCAAATTTAAGGTTGACATGCTGCTGACGAGATGACGGTAAAAAAAATTTAAGGTTGACATGCTGCGGCCCATAAAAGTGTGCCAAATTTAAGGTTGACACGATGCTGCCTATCAAACTGTCCCAAATTTAAGGCTGACACGCTGCTGCTTATCAAACTGTCCCAAATTTAAGGCTGACACGCTGCTGCCCATCAAGCTGTCCCAAATTTAAGGTTCACCTGCTGCTGCCGAGCAGAAAGTCTAATAAATTTACGGGTTACACGCTGCTGATCATCAAACTGTCCCAAATTTAAGGTTAACACGCTGCTTCCGAGCTGACGGTATAAAAACATTTACGGTTGACATGCTGCGGCCCATAAAACTGTCCCAAATTGAAGGTTGATATGCTGCTGCCCAACTAACTGTCCCAAATTTAAAGTTGAGACGCCGTTGCTCATCAAACTGTCCCAAACTTAAAGTTGACACGCTGCTGCCCATCAAACTGTCCCAAATTGAAGGTTGACACGCTGCTGCCCATCAAGCTGCCCAAATTTAAGGTTGACATGCTGCTGGCGAGCAGAAAGTCTAATAAATTTACGGGTGACACGCTGCTGCTCATCAAACTGTCCCAAATTTAAGGTTAACACGCTGCTGCCCATCAAACTGTCCCAAATTTAAGGGTGACACGCTGTTGCTCATCAAACTGTCCCAAATTGAAGGTTGACACGCTGCTGCCGAGCAGAAAGTCCAAAAAATTTACTGGTGACACGCTGCTGCTCATCAAACTGTCCCAAATTTAAGGTTGACCCACTGCTGCCCATCCAACTGTCCCAAATTTAAGGATAACACGCTGCTGCTGAGCTGACGGTAAAAAAAAATGAAGGTTGACACGCTGCGGACCATTAAACTGTCCCAAATTGAAGGTTGACACGCTGCTGCCCATCAAGCTGTCCCAAATTTAAGGTTGAAACGCTGCTGCTCATGAAACTGTCCCAAAATTAAGGGTGATACGCTGTTGCTCAAAAAACTGTCCCAAATTGAAGGTTGACATGCTGCTGACGAGCAGAAAGTCCAAAAAATTTACGGGTGACACGCTGCTGCTCATCAAACTGTCCCAAATCTAAGGATGACACGCTGCGGCCAATCAAACTGTCCCAAATTTAAGGTTGACACGCTGTTGTCCATCCAGCTGTCCCAAATTTAAGGTTGACACGCTGCTGCCGAGCTGACGGTAAAGAAAATTTAAGGTGGACACGCTGCGGATCATTAAACTTTCCCAAATTTAAGGATGACATGCTGCTGCCCATCAAACTGTCTCAAATTTAAGGTTGACACGCTGCAGCCCATCAAACTGTCCCAAATTTAAGGTTGACACGCTGCTGCCGAGCAGAAAGTCTAATAAATTTACGGGTGACACACTGCTACTCATGAAACTGTCGTTAATTTAAGGTTGACACGCTGCTGCCCCTCAAGCTGTCCCAAATTTAAGGGTGACACGCTTTTGCTCATCAAACTGTCCCAAATTCAAGGTTGACACACTGCTGCCCATCAATCTGTCCCAAATTGAAGGATGACACTCTACTGCTGAGCAGAAAGTCCCAAAAATTTACGGGTGACACGCTGCTGCTCATCAAACTGTCCCAAGTTTAAGGTTGAAACGCTGCTGCCCATCAAACTGTCCCAAATTTAAGGTTGACACGCTGCTGCCCATCCAACTGCCCCAAATTTAAGGTTGACATGCTGCTGCCTATCAATATGTCTCAAATTAAAGGTTGACACGCTGCTGCCCATCAAACTGTCCAAAATTTAAGTTTGACACGCTGCTGCCCATCAAACTGTCCCAAATTTAAGTATGACAGGCTGTTGCACATCAAAATGTCCCAAATTTAAGGTTGACACGCTGCTGCTGAGCTAACGGTAAAAAAAAATTATGGTTGACACGCTGCGGACCATCAAACTGTCCCAAACTGAAGGTTGACATGCTGCCTATTAAACGGTCCTAAATTTAAAGTTGACATGCTGCTGCCGAGCAGAACGTCCAAAAAATTCACGACTGACGCGTTGCTGCTCATCAAACTGTCCCAAATTTAAGGGTGACACGTTGCTGCCCATCAAACTGTCCCAAATTTAAGGTTGACATGCTGCTGCCCATCAAACTTTCCCAAATTGAAGGTTGACATGCTGCTGCCGAGTAGAAAGTCCAAAAAATTTACTGGTGAAATGCTGCTGCTCATCAAGCTGTCCCAAATTTAAGGTTGACATGCTGCTGCACATCAACCTGTCCCAAATTTAAGGTTGACACGCTGCTGCCCATTAAACTGTTACAAATTTAAGGGTGACACACTGTTACTCATCAAACTTTCCCAAATTTAAGATTGACACGCTGCTGCCCATCAAACTTTCCCAAATTGAAGGTTGACACGCTGCTGCCCATCAAGCTGTCCCAAATTTAAGGTTGACACGCTGCTGCCCATCAAGCTGTCCCAAATTTAAGGTTGACACGCTGCTGCCCATCAAACTGTCCCAAATTTAAGGTTGACACGCTGCTGCCCATCAAACTGTGCCAAATTGAAGGTTGACACGCTGCCGCCGAGCAGAACGTCCAAAAAATTTATGGGTGAAACTCTGCTGCTCATCAAACTGTCCCAAATTTAAAGTTGACATGCTGCTGCCGAGCAGAACGTCCCAAAAATTTACGGGAGAAACGCTGCTGCTCATCAAACTGTCCCAAATTTAAGGTTGACACGCTGCTGCCTATTAAACGGTCCCAAAATGAAAGTTGACATGCTGCTTCCAAGCAGAAATTCAAAAAAATTCACGGGTGACACTCTGCTGCTAATCAAACTGTCCCAAATTTAAGATTGACACGTTGCTGTCCATCAAACTGTCCCAAATTTAAGGTTGACATGCTGCTGCCATCAAACTTTCCCAAATTGAAGGTTAACACGCTGCTGCCGAGTAGAAAGTCCAAAAAATTTACTGGTGACACGCTGCTGCTCATCAAACTGTTCCAAATTTAAGGTTTACACACTGTTGCCCATCAAACTGTCCCAAATTTAAGGTTGACACGCTGCTGCCCATCAAACTGTCCCAAATTTAAGGGTAACACGCTGCTACCCATCAAACTGTTCCAAATTTAAGGTTGACACGCTGCTGTCGAGCAGAATGTCTAAAACATTTACGGGTGACACGCTGCTGCTCATCAAACTGTCCCAAATTTAAGGTTGACAAGCTACTGCCCATCAAACTGTCCCAAATTTAAGGTTGACACGCTGCGGACCATCAAACTGTCCCAAATTGAAGGTTGACACGCTGCTGCCCATCAAACTGTCCCAAATTTAAAGTTGACATGCTGCTGCCGAGCAGAACGTTCAAAAAAATTATGGGTGACACGATGCTGCTCTTCAAACTGTCCCAAATTTAAGGGTGAAACGCTGCTGCTCATCAAGTTGTCCTGAATTTAAGGTTGACATGCTGCTGCCCATCAAACTGTCCCAAATTTAAGGGTGACAGGCTGTTGCACATCAAAATGTCCCAAATTTAAGGTAGACATGCTGCTGCAGAGCTAACGGTAAAAAAAAAATTATGGTTGACACGCTGCGGACCATCAAACTGTCCCAAACTGAAGGTTGACATGCTGCCTATTAAACGGTCCTAAATTTAAAGTTGACATGCTGCTGCCGAGCAGAACGTCCAAAAAATTCACGACTGACGCGATGCTGCTCATCAAACTATCCCAAATTTAAGGGTGACACGCTGCTGCTCATCAAACTGTCCCAAATTTAAGATTGACATGTTGCTGCCCATCAAACTGTCCCAAATTTAAGGTTGACATGCTGCTGCCCATCAAACTTTCCCAAATTGAAGGTTGACATGCTGCTGCCGAGTAGAAAGTCCAAAAAATTTACTGGTGAAACGCTGCTGCTCATCAAGCTGTCCCAAATTTAAGGTTGACATGCTGCTGCACATCAACCTGTCCCAAATTTAAGGTTGACACGCTGCTGCCCATCAAACTGTTACAAATTTAAGGGTGACACACTGTTACTCATCAAACTGTCCCAAATTTAAGATTGACACGCTGCTGCCCATCAAACTTTCCCAAATTGAAGGTTGACACGCTGCTGCCGAGTAACAAGTCCAAAAAACTTACTGGTGACCCGCTGCTGCTCATCAAACTGTCCCAAATTTAAGGTTGACATGCTGCTGCCCATCAAACTGTCCCAAATCTAAGGTTGACATGCTGCTGCCCATTAAACTGTCCCAAATTTAAGGTTGACACGCTGCTGCCCATCAAGCTGTCCCAAATTTAAGGTTGACATGCTGCTGCCCATCAAGCTGTCCCAAATTTAAGGTTGACACGCTGCTGCCCATCAAGCTGTCCCAAATTTAAGGTTGACACGCTGCTGCCCATCAAACTGTGCCAAATTGAAGGTTGACACGCTGCCGCCGAGCAGAACGTCCAAAAAATTTACGGGTGAAACTCTGCTGCTCATCAAACTGTCCCAAATTTAAAGTTGACATGCTGCTGCCGAGCAGAACGTCCCAAAAATTTATGGGAGAAACGCTGCTGCTCATCAAACTGTCCTAAATTGAAGGTTGACACGCTGCTGCCTATTAAACGGTCCCAAAATGAAAGTTGACATGCTGCTTCCAAGCAGAAATTCAAAAAAATCACGGGTGACACGCTGCTGCTCATCAAACTGTCACAAATTTAAGGGTGACACTCTGCTGCTAATCAAACTGTCCCAAATTTAAGATTGACACATTGCTGTCCATCAAACTGTCCCAAATTTAAGGTTGACATGCTGCTGCCGAGTAGAAAGTCCAAAAAATTTACTGGTGACACGCTGCTGCTCATCAAACTGTTCCAAATTTAAGGTTGACACGCTGCTGCCCATCAAACTGTCCCAAATTTAAGGGTAACACGCTGCTGCCCATCAAACTGTCCCAAATTTAAGGTTGACACGCTACTGCCCATCAAACTGTCCCAAATTTAAGGTTGACACGCTGCTGCCGAGCAGAAAGTCTAAAAAATTTACGTGTGTCATGCTGCTGCTCATCAAACTGTCCCAAATTGAATGTTGACACGCTGCTGCCCATCAAACTGTCCCAAATTAAAGGTTGACACGCTGCTGCCTATGAACCGGTCCCAAATTTGAAGTTGACATGCTGCTGTCGAGCAGAACGTTCAAAAAATTCACGGGTGATACGCTGCTGCTCATCAAACTGTCCCAAATAGAAGGTTGACACGTTGCTGCCCATCAAACTGTCCCAAATTTAAGATTGACACGCTGCTATTGAGCAGAAAGTCTAAAAAATTTACTGGTGACACCCTGCTGCTCATCAAACTGACCCAAATTTAAGGTTGACACGCTGCTGACGGTAATAAATTTAAGGTTGACTCGCTGCTGCTGAGCAGAAAGTCTAAGAAATTTCCTGGTGATACGCTGCTGTTCATCAAACTGTCCCAAATTTAAGGTTGACACGCTGCGGCCCATTAAACTGTCGTAAATTTAAGGTTGACACGCTGCTGCCCATCAAACTGTCCCAAATTTAAGGTTGACACGTTGCTGCCCATCAAACTGTCCCAAATTTAAGGTTGACATGATGCTGCCCATCAAACTTTCCCAAATTGAAGGTTGACACGCTGCTGCCGAGTAGAAAGTCCAAAAAATTTACTGGTGAAATGCTGCTGCTCATCAAGCTGTCCCAAATTTAAGGTTGACATGCTGCTGCACATCAACCTGTCCCAAATTTAAGGTTGACACGCTGCTGCCCATCAAACTGTTACAAATTTAAGGGTGACACACTGTTACTCATCAAACTGTCCCAAATTTAAGATTGACACGCTGCTTCCCATCAAACTTTCCCAAATTAAAGGTTGACACGCTGCTGCCGAGTAACAAGTCCAAAAAACTTACTGGTGACACGCTGCTGCTCATCAAACTGTCCCAAATTTAAGGTTGACACGCTGCTGCCCATCAAACTGTCCCAAATTGAAGGTTGACACACTGCTGCCTATTAACCGGTCCCAAATTTGAAGTTGACATGCTGCTGCCGAGCAGAACGTCCAAAAAATTCACGGGTAATACGCTGCTGCTCATCAAACTGTCCCAAATTTAAGGTTCAGCATCCATACTTTCTGACGGCAGCGCAGAGGAACGAGCGCACTGGCGCTATATCCACCATGACGATCTGAGTGGTTTTGGTCATACGCAAGTATAGATGATGATTGCACTGATTTAGAGACTGTATGTCTTGAATTATATTTATACGTTCTAATGCCCTCTTGTATCTACGTTGGTATGGATATCATTTTAGACAGCTCTATGTGATACCTATGGTTGGGATTGTATAACTATAGTCCCCTTGCAAGTATATTTTTGCTATGCTGATTGGGCAATGTATATAGGATCCATGTATCATCTGATGTTATTGCTGGTGGAAACAAATGGATGTACTGGATGCCTTTATATTTTTTTGTTATAAGTGTTTTTGTATTTTATTTCTTGGTCAGAATATCTGGTTGATTTACCGGCGTTGCAACATTGCTTTGCTGATCTTTAGTTCCCTGATGAACCATTATCTATAGGTGAAACGCGTAGGAACTTTTCCATGCTATATTGAATGCAATTGGTAATATTAATCGACGAGTATTTATAAATCCATCTGGTAGCAACCTTGTTTGTCATATTTTAATACAACTAACGATATTAACTGACCAGTAGTTATTTATTAATTATCTATATGATTATAGTTTGTTATTTTATAACTTAATTACTCTTCACTGGTGTGGTGATATATAGGAGTGGTTGTGGTTTCTCTGTATCAGGGCCTCATCAGGGACAGTAGGAGGTTCCTGATACGGGATCGCCCCTGTCGGGGCGGCTATTCCGTTCTAGGTAGGGTCGATTAGTCAGGTACAACATTAGGGCTTGATCTTTACATCATCTGTCTCATTATTGCAAGCCATCCTGACTCGAGATACTCCCCTCTCCATCACGGAATAGGGCATCCCTTGATTCACATTAGTAAGAACATTGATATTCATTTTTTCTTTTTCTGTGTTTGAAATACTATACCTTTTAATTATTTGTTAATAGAGGCTATATTTTAGCTAGTACTTTCTGTGATAGCCCAAATTTAAGGTTGACACGCTTTTGCCGAGCAGAAAGTCTAAAAAATTTACATGTGTCATGCTGCTGCCCATCAAACTGTCCCAAATTGAATGTTGACACGCTGCTGCCCATCAAACTGTCCCAAATTTAAGATTGACACGTTGCTGCCCATTAAACTGTCCCAAATTTAAGGGTGACACGCTGCTGCTCATCAAACTGTCCCAAATTGAATGTTGACACGTTGCTGCCCATCAAACTGTCCCAAATTTAAAGTTGACATGCTGCTGGCCATCAAACTTTCCCAAGTTGAAGGTTGACACGCTGCTGCCGAGTAGAAAGTCCAAAAAATTTACTGGTGAAATGCTGCTGCTCATCAAGCTGTCCCAAATTTAAGGTTGACATGCTGCTGCACATCAACCTGTCCCAAATTTAAGGTTGACACGCTGCTGCCCATCAAACTGTTACAAATTAAAGGTTGACACGCTGCTGCCGAGTAACAAGTCCAAAAAACTTACTGGTGACACGCTGCTGCTCATCAAACTGTCCCAAATTTAAGGTTGACATGCTGCTGCCCATCAAACTGTCCCAAATCTAAGGTTGACACGCTGCTGCCCATTAAACTGTCCCAAATTTAAGGTTGACACGCTGCTGCCGAGCAGAACGTCCAAACAATTTAAGGGTAACACGCTGCTGCTCATCAAGCTGTCCCAAATTTAAAGATGACATGCTGCTGCCGAGCAGAATGTCCCAAAAATTTACGGGAGAAACGCTGCTGCTCATCAAACTGTCCCAAATTTAAGGTTGACACGCTGCTGCCCATCAAACTGTCCCAAATTGAAGGTTGCCACGCTGTTGCCGAGCAGAAAGTCTAAAAAATTTACGTGTGTCATGCTGCTGCTCATCAAACTGTCCCAAATTGAATGTTGACACGCTGCTGCCCATCAAACTGTCCCAAATTGAAGGTTGACACGCTGCTGCCTATTAACCGGTCCCAAATTAAAGGTTGACACGCTGCTGCCGAGTAACAAGTCCAAAAAACTTACTGGTGACACGCTGCTGCTCATCAAACTGTCCCAAATTTAAGGTTGACATGCTGCTGCCCATCAAACTGTCCCAAATCTAAGGTTGACACGCTGCTGCCCATTAAACTGTCCCAAATTTAAGGTTGACAACGCTGATGCCGAGCAGAACGTCC
>ONZH01001811.1:0-171954 GCA_900303285.1 Rhinella marina | reverse complement strand
GGGCGGGGTTTTAAGTCTTTCTTAAGGGTACCCTGAATTAAAGGTTGATACCATGCTTATTTATGAGGCCACGCAATGGGTAGCAGTGAAAGAAACATCTTTTATTACTACTGAACTGTCTTAGTCTAAAATTAGTCTAAAACATAAGTTATATTTATGGTAACCGGAATACCTTTAACAGTGTCAGTGAAAAGAAATGGCTGGGTTATTACCTGAGCTCCTCAGCTGGCTGCTAATTACCTGGTTGTGTTGTTATGGAAACCTGCCCTCCCTGTGTGTGTCTGTGCAGAGAATGGCAGTTGGCTTCGCGCCCAGCGCCGTACATGTACGGCGCTGGGGCGATGCGGGCACATGGCGCCCGCTCGCGGGTGCGGCGGGCGTCATGGCCGGCAAGTCTCTGCTGTTTCTAACAGCAGAGACTTGCCGCTACCTACTACATCGGCGGCGTCTTCCGGGGTGACTAGATGCCGTGATCACACGTGATCACGGCATCTAGTTGCGTCTAAACCCGGAAGCGTTCGCTTCCGGGTGGTGTACAGACACCCCGTGTGGCCAATCGGGGTGTCTGTACACCATATGAAAACTGTAATCCTCGCTGGTGAGGATTACAGTTTTCAAAGTGCAATTCTTATTCTGGCCACTAGATGGCAGGCCAGGATAAGAAATGAGCAATTCATGGATTTCTGAGTCTATAAAACCCAGAATTGCTCATAAAGAAAAAAAAAAGCCACAATATATAAGCCCATATTTGAGCTTTCTAATAGTAAAAAAAATTAAAAAAAAATGTTAAAAAATATATAAAAAATAAAAAAGATGTAAAAGTTCAAATCACCCCCCTTTCCGTATAAGTAAAAAATAAATACCTAAATAACAATAAATATAGACATCATGGGTATCACCGTGACCGAAAACGCCCGCTACTTTTAAAATCTAAAAAAAAATTCCAATACGGCGAATTGTGTGGCGGAAAAAAGCGTCCAAATGGCGATTTGACGTTTTTTTGTCGCTTTTTTTTCAAAAAAAAAATTAAATAAAAAGTGATCAAAAGTCATACACACCCCAGAATGGTGTCAATAAAAACTTCAGATCGTCCCGCAAAAAATGAGCCCCCATACAGCTCTGTACACATAAATACCAAAAAGTTATGGGGTCAAGATTTGACAAGGAAAAAAAAAAAAAAAGGGCAACTTTCTAATTATTTTATCACTATGAAAACGCAGGAAAAACTATACATATTAGGTATTGCCGGATTCGTACTGACCAGTAGAATGAAAGTAATGGATCAGTTTTAATGCACATCGAACACTGTAAATAAGAAACCCGTAGAACTGTAGCGGAATAGCGTTTTCTTTGCAATTTCACCCGGTTTGGAATTTTTTTCCCGCTTCCCACTACACCGTATGCAATATTAAATGGTGGCGTTGGAAAGTACAACTTGTCCCGCAAAAAACAAGCCCTCATACAGCTATGTGAACAGAAAAATAAAAGAGTTATGGCTGTTTGAAGGCAGGGAGCGCAAAACGAAAATGCAGAACCGAAAAAAGCTCCGGGCGCGAAGGGGTTAAAACCAAAGCTCCCAGGCTAATATTGGCTAATGGAGATCATATTTTGGGAATATCTCGGGAACGGTACGTCTTAGATAGATGAGACCTGGTCTAAAACCTTCCCGGACACCTGATGTACCGAATTTGGTGAAAATCGATCCAGTAGTTTGGTCGCGCATAGAGAACAGACAGACAGATAGACACTCATTTTTATAATATTAAGAATATATATATATATATATATATATATATATATATATATATAATATATATAATGTACTAGCAGAAAGACCTGGCTTCGCCTGGGTATATTTCATCTATTTCATTTAATGTTTCTGTGTGTCGTTGCAGAGAGAAAGTCAATGCAGCTGACAGAAGTTGATTTTTACCTTCATTTTTTCAATCCTCATTGGCTGCGGAGTGGGAGGGGCATGACCGGGTCGGGGGCGTAGTTTACCGGGACCTTAGGGGGGAGGTGCTTTTAGGTCCTTCTTTTCAGGGTGGCCTGAATTATAGGTCAATGCCATGGTAATTTGAGGAACACAGTGGGTAGCAGTGGAAGAAAACATTGCTTCGCATGGGTATATTTAATCTATTTCATTTAATGTTTGTGTGTGTGCCATTGCAGAGAGAAAGTCTCCTCCTTCTTCTTCCATTCCTGTAGCTGACAGAAGTTGATTTTTACCTTCATTTTTTCAATCCCCATTGGCTGCGGAGTGGGAGAGGGCGTGGCCTGACCGGGGGCGTGGTTTAGCGGGACCTTGGGGGGGGTTGCTTTTAAGTCCTTTTAGTGGAAGAAAACATCTTTTATTACTAATGAATGGTAGTAGTCTAAAATTACTCTATTTCAGCTAATGTTTCTGTGTGTTGTTGCAGAGAGAAACTCACCCTCCCATCCCTACAGCTGACAGAAGTTTATTTTTACCTTCATTTTTTCAATCCCAATTGGCTGTGGAGGGGGAAGGGGGCGTGGCCTGACAGAGTCGGGGTGTGGCTTAGTGAAATCTGGAGCAGGTGTTGTAAGTCCTTCTTTTGAGAGTAGTGTGAATCACAGGTCGGTGCCATGGTAATTTATGAGGACACGCAATGGGTAGCAGTGGAAGATTTACTACTGAATGGTCATAGTCTAAAATTAGTCTAAAACATAAGTTATATTTATGGTAACCGGAATACCCCTTTAACAGTATCATCCACAGCGCTCTGCCCCTTTAAAGCATTGAATAAAAATGACTGGATTGTTACCTGAGATCCTCAGCTGGCTGCTAATTACCTGGCTGTGTTGTTATGGAAACCTGCCCTCCCTGTGTGTGTCTGTGCAGAGAATGGCAGTTGGGGTTTAAAACCAATGCTGTCAGGCTAATATTGGCTAATGCAGGTCATATTTTGGGAATATCTCAGGAATGTTATGTCCTAGAGAGATGAGACCTGGTCTAAAACCTTCCCGGGCACCTGATGTACCTGTGTGCCGAATTTGGTGAAAATCGGTCCAGTAGTTTGGTTGCGCATAGAGAACAGACAGACGAACAGACAGACAGAAATGTACAGTACAGACCAAAAGTTTGGACACACCTTCTCATTCAAAGAGTTTTCTGTATTTTCATGACTATGAAAATTGTAGATTCACACTGAATGCATCAAAACTATGAGTTAACACACTGCGGCACCTCCCCTTGGGCTCCTTATCCAGGTATTTCACATGTTAATAAAAACGCTTTTTTATGTAAACTACTGCCCTAATAACAATTACACTTACATATTTACAATCACAGCAGTAAGGCCGGTATAGAGATGTAATTATCTATTATATCTGTCAATATCCTGCTGACAGAATCCCTTTAAAAAAAAGTGTGAAACAACTGAAAATATGTCATATTCTAGGTTCTTCAAAGTAGCCACCTTTTGCTTTGATTACTGCTTTGCACACTCTTGGCATTCTCTTGATGAGCTTCAAGAGGTAGTCACCTGAAATGGTATTCCAACAGTCTTGAAGGAGTTCCCAGAGATGCTTAGCACTTGTTGGCCCTTTTGCCTTCAATCTGCGGTCCAGCTCACCCCAAACCATCTCGATTGGGTTCAGGTCTGGTGACTGTGGAGGCCAGGTCATCTGGCGTAGCACCCCATCACTCTCCTTCTTGGTCAAATAGCCCTTACACAGCCTGGAGGTGTGTTTGGGGTCATTGTCCTGTTGATAAATAAATGATGGTCCAACTAAATGCAAACCGGATTGAATAGCATGCCGCTGCAAGATGCTGTGGTAGCCATGCTGGCTCAGTATGCCTTCAATTTTGAATAAATCCCCAACAGTGTCACCAGCAAAGCACCCCCACACCATCACACCTCCTCCTCCATGCTTCACGGTGGGAACCAGGCATGTAGAGTCCATCCGTTCACCTTTTCTGCGTCGCACAAAGACACGGTGGTTGGAACCAAAGATCTCAAATTTGGACTCATCAGACCAAAGCACAGATTTCCACTGGTCTAATGTCCATTCCTTGTGTTCTTTAGCCCAAACAAGTCTCTTCTGCTTGTTGCCTGTCCTTAGCAGTGGTTTCCTAGCAGCTATTTTACCATGAAGGCCTGCTCTGCTGCACACAGTCTCCTCTTAAAGGGTTATTCCCATCTTGAACAATGGGGGCATATCGCTAGGATATGCCCCATTGTCCTATAGGTGCGGGTCCCATCGCTGGGACCCGCACCTATAGGACAATGGGGGGCATATCCTAGCGATATGCCCCCATTGTCCAAGATGGGAATACCCCTTTAACAGTTGTTGTAGAGATGTGTCTGCTGCTAGAACTCTGTGTGGCATTGACCTGGTCTCTAATCTGAGCTGCTGTTAACCTGCGATTTCTGAGGCTGGTGACACGGATGAACTTACCCTCCACAGCAGAGGTGACTTTTGGTCTTCATTTCCTGGGGCGGTCCTCATGTGAGCCAGTTTCTTTGTAGCGCTTGATGGTTTTTGTGACTGCACTTGGGGACACTTTCAAAGTTTTCCCAATTTTTCTTTACTTAGCTGCTTTTTTCTTGCCATAATACAAATTCTAACAGTCTATTCAGTAGGACTATCAGCTGTGTATCCACCTGACTTCTGCCCAACACAACTCATGGTCCCAACCCCATTTATAAGGCAAGAAATCCCACTTATTAAACCTGACAGGGCACACCTGTGAAGTGAAAACCATTTCAGGTGACTACCTCTTGAAGCTCATCAAGAGAATGCCAAGAGTGTGCAAAGCAGTAATCAAAGCAAAAGGTGGCTACTTTGAAGAACCTAGAATATAAGACATATTTTCGGTTGTTTCACACTTTTTTGTTAAGTATATAATTCCACATGTGTTAATTCATAGTTTTGATGCCTTCAGTGTGAATCTACAATTTTCATAGTCATGAAAATACAGAAAACTCTTTGAATGAGAAGGTGTGTCCAAACTTTTGGTCTGTATTGTATGTATGCTGAAAACCATTTAGTGTGGCTTCTATATATGTGATTTGTGGGATACTATATCTTCTTATTGAAAGCGCCTTAGGGTAGGTTGACATCACTGTTTCATTTTCCGTTCTTGTGATCCGTCAGAAGAACAGAAACAAAAAAAAAAAAATGGATCTGTTATTTTGAGTACATCTGTTATGCTCATTTTGCATCTGTTTCGCCATTTCTGTCTGAGATCAGTTATTTTAGTTATGAGAGAAAGTCTTTTACAAAGTACTTTTTCCAGCGACTAAAATAACGGATCTCAGACAGAAATGGCTAAAATGGATGCAAAATGAGCATAACAGATACTCAAAATAACAGATCCATTTTTCTGTTCTGACGACTCACAAGAACAGAAAACAAAACAGTGATGTGAACCTGGCCTAACGCTCCTCTGGAATTCTTAGCAAGCTCTGCCTCTAACGCCCTGAAACAGCTGTCTGCAGATGAGATGTTGGCTTAATTATTATCCAGGTTGGTGTAAACTTAGTCCGTCTTTAGGATTAATATATGTGAGCCAATATGTCCAAGTTCTTGAGTAAACTCAGCAATGACCCCTGCACTCTGTTGTTGATGTATGGTGTTAGTAGCGGGATCGTCAATCGTATAGATCCAGCTAGAAATACTAATTTGGTCATTTATCAAACTAGTGTAAAGTAGAACTGGCTTAGTTGCTCATAGCAAACAATCAGATTTCACCTTTCATTTTTCAAAGGAGCTGTCAGAAATAAAAGGTGGAATCTGATTGGTTGCTTTGGGCAACTAAGCCAGTTCTACTTTACACCAGTTTGATTAGTAAACACTGCATAAGGTAAGTGTATCCATGGAATAATCTTCGAATAATGCAAAGTCCAAATTTAAAAGAAAAGGGGTTTATTTAATAAAAAAAACAAAAATTTAAATTAAAATGTAATTCAATAACAAGATAGAAAGCAAATATTCCCTCAACGTTCTATACTTGGGGAAAAAGTGCTGTATAAATATATAGCTACATATATTCCTATCTAACCTATATCGATACAGCACAATTGGCCCTGTATATATCTGAAATGAAAGCACTTTCATAACCACAGAAACTCACAATTCCACCCCTTACTCAGGTATCCTCCAGCCTTAACAACAGTCTGTCCAATCAGATTAATGTGATACTGGTCGTTTTACCAACTTTGTAGCAGTGGTCATCATCTTCCTGCAGATGGCGACCTTGCACTTCTAGTAAACCATATTTGTATTTCACTGGTTCTGAGGTAATATTCGATAACCCAGGAAATACTCACAGTTGGCTACTTCAGTGTCCCTTAATAAACAACATTGATAAGGACATTCCTTAAAGGGGTATTCTCATTTCAGACAATGGGGGCATATCGCTAGGATATGCCCCCATTGTCTTATAGGTGCGGGTCCCACCTCTGGGACCCGCACCTATATCCAGAACGGAGCCTCCGAAATGAATGAGGGCGCACTGCGCATGCGCAGCCGCCCTCCATTCATTTCTATGGGGCCGCCGAAAATAGCCGAGCGCTGGCTCGGCTACTTCCGTCGGCTCCATAGAAATGAATGGGAGCGCACCGCGCATGCACGGCCCGGCTCCCATTATTTCTATGAACGGCTCGGGGAGCCGCGCCTGGTGGTGGCCGGACCCCAGGAAACCTGGGTCCTCCAGGCGCAGCGCTCCCCGCTCCGTTCTGGAGATAGGTGCGGGTCCCAGCGGTGGGACCCGCACCTATAAGACAATGGGGCATATCTAGCGATATGCCCCCATTGTCTGAAATGAGAATACCCCTTTAAACCTTTAATGTACACCACAGGGGCTGAGTTTTTGGCACAAGGCAAACAGGATAATCCTGCACAAACTGGTTGACACAACAGCTGGATTATCTCACATGAGCTCACAGATTATTACTAGTGTTGATCGAGCACCAAAGTGCTCGGCTGCTTTGGTAGAACACTTGGTGATGTTCGAGTGCTCTACAGAGCACCCGAGCACAATGTAAGTCAGTGGGAGAAGACCAGGCACCCCCTGCTCGGATGAGGGGAGGGTGTCGGGTTCATAGGAAAAGGTCAGAATCGCAAATTCTCCTCTTTCACTCGTTAAAGTACGCTAATTAACTGAATTTGTACGCATTAGCGCACAATGCGTAGCATTAGCATACAAATTTGTACGCATTAGTGTACAATGCGTAACATTAGCATACAAATTCGTACGCATTAGTGTACAATGCGTAGCATTGGCATACAAATTTGTACGCATTAGCATACTCAAGCATCGCACTCGAGCACACGCGGTGTTCGGCCAAACAGCCAAACTGTCATGCCTCATATTGTCCATTTACGACCCACAACACGATGTTGTACATTCAATTGACCTTCTTTGTTCCTCTATAGACTTTAGTAAAAACCAGATCAAAGATTACATAAAACCTCTCATGTTGACTTCCATCAACGTGTCTGTGATCAGTGAAACTGATATGTGTATAACCTGAACCATGATCTTCCAAGCTCTGTGGTAAAGTTTAGATGGCCTTGTCTAAATATCAGGCAGGATTAGTAAAGCTGCCCGTTTGTAAAACGTTAATGAGATCTGCACAACCCCTCTCCATATGCTCTATTTATGGAATTCATGGCAAAAAAAGGTCATGGTGGTCCCCTTCTCCGCTCATGACTGCCCCTATGTATTCTCTCAAACACAAAATAGCCACTATACTATACAGGGGCATGACTTGTGATGTGCCTCCAGACTGAATTCTTCCAGATAGAAGTAATTGTCTTCAATTTAGAAATATAGTGGGAAAAAAAAAGTATTTAGTCAGCCACCAAAGATGAGAGAGGCCTGTAATTGACATCATAGTTAGACCTTAACTATGAGAGACAAAATGAGAAAACAAATTCAGAAAATCACATTGTCTGTTTTTTAAAGAATTTATTTGCAAATTATGGTGGAAAATAAGTATTTGGTCGCCTACAAACAAGCAAGATTTCTGGCTCTCACAGACCTGTAACCTTTTCTTTAAGAGACTCCTCTGTCCTCCACTCATTACCTGTAGTAATGGCACCTGTTTGAACTTGTTATTAGTATAAAAGACACCTGTCCACAACCTCAAATAGTCACACTCCAAACTCCACTATGGTGAAGACCAAAGAGCTGTCGAAGGACACCAGAAACAAAATTGTAGACCTGCACCAGGCTGGGAAGACTGACTCTGCAATAGGCAAGCAGCTTGGTGTGAAGAAATCAAATGTGGGCGCAATAATTAGAAAATAGAAGACATACAAGACCACTGTTAATCTCCCTCGATCAGGGGCTCCACACAAGATCTTACCACGTGGGGTCAAAATGATCACAAGAACTGTGAGTAAAAATCCCAGAACTACACGGGGGAAGCTAGTGAATGACCTGCCGAAAGCTGGAACCAACGTAACAAAGGCTACCTTCAGTAACACACTACTCCGCCAGGGACTCAGATCCTGCATTGCCAGACGTGTCCCCCTGCTTAAGCCAGTACATCTCCGGGCCCATCTCGAAGTTTGCTAGAGAGCATTTAGATGTTCCAGAAGAGTATTGGGAGAACGTCATATGGTCAGATGAAACCAAAGTAGAACTGTTTGCTAGAAACACAACTCATCGTGTTTGGAGGAGAGTGAATGCTGAGTTGCATCCAAAGAACACCATACCTACTGTGAAGTATGGGGGTGGCAACATCATGCTTTGGGGCTGTTTCTCTGCAAAGGAACCAGGACAACTGATCCGTGTACATGAAAGAATGAATGGGGCCATGTATCGTGAGATTTTGAGTGCAAACCTCCTTCCATCAGCAAGGGTATTGAAGATGAAACGTGGCTGGGTCTTTCAGCATGACAATGATCCCAAGCACACCGCCAGGGCAACAAAGGAGTGGCTTTGTAAGTAGCATTACAAGGTCCTGGAGTGGCCTAGCCAGTCTTCAGATCTCAATCTCAACCCCATAGAAAATCTTTAGAGGGAGTTCAAAGTCCGTGTTGCCCAGGAACAGCCCCAAACATCACTGCTCTAGAGGAGATCTGCATTGAGGAATGGGCGAACATATCAGTAACAGTGTGTGCCAACCTTGTGAAGACTTACAGAAAACGTTTAACCTCTGTCATTGCCAACAAAGGATATATAACAAAGTATTGAGAAGAACTTTTGTTATTGACCAAATACTTATTTTCCACCATAATTTGCAAATAAATTCTTTAGAAATCAGACAATGTGATTTTCTGGATTTGTTTTCTCATTTTGTCTCTCATAGTTGAGGTCTACCTATGATTATAGGCCTCTCTCATCTTTTTAAGTGGAAGAACTTGCACAATTGGTGGCTGACTAAATACTTTTTTCCCCCACTGTAATTATATAATTATTACAAGTCACTGCTGTGTCAATTCACAATATGGTTTCTTAAAAGCCTATATATTTCTATTGTGGTAATGCTGCAGTAAAGAATCAGATTCCACGGTAACCAAATATCTATCTTAATAATCAAAATAAAAATCCTTATTTTTTTTTCAAAAAGTATGCAGTCTTTTTCATTACAAATGCCCCCATGGACATGAGCTGTTAATATATTTTTATTATACGGTACCATCTATCGACTGTAAAATAAAGTAAGCCCTCTGTTCACCATATTTTTGGGATTGTAACGCAGAGGCTGTTTGGCCCACTGTGTCACTGAACAGAATTGACTCGGGGCTACTCCTAAGGGCGTTATCTAAGTAATCCCTTAGTTTTAACCCGTTCACACCTGTACAAGGATCTCGACTTCGCTGCAGGGATGCCACCAGGCGATACCTCTTGAAGTAATCTCTGTTAAGTGACAGCTGACCCAGCAGGGTCAAGAGGCACCAGTGTGTGGCACCAATGGGACATGCAAAATAGTGGCAAGTGGACAAACTGAAGTCCGGACAGAATTGCTGAATACCGTTAAAAGCTGTCGTTTAGGGCAGGCGGCACAGGGTCAATTCAACTTACAGGCAGAGATCAGGCTGGATGGAACAGGAGCAACAAGATAACTAGGCAGAGGTCAGGTATGAGAGTTCAGAAGACACAAAACACCTTTGCAGGGACTAAGCAAGCTAGGAACCTTATTTCTCAGGCACATTCCCATAGGTGAAGGCACCTTATAGATCCCAGCCATTGGTTGGGGACTGATGCTGCACATATACTGGTCCTTTAAGATTTGGGGAGAGTGCTCATGTGCCCTAATGAAACATAAACCAGGAAGTCAGGACAGCCAGAAGCACAAAGCAGCAGAGATAGTTCACTTGAGAGAGGCCAAACCAATGGCGCCAAAGAACTGCAGGAGGGGTGAGTATTGTGGCTGCCATGTCTGCCAGGAATAATGAAATTCCAATGGGCATGGATCACAGGCATTAAAGGTATATGTCAGAGATATATTGTACAGTTTTTCTATATACCAAAGGGCACATATGAGATCTGCGTTGAAAAGTCTGCATTTCTGCTATATAATGAGCATGCTAAATGCAGAACTACATGCAGATGGTATTTCAAAACCCCATCTACATACACTGTACAATAATCTGTTGTGGATTCTGCTCCACAAATCTGCAACAAATACTCCACATCGTGTGTTGCTGTGTTCAGCATTGCTGGTGATGATCTTATTCGGCACATTTTTTTGTTAGTGACAAATACCCTCAAATATGTTACATAAACTTTCTTGTCTGAATATATTCATACATTTTTCTTGTGTTTAATAGTTGTCATGAATGTAGAGATTTTGTTTCCACTTTGACATCTGAGGGTGATTTGCTGTTGATCAGTATCAAAAGGCCTAATTATATTCACTGTGATTTAGTGTTACAAAACAGAATATTTAAAAGTCCAAGGGGGGTGAATTCATTTATAGCTTTTATAGACACTCTTTATTAATGGCCTATCATGGCCCTCTGAAATGCTGACAGGCAATTAGAGCCCAGTATGAGATTGGCAATGCTACATGTAGTAGACGTCATTCACATGGGCATATTTTCTAATGTGGAAGGTTCAAAATGTGGAATATTCAGAATATGGAATTCCTGACTGAATAAATTTGTTTAGACTCTTAGGTCTAACAATACTATTAATCAGATGAGTAAGTGGCTACGCAGTAGATCCTGCCCACTGAGTTAAACAGACCTGAGGCGAGGGTATACCACTGTACGGCGAACCACCTTGGTGCTGGTTGGCCTGAGGCTAGGGAACGTGGCTGCGTGGCAGGCCCTCTTGGTGCTGGATGGACCCAAGGCTAGGGCAGGTGGCAGCACAGCAGATGGGTCCAAGGCTAGAGTAAGTATATGCACAGTGGGCGGCCTAAGGCTAGGGTAAATTGCTGGATGGTGTATGGGCCCAAGGCTAAGGTAAGTGGCTTCACAATGGATGGGACAGATGTTAGTGGAAGTGACTACATGGTGCTGGACAGCTCTGAGTCTAGGGTAAGTGTCTGCTGGACAGGCCCAAGGTTAGAGTATGTGGCTGCTCGGCACTAGATGAGACCAGAGACTAGGGTAAATTACTATGTGGCAGACGGCCTTAGGACAGCCTGTGAACCCTCGCTGTATGGCAGGGGTGGCCAACCCGTGGCTCTTGAGCCGCATGCAGCTCTTTGCCTCTTCAAGTGAGGCTCTAGCTGTTTAGCTGGGAAGCAGTCAGGCCGGCTCACTCTCCATCCCATGCTCAGATCTCCTTCCTGTTCGGGCACCGTTGCTACTCTGCAGCTCCAGCTTGCTCTAAACTACGTCCTGATGCACACAGTGTAAGAACGTGGTACGTGGAGACGCGCACTATGGTCTGACGTTCTGCTCATCAGGTCACAGTGGAGAGTGTGTCAGACCTGGTGCCCGATCAGGAGCCTGGTGCCCCATCAGGAGAGGGATGAGATTTTTTATTTATTCATAGAACTGAGCATGGTAGTCTGATCTAAGTATGGGGGGTCCTGATCTGAGCATGGGAGGGGTCAGATCTGAGCATGGGAGGGGTCAGATCTGAGCATGGGGGGGAAGATCTAAGCATGGAGGGTCTGGTTTGAGCATGGGGGGGTCTGGTTTGAGCATGGGGGTCAGATCTGAGCATGGGGGGGGGGATCTGAGCACTGAGGGCCTGACAAAGGGAGTCTGATTTGTGTTGTCTGATCTGAGCATTGGGGGTCTATTTTGGGGGATCCGATTTGGAGGTCTGATGAGGATTGGGGATTGTATTTTAGGTCAGATGAGGATGGGGGTCTGATTTAGGAGTCTGATCTGTGGTCTGGTGAAAAATATTTTTTTTTTGCTAATGAAAAACGAGAAAAAAATTTTTCTTATTTTTCTCTGTAGGTGGATCTTATAGGATGAAAAATACGGCGACTCGTGTGTACATGTATAGTTGTGGCTCCTGGTAGTCATATGTTTTTTTTTCTGGCTCTTTGTATCTGTAAGGTGGGCCACCCCTGCTGTAGGGGCATCACTAGGGCAGGTTGCTTCTGTGGCAGGGGATTCGCTCAGAGATTTTACTGGTGAGCTCTACAGTCTACAGCTCTACAGCCTGTGGAAAAGTCAAGACAGAGCAGAGTGTATGTGTGTGCATATATGTGCGTTAAAGAGGTTGGCCACCCTAAGTATCAAAAATCCGAAGTGCCCCAGACAATAGCCAACACCATGAAGTATTTCTATCAGGTGACATGTACTGGCTGTACGTCATTTATCTAACCTGTTCATCATGACACACTTCCCTGGAGGAGCTCCCTCAGACAGGCTGTGTGGGAGGAGCAGCTGCAAAGTGAAAGTAACAATCCCAGCATGCACTGCAGCAAGCATGTCTAGAGGAGAAGTCACATGACCTCCCTGCCCACCTGTGTTCCCATAGAGACAAGAGCCCCTTAGATAATATCGATAAAGGGGGGGTTTACCCTGTTCATAAATTTGCTGTGGGGCTAATCATTTCTAGTTGTGCCACTGGCTGTAATCCATGAACAGAATGAGGGGGAGATTTATCATTTCCCTTGTTCCTAAAAAGTGGTATTAAAAAGTTGCAAACTATGTGTTTGCAAACTTTTAACTGCGCTTTTTTTTTTTTTTTTTTTTTTTTAAATGGCATGACAATGGCAGAGACAGAAATGAAGCCAGAAATCTATGGCAGCTCTGAGCTCTCATAGATTTCTGTTTAGGTGCACGGACTGCCGGAGGATGGGGGCTGTACAGCGGGGGACAGACCTTTGTAACACAAGAACTCTGATGAATAAATTTGTACAAATCGATCTGCTCACATAGAGAGGAGCCTCCTGTCTATCATCACACGACCTGCTCCCAGCTGACAGCCCATCAATCATCTATGAATATATGACTACCCTTCATCTGGGGAAAAAGGGAAAATATATATATATATATATATATAATGTACAGGGGGTCACACGTCACTATATATAATGTACAGGGGATCACACATTATATATAATGTACAAGGGGTCACACATCACTATATATAATGTACAGGGGGTCACACATCACTATATATAATGTACAGGGATTCACAAATCACTCTATATAACGTACAGGGGGTCACATCACTATATATAATGTACAGGGGAAAACACGTCACTATATATAATGTACAGGGGGTCACACATCTGTATATACAGCATAAAGGGGGTCACTGTCATGGATCTCTGTATGCAGTGGTGGGCGTCACACATCACTGTATACAGTGTACAGGGGTTCACAGATCTCTATATGCAGTGTTGGAGGGGTCACACATCAATATATACAGTGTATGGTGGTGGTGGGGGAGTCAACTATTACTGTATACAGGGGGTCAGATATCACTATATACAGTATACAGTTGTGGGGGGTCACATAGTACTGTATGGGGGGGGCATCATATATCACTATATACAGTGTGCAGGAAGGAGAGGGCACATATTTACAGATGAGACCACTGCTGATGATCCAGGCATAAGAAGAACCGTGGCACTCAATGTCTTCAATTAAAGTGGGTTTATTCACCAAATAAGCGACGTTTCGAACGTCAGTGGTCTTTATCAAGCAATTTATTATTTACCACTGCTGCTGATATCACTGACCTCAGCCATACTGACAGCTCAGAAGGGGTTAAAGCTCCAGCTCTTTTGGTCTGGCTATAATAAACATGTCTGTGATAAGATCACATTGCAGAGTGGTCATAGACAGGACAGACACTAGGATTGCTCACACTTTGTTGTTCACAGTACCTTCCTGGCTCTGCTACATCCCTGCAGTCAATGAGCTCCATCATAGCTTCTCCTCAGTCTCCCTTCCTCCTGCAAAGTTTCTTTATTTCAGCTGTTGACAAGTGTCCCTGCTAAGCCCCTGCCAGCCCTGTATAACAAGGAGTGCAGTCACAGCAGAAGGAAAGCAGCTCTGACACAAGTAGGGTGCCTTTAAGACCCAGAGAGCAGCACACTTCTTCAGCCATGGACTAGGGTAGGTGCAGGGATGGAGGAGACAGGCAACTGTGAGAGCAGGACAGAGGGGGCGTTGCTTACAATAGCAAGGAAACCAGGCAGATCTGCTTAAGAAGATATATTAGTAAATGTATTGTCTCCCTGCTTTCTTTAGAGTTTTAAGTGCTAACAAAGTGGCCAACCCCTTTAAGTACAGCAGTTGAGACACAGAGAAGTGCACAAAAGAAAGGATGGGCAGCATAAGTTTAGCTCTCAGCCAAGAATAGCTACCTCCAGCGTCAGACCCAAGAAGTCAGATACCTCAGTCAGACTAAAGAAGTGGATGACCAAAGCTAGGGCTGGACCTGCTGGACATTGAAGTGAGCGGACATTTAGCTACCCCTCTGAGTTGTGTGCAGACCAAAGGTAAGCCTTAAGTGAGAAATACAAGAATCCCAGTGTGTTAAGAGAGTATAAAGGGAGACTAGTGGAGACAAGAGTGTTACCTCAGCCTATGGACTCCATTAGCACCAGTGTGAGGCAGGAGGTAACTTACCATGCCTGTTCACAGTCTACAGTAAAGTACAAGCTATATTTGGAGAGGCATTCCTCTATGGACAGTGTGGACAATACTCATGGACATTGGGAGTAAATTGGGAAGGCAAGACATATGTGAAGCAGTTTATTAATGTATACTCCACACCTGGAAGATAGTCAGCCAGAAGTTACAACAGCCTGAGTGTGATCACAATCTATACCTCACCAAAAGCCTTTTGCTAGGATTGCAGCCATAGCTAACTGTGATGTTCTTTGTATGGATTACAATACAACTTCTATGTCAATGAACCTGTACATGTACCACAAGGCAACTTATTACCAGTAAACATTCCAGTTATTTATTTAAACTGATTCCTCATTATTTGAACACCTAATTTTCACCCAAGGGTGCTGGCGTCACAAACCTCAGGGACCCTGACTACCCCGCACTTAAAACCTTATACCACCAAGGATTACCTCAACCAACATCTGGCAAAAGATCCCAGAGTGTGCCCCAAAGGAATCCAGGGCCTTCCTTCCCATCACTGCACGACGGCCCAGGGAGATGCAGAAATGTGAGTACCAAGTACTACTCCCTTTAGGCCATCACACTCACACATTGCCCTTGTGGTCCCAGTCGCTGCACTTGTCCAAGGGTGATCATGCTAGGACATATGCTAGGGGAGTTGCACTATATTTGGTAACAAGAGCATCTTATTGAGAGCCTAGCACTCGCTATGGTTTTTGCTGGGGGGGTTTCTATGGGCTCCAAGATGCCAGGAGTCAGTGAACTTGTGCAATATTAAAGGGGTATTCCGGTAACGTAACTTAATTTTTGAAAAACTGTATTAAGTCTGCAAGCTGTGACCCAACCAGAACCCATATCTATACATAGAACCAGAGCTTCAATTTACCTTGCAATCCATTTGTCCAGCTCCTGTGTGAGCCTGCAACAAACTGACAGTATCATGTCTCCTGATCTTCCCTCATAAAACTACAATCCCCACAATGCCTAGCTTCCCTGCTGTGAGTTTCTGCTTGCTCATGAGTGCTGCTGTTTACTGATTGGCTGCCTGATTATACAGAGCAGGCATGCCCCCTCCACTCAGTAATGAGCAGCACACTAACATTCAGCTAGAGAATTGATAGCAACACACTGAGCATGCCTGACCCGACAAAGGCTCAGAACTAAACGTCAGTGCCATGGTAATTTATGAGGAAACACAGTGGGTAGCAGTCTAAGTAAACTACTTTTATAACTACTGAACAGTAAATATGTGAAATTAACATTACCATATTTTTCGCTTTATAAGACGCACTTTTTTCCCCCAAAAGTAGGCGAAAGCAAGTGAGCGCTTACATTATGGAAGCGCTCACTTGTATGTATCAGGTGCCGGGACTCCCATCAGACCTCAGATCAGCCCACCCAGCCCCATAAGGATAAAATAAAAACCTCTCTTACCTCTCCTGCGCTGCGGCTCCACTCCGGGTCCGGCGCTCCTCTGTCTTCTAAGGCCGGCGCTGCACTGTCCTGACCGTACAGGTCAGTCAGGTGACAGTGCAGCATCAGCCTTAGAAGACAGAGGAGCGCCGGATCCGGAGCGGAGCCACGGCGCAGGAGAGGTAAGAGAGGTTTTTATTTTATCCTTATGGAGCTGGGTGGGCTGATCTGAGGTCTGATGGGGGCACAGTCGGGTAATATTGGGGCTGATGGGCTGATCAGAAGTCTTATGGGGGTAGAGGGGCTGATATGGGGGCTGATCTGAGGTCTGATGGGGCAGAGTGGGCTGATATTGGGGGCACAGTGGGCTGATATGGGGGCAGAGTGGGCTGATCTGAGGTCTGATCGGGGCACAGTGGGCTGATATGGGGGCATAGTGGGCTGATCTGAGGTCTGATGGGTGCAGTGGGCTGATATGGGGGCACAGTGGGGTGATATGGGGGCTGATCTGAGGTCTGATGGGGGCACAGTGGGCTAATATAGGGGCACAGTGGGCTGATCTGAGGTCTGATGGGGCACAGTGGGCTGATATGGGGGCTGATGGGCTGATCTGAGGTCTGATGAGGGTGTGACATGGAGGGCTAATGTGATGTCCTGAAATTTATGGGGGGTCTGATATGAGGTGTGATGAAAAATATTTTTTTCTTATTTTCCTACTCTAAAATCTGGGGTGCGTCTTATCATCAGGTGCGTCTTATAAAGCGAAAAATACGGTATATTAGGTAATTATTTATGATGAATTAGTCTAACACATAAGTTATATTTATGGTAACCAGAATACCCCTTTAATGATTCAGGAGGCTCTGTGATAGAATTCAAGATTGAAAATTGGGGGTATGGATAATACTGAGTATAATTAGGGGTAAATGGGTGAATAATTATATGAACTGGGAAGTGGAGGAATGGCAATGGATGACATGACTGATAGAAACAGGATGAATGGAGAAAGGAAAAGGGAATATATGGGATTTGTGGAAACATTGTAGGATATCACATTTATAATTGGAGAAGTTCTGTGATGACATGATGTAGAGGATGTGGAGTATAATCCTGAGGGCAGAAATGAGAAGGAATTTGGTGTGTGATGAAGGAAAGGGATAAGATGGCATGTAATCAATCCACTGTGGTATAAATGAATGGTGTGTGATAAGTCAGTTATGGAAGTAGAAGCCATTTAGGTGAAAGTGATATACTTAAGAAGGAATGGTATGGATATCGTATAGGTTATATAGCACTATAGAGAATTCTGAGGAAAGGTACAAGTGGAAGTGATATCTACTTTAGCGGATTATGCAATGAATGGTCATTAATCATATGTGTTTTCTAATGTACCATTAAAGGGGTTATCTGGGTATAGATTTTTTCCCTTTCTCTGAACTTCTTCTGCCAGGCCCTGCAGTTTACTAATATACTTGTGCTTCTTCTTCTGTCTCACTCAGGAAATCACTGGACGGGGCCTGGGGATGAGGTAAGAGGCTGTGCAGGCTGGTGAAAGTGGCAGAATGGGGCCTGAGGCAAAGGGGGTAACCCCCACCCCCAGTGCAGACGTGCCTGAGGCTACTGTTAGTAGGTGTGTGGTGGACAACCCCTAGGCTAGGGTTAGTGTCTGAGCGGCGGACCCCCCCTGGGCGTGGACGGATATGGGAGGATATGGTCATTTGCTGCACAATGGACCCTCTGTGTGTGAGAGCCTGAGGCTAGGGTAAATGCTGCGTGGTGGACAGGCCTGATGCTAGAATAAGTGCCTGCACGACAATGTACATGGCCCAGGCTAGAGTAAGTGTCTGTGCAGCTCTTGACAGCGCCCCAGGTTGGGTTAAGTGGCTTCATGGGACTGGATGGGACCTGAGGTAAGTGGCTGTGCAATACTGGACAGAATAGATGTGGAATATAAGAATAGATGCCCCAGAATTGTTATTACACGGAGAATGCATGTGGTTACTGAAACTGACATGTCAGGAAAGGTTCCAGTTCCTCCTTAAAGGGCATCTGTCAGCAGATTTGTACTTATAAAACTGGCTGACCTGTTACATGTGCACTTGGCAGCTGAAGGCATCTGTGTTGGTCCCATGTTCTTAGGTGCCTGCATTGCTGAGAAAAATGATGTTTTAATTCATGCAAATGAGCCTCTAGGAGCCTTTTAGATATTCTGCTCTCTCTGTAACTGCTGTGTCCTCTGTACTTTGATTGACAGGGTACGGCAGTTGCGGAGAGAGCAGAATCTCTATGAGGCTCCTAGAGGCTCATTTGCATGAATTATAACATCATTTTTTCTCAGCAATGAAGGCACATATGAGCATGGGACCAACACAGATGCCTTCAGCTGCCCAGCACATACAACAGGTCAGCCAGTTTCATAGGTACAGATGCCCTTTAAAGTAATATATTTTTTTTTAAAGGGTGAGCTGGTTCATTGCTTTTGTTGTATAGTTTTTGATGTGGTTTTCTTATTACTATGAATATACTTTCAAGTCTTTACACAAATGTTTGCTTTGTCCAGCAGCTTTCTGCTCATCATTATAGTAATCTAACTGTAATTGCCATTTTAATGCCAGGCAATGAGTATCTGCTTGGGTAAAAGGACCCTAACTATATTGTTAATCAAATGAGCACATAGCAAGATTTAACAATAAAAGGTGACAATCGCCAGTTAACAGCGTTTGCACTTTTTTTCCGCTGGCATCTGTGTAGTTGCCAGGCAACCTTTACAATAAAACGGTTCAGAAGCGAATGATGTGACTCACCTGTCTATGCTCCAGAGTATAATGTATAATAGATGCTATTTGTCATGTTCCTCTGGAATTACTTATGAGACCATTTAGGTCCGTGGCCCTTGGTGACATAAAAACAAGCATTTCATTTATGTTTTTGTCTTTGGATTACAAACATAAAGAAGATATTACAATTATCACATTTGCCCCCATGCAATTATAATCTAAAGACCCTTTTACATGGGCAGACACAACAGGCAGTTATCAGAAATTAACTGTTTATTCCCCATGATTGCTTGCTCATCAGAGGTGCTCACAACCATGGGCATATCTATAGCCATTGTTGGGGGGGAAGCCCTATCAGGTGCAAGAACATTGTACCTTTTTGTAGGAAATAACAGTATAGTAGTTTTTTTTTTGCTATAATCTGCGTTTTCTGATATAAGGTGCTTATATTAAGTATTATTAATGCACACGGGCGATGCCGTTTTTTGCGGTTTGCAAATTGCGGATGCACAAAACATGGATACTGGCCAGAATGTTCTGTTCTCTATAGAACTGTCCTATTTTTGTCCATACAGCAGACAAGAATAAGACATGTTCAATTTTTTTGCAGGGCCAAGAACCGACACACGCTGTGAATGGGTCCACATCTGATCCTCAAAAAAGCAGATTGGATGTGGGCCAAAAAGACTTTTGTGTGCATGAGCCCCTATGCTGCTGGTTTAATTTTCTTACACTAGGTAGTGGGGCCCCTTCTTATTTTGAGGCCCTAGGAATTATAGGTATGCCCCTAGTGACGATTGTATGGACGTGCAGTGATCAACTTCACTACAGAGATCACTCATCCCCATAACATTAATGGTTTCTGGGCTGCACATTACTGGTTATACAGCCTGCACTGCGCTAGTGATGCTTTCATCCAATGAATTTGAATTTGCTCATTTACCGGGTGATCGGCAGCACCATTACTTGCTACAAAGGCTTCCCCATAATTGCTCCAGTCATTGGCCTATGTGATGTTATGTCCATGGGAGTGTCAAAGCAGCAACGGGGCAGTGATAGAGGATTGTCTATGTAACTGAATGGGAGGAGCTATAAAATAGCTGGGCATTGTAAGGAGCAGTGCATCATGGGTTTGGTTGAATAAAGCAACAGGAAATGCTGCATATAAGAAAGAATGATGTAGTGATTTATATATATGGTGAAAATGGGTCAGAAGAATCTAAACAGAAAAAAAGCATGGCGAAGATGTACATGAGGTAAGCAACTACATGAGCATATCTGTTAAAAACCATAGAAATCCTAAAAAAGCCCATAAAGAATTAGAGGCAATAACTGTCTAGTCTTGATGGGTTGGTAAAGTATACTTTTATATACCATATTCTAGAACAATGGTCCCAAACCAGTGGCTTGGGAGCCACACGTGGCTCGTGACCCCCTGCTGTGTGGGAGTCCTGCATTATGACAATATGCACTGGCAATTGACATTGTTGCAGACCTATCTTAGATTTACCACCGAATATGGATGGTATAATACAAGTGTTACAATGTTTCACACTGAAATATTTATCAGCAAATGTTTGCAATTTCCTGTTTTTGGTTTCTCCAAGACCCCTACTTTTTGACATTTTTTTCTGACAGCATAGCACGTTGTTCTTTCAAGGCCTCATGCACACAAACGTATTTTGTTTCCGTCCGTTCCGTTTTTTTGCAGATAGGATACGGACCCATTCATTTCAATGGGTCAGCAAAAAATACTGACAGCACACTGTGTGTTGGATCAATGGATCCACAAAAAAAACCTAAAACACGGATGCCATATGGAACGTCATCCGTTTTTTTTTTTGCAGACCGCAAAACACATACGGTCACGTGCATGTAGCCTAAAGGGATTATCCAAGACTAAATTTTTTTAACAAACCTTTTCATAGTGGTTGGACCTTTGGTGCTGTTAATACTTATCTGGTCCTCACTGCTGGATTTTGGCTACATCTCTCCATACAAAAAAACTTTTGAAATTCAGCAACTTACCGTACATAATAAAACTTACCTTTTCATAAACTTTAGTTAAAAGCTTCATGGTATCCTCCCGGCTACGTGTTTCTTCCATATTGCGTTTTATCAAAGCCCATGGGAGGACACACGCGGGGAGTCATTTAAAATCATGAAGAGCCAATGGAATGAATGAAATGTAACCAAGAAAAGGAAACACCCTGCCGCATCACGTGCTTAGGAGATTATGGTGACAGCTTGATGATTATAAGTAGGGATGAGCGAACCCGTGGGAGTTCGGGTTCGGCTGAACTTCAGGTCAAAGTTCGGATTTGGGACCAGAACTTGACCCCGAACCCCATTGAAGTCAATGAGGAACCAAACTTCACTTTATTATGTTCCGTTATAACATGGTTATGCCGGAAAATATTAGCACTCTTAAGACAGAATGCAAAAGAATATGGCCATTTACGGGTTAAAAAAAAACCCAAAACCCTCATCCACATGATTGCACTGCAACCTTCTCTTCTATCTTAATTCAGCAGGACCTACCAAAGGAACAGCGATGTGTGCGATGATCTCACTCTCCCACGTGGTGAGCGCAGTGTCAGCAGCAGCAAGAGGATGCCTGGTCTGGTGTCTGTATGGGGTTTTCCAGTTGTATTACATTTTTAGATATGGCTCACAGTCTGAGGGGGAATTACTCACCTCCACCGATCCTCTGCTGTTCCAATGCTTATACGGTCCTCACTGCTTTCTACCCCCACCGATCAGCTGTGAACCCATTGAAGCCGGTGCCCATGTTTTAAGGATCAACTGTTTGCGGTCTGCTAAACAGGCATGACCATCCCATCCTGACATGCACCCTAACACGCTACGTCCACATGGTCGGGTTTTTTGACTTGGTTTTGGAAGCCAAAATCAGGAGTGAATCATAAAAGGCGAAAAAGTATAAAATACAAATACAACTTGTCCTCTTTTTTGAATTCACCCCGATTTTGGCTTCCAGAACTGCATTTAGAAACTTGACTGTGTGGCTGTACCCTAAGAGGAGGGGAGAGCAGAGAGAGAGAGATGTCAAAAACAGGAGCAGTACTGACATTCATGTTAAAGTCAGCAAAATATTGAATGAAAATTGCTTAATTTTGCATTTAGGGAGCAAATGAACAACACAATAAAAATCAGTGCAGTGCAGCCCATATCCTTTAAGCATATAAAATCCATTTCATCAAGCAAATCTGATCCAAGGTACTTTTATTGTTATCATGTTCTACATCAACAGCACAGTATTGGTCATAGTAGAAACTAAAAGCTGTGCACATTTCTAAGTGCCAAGAAATATAATAACTACATACATAGCCACAGTGAATAGTTTATGTGCTATTGGCTATATATTCCACATGGCACAGTGTACAAAGCAGATGTGTGCTGTGGTAAGCTCTCATGCGTACACGTGTGCTATGATAGACACCTACAGAACACACAGAATTCTCCTTTTTATTTTCGTTGCTAACATTTAAGGCTAATTTGCA
This sequence comes from Rhinella marina, assembly GCA_900303285.1. Taxonomy (NCBI): domain Eukaryota; kingdom Metazoa; phylum Chordata; class Amphibia; order Anura; family Bufonidae; genus Rhinella; species Rhinella marina. The sequence goes on along the minus strand of ONZH01001811.1, from coordinate 149,252 downwards.
ATATGGTTCAATCGGTTCCATCTGTACATCTTGTACTGCATTTGCCATAGGGAAAAAAGGTCGTTAAAAAATGTCTTGTTTTATGATACGTTAAATTAGACATCTGCGCAACTGACATAACAAGAGCATTTAACTTGAGTATGGATGACAGCAGTGACTTCCAGGTTTAACTTTATTTTAATTAACAATTTCTATTAGAAAGAAGTACTGTCGACTGAAAACAGGCACTTGCTTTTAAGTAAATTTTAATAACTGTTTCAGTCGGGTCTGTGATTTTGAAGTAAAATCTGTATTTCACTTTTGCCTTATATGAACATAGGGGTCATTTATTAAACAGAAATACGCATATATTAGGCATATTTTTGGCGCAGATCATGGCGCAAAGGTCCTTTGCGCCACAATCTGTGACTTTTCCCTTCTCACGCCAAGTGAAAAAAGTGGGCGAGGAAGGGGACATTATTAAGACCGGCGTGTAAAATGCTGGTCTTAATAAATGAGCCCCATAGTTTTGGATATTTTAATTAAAACAAGTTTAAAATATTTTTTTTTATGTTGAACATAATTTTTATGTATTTTTGATGATATTAGGCTACTTTCACACTAGCGTGTAAGTTTTCCGGTATTGAGTTCCGTCATAAGGGCTCAATACCGGAAAAAAAGGCTTTAGTTTTGTCCCCATTCATTGTCAATGGGGACAAAACTGAACTGAACAGAACGTAATGCTCCAAAATGCATTCCGTTCCGTTTAGTTGTGTTCCCAGACCGGAGACCGAAACATCCCGTCCTGGATGTCATGAAATGAGTTATGTTCTCTACTATTTGAGAAGATAAAGTGGTTGTCCCATTAAGAAAACTTATCCCCTATCCACAGTGATTGGTGGAGGTCTGACCGCTGGTGCTCCTGCCGATCACAATAACTGGTGCCCATGCCGCCCCGTTTGGAGTAGAGGCCACATATGCACAGTGCCACTACATTCTGCTCTATTGGGCTACTGGATATAGCCAAGTACTTGTAGCAAGACACCATTTGAAATGAATGCTGAATTTGTGACCTACTTGTGCCCTATAAATGTGAAAGGAAAGAAATGTGAAAAGAAGACTTTTGACTTATGAAGAGAAACATTGTTCAGTTTAGAAAATGAATCTTGGCGAACCTATTGAAAATAAACTGCTACAATTGTACTGAGAGTGAGAAGCTGACAAATGTTATTGGAATCACACTTGGCAGATTGTTAAACAACAGATAACACATTATGATCTCTGGAGTCTGACCTGTTGGAACTAAAGTCCCTTCAGCATTTCTTCTCCACAGCAGTGCTCTTGTTCTAGTGACTGAGGCCAGGAGCCTCACTGTCCTGTGCCCTCCTCCTTCTGAGTATCATAGTGATAAGCTATGAATTCTTGTGGTGGGTGAATTTTAATTGAAGATCATTAAAATAACAATCTGTGTGTGCAGTTTAGTAAATCTCCAGTCTCCAAATTGTAAACAGAGTACTTTTACAAATTGACAATGCCCCACTGTTTACAGCTTTTTTTTTCTAGCCTCCTTCTCCTGACAGCCAGACTCCCATATCTCTATCACAGAATACCCGGGGGGACTACCACGGGTCTTCACCTCTGACTCCTGGCCACTTGGTGACTGGACAGAATCAAAGGGAAGAAAATCACTCCCCCTTGAAGACTCCCGGTAGCACTGCCCATGGTAAAGTATTTGGCGATAGAACTATCAGAGTCTGGCTCTTGGGAACGTGGGAGGGGGGTAGAAAGTGGAAAAAATTTGGTGAACTTAGCAGGGTAGCAGCAATTCGTAAAAGTACTCTTTACATTTATTCAACTGGTGACAGGTCCTCTTTGTCCACTTGTGGACTGTCCCTTCACTATAGAGCTCCAGGAAGTCTGCACTTCTGCAAGGACGAGATGGCAGCTGCTTGATAATCATGCAGCTCTGGGAGAAGGGAGCCCTTTTCTGTGACAGCTGTGCTCCCCATAGTGAAGTAAGGGATGGCGATTTCACAATCCCTGCCTTCTCTATCGCTGAATAGTACCGTATGTGGCAATGCTGCTTCCTGCTCCAGCCCTAGTGATCATGTCATCAATGAGGGCTGGATATCTGCACAAGCTTCTGGGTCTTAGCAAACCTAGATCAGTTCTGCAGTGAGACTCAAAAGCCGTGTACAGCCTATCTGGGGGCTGTATTCCCTCTTGTAACTGGGGTTATTTTGTCAGCCCCAATAACAGTGGAAAAAAACCCAAATGTAATGTTAAATGTCCCCCCAAAGGTCTTGTATGACTTTATGAAGGTTGGACAAAATGTAAAATACAAAAAAAGGTATATATGGGTATACAAAATAAAAACAAAAATAAATAAAATAAAAATGATCTAAAAATAAACCCTATGTATCAATGTTAAAAGGCACAAAAATGATTGACATAATCAAATGTGATTTAAAAAAATATGTCTAGTCAGGAATGAGGGTGGGGGTTGGGTAAATGGCCCAATCCTGAAATTATTAAAAAACACCTTCTGAGTGTGACATGTCTGTTTTGGTAAATATTTGCATTTCTCATTAAATAATTTTAGAGCATATTTTCTTAGATCTCTGCATTTTAGTGTGCCTCTGTTATTCCTTCTGGAAATTGCGCTACCATATCAGTGGGTCATGTCCCTACACACTCTGATACTACCCCAGACTGTATAGGTTCGAATTCTGTTGACAAGGGTATGGTAAAAACTAGAGCAAATCTAGGATCCCAATTCCATTGTCAATTGCATGGAAAGGTTACATAATATAATTTGATAATTAAAATTCATTACATTCATTTCAATGTATACACAGACAACATGGCTCATTTAATATGACCCCCTATGCCAGAAGCTAGCATAAAAATAGTCGCTGGCCCTCATTCTGGGACTAGTTGCTTGTGAGCCTAACATTAGATGCACGCTGTTTTTCTATGCAACCTTCACCACTGGGGAGTGACATGAGAGGGCACATGGTATGGATGGGTCTATTGACCCCGGCACATTCGCTATCATTTATGCCAGGGGTTGGACTAGATTTCATTGTAGGTGCCTGGACTAGCGTGTCCTCTGGGGGAACAGGTGTTATCAAAGACTGTAGTAAAATGCCAAACTTTGATAAATGACCCCCAATGTGCCTCTTTTCGTGCTGTCCTCTGAGCCTTCCCTTTCCCCATACCTCCTGCTACCTACAACCTTGTAAGTATATAAACTTCCCTGCCTAGAGGAATTGTCATTGTTTTATCCATGTACATCAGTTAAAACGCGATTTTTTTATGATTAAAAATGTAAAACTATAATGTACCTACCAGGTGTATATTGTTACTGCCTATACAATGCTGATATATTGCATTGGATTCCGTCCATCGTAATGTACTCTTTCATGCAGCAGTCTGGCAATATATGTACAGGAATCTGTTTTGTTTTTGTTTTGTTTTTTTTAATTAATGGCACAAAGCATCCGTAATTGTTTTCATATCGTGATAAATAGTTCTAGATAACACCTGACATTTCAAAGCTTTTGTATGGTACTGCAAGAAACAAAACGGGCACAAAGCAATTAAGACATTCAGCGTTCCGGTAACTAGACAGCTTGGTGTGAATACAGAAGTACTGATGAGTTTATATTCGGAGTATGGTTCAGTCTTACGAATTAAATGGCAGCTGAGCCTGACAATTTCCGCAGGTTTCGTCAACCTTGAATGTGTATATCACTAGATACCAAGGGGAAGAAGTTATCCGGCTGTTGGATTTCACCATGTCCTGCAGAAAGTGAGCCACAGAGGTGTCTGGCAGCAGCATATACCTTTCTTCCTATTGAAATCAACAAAAATTGTTTGACCTGATCCAGGGGCGGATTGGGAACTTAAAATGGCCCTGGAAAAAATACTAAAAGTGGCCTCTTTTTTTTTAGTCAGGTCCAAATTGATGGAAGGCAGGGCCAGCAATATCATATTGCAGCACGTTATACCACCCCAGCAGAGCCAAATACCACAGTCTATCCCAAAATACTGCCAGCAGCACAAAATATATCCCCAAAAACTCACATTGGCCGGCCATGAGGAGGGCTCAGGTGGCCCCCTGGGCATCAACCCAGGGGGAAATTTCCCTGTAAGGTCTATGGCCAATCCACCCCTGACCTGATCCATTACTGACGTGATTACTGCACCTTGTTACTAACTGGTCTCGCCCTCACTAAACTCTCCCCTCTCCCTGGCGCTACTGCTACTCTGATGCCTCGCCCACTGGTTGCCCATACCATATAGGATTCATGTTACAGCAGCGGCTTGTGGCTGCTTACCTCTCTTGGCGGTTCGGACCCACCCCCTTCTGTCTTCTCCACTGGCCCGGATGCCGGGCTTGCCCTGTCCCTCCACTCCTCTGTTTTGTTGTATAAAACAAGCACTTTTTATCTTTTGTGCCACCCCTAATTTCTCATAGATTGTAAGCTCTTGCGAGCAGGGCCATCACTCCTCTTGTTTTAATTGCTGGCTTGTTGTTGCTATGTAATGTATCATTTTGTTGAACTATCTGATTGTAAAGCGCTTTGGAATTTTTTGGCGCTATATAAATGAATATTTTTATTATTATTGAAAACAAATCCATGCTCAGCCGAGCAGAGTATGCTTGTGTAGTATGGGGAAGTTGGGAGGGACAGCTGTTGGCTTTTGTCTGACAGCTATCTAAGTGTAAGTGCTTTAACTGTCCCTATCGCCCTCCCGTTTCCTATAAGCTTTGTTCAGCAATTGTATTTCCTCCTGGTAGCTGTCTCTTTCCACGTTCTGCTGTTTACTGTTCTGACGGTGAGCTTCAACAGTATCTGGTATAGAAATGTTTATGTCACTGTCTGGATTATTGGTTGGAATGAATAGAGAATAAGAAGCAGTTTCTCCCAGGTCACAAGAGACAAATCGGTTCTCCTTGCGAGAATAGCGCAGTGAAGGAGAACGGGCTTGAGTAGAAGATTGACTTATATTGCTGATAATAGATACAGTGTCCATTGCTTCTTCATTGTCACAAATTTCTAAAACCTCAAGATGTATTTTGACATTGGTATCTGGAAACTGGGTTGGGGAGTCTTCCTTACTTGGCTCATGGCCAACACTTTTTGACCGGTACACTTCAATCTTCTTGGATGTTGGTGTAATCTTCTGACCTTCACTGCTTACTTCATAAGTAGACAAGGAAAGAGTTTTCCCAGTTGGTGCTTGAAGGGACACTGTCCCTTGGAAAGCGCACAGTGGTATGGCCAGTGCTCCTCCAAAACGCTGGAAAAGAAAATAGTTTTAATTATTATTTATTACATTAATTACAATCTTGGGATACATTGATATTAGCATGGTAATAGTCTGGAAGATAAAACCAGTTGTGTCTAGCCCATACATGAGGAGCATATACTGTTCTAGACAAACGTAAATTTTCTTCTATTTTTTCCATTTTTAGCTTCCATTTCATACAGAGGGGTAGTGTGTGTGTGTGTGTGTGTGTGGGGGGGAGGCAGAGGGGCGGTGGCCCCTGCACCCGGCCGTGCTGCCCAGAGGGGTAATTTTAGTGAGTGGAGTGTCCAGGCTCCTGCCATGGGAATTTTACATGAAATGTCAGTGGGTCTGGCAGGGGGTCACATGGTGCCTCAACATGGATTGGGACTAGAGTAGTTTTAGCATAATTCCTATAGGCCACGTAGATACCCCACAGTAATAATCCTCCATTATTAAACCAGTCCCAACCCCCGTTGAGGCACCATGTGGCCCCCTGCCAACTCCATTGACATTTCTTGTAAAATTTCCATGGCAGGAGCCTGGACGCTGCTAAGCCATGTCCCGACCAGCATCACTGGGAATTTTACTTATACTACTCTCAGTTGGGCTGGTTGGGAGCATGGAGGCTAAATGTGGAATTGGGAATGGAACCCCTTTGCAACCCCAGATGTAATAGTAAGCCAGTGGAGCACGAGAGGTGCATGCTCCTGCTAAATATGCAACTGGGGCATGGTTCTAGAAAAAGGGGTATGTCCGCAGCTTAGGGGGCACAATACGTGGTTTACCCTGGGCGCTGGCAATACATGCTACACCACTGATTCCATAATCCACTTACTGTATTTGTTTGGGTTGTCCTAGTGGAAAAATCATAGATAAGTTGTAGTCAAGAAACCTGTGTATTACAGTATGGGCCAAACCATTACTCATACAACGTCACTATACTGTTACGGCTGTATTTATGTATGAGACTAAAGTAATGGTCTAGCTTCAGCTTTATAGGTCTTTTGATCAATTCCCGAACAACATACAAACAAGCAATTTTTTAATTTTTTTAGCAGGTTTTAGTTTAAAATTTGTGTAAAAATCAAAAGAGCTATGTTCTTTTAGATCAATGTACACTTCCAAACCCTGTAGGGGGTGCTATATGCATTGCTTTTCTTGCACTGTAACATTTTTGACGAAGCAGTAACTTTAATTAGCTAATGTATGAAGTTAATACTGTATATCCATGTGTTACTTGAACCTACTATATTTCATTGAAAAAAAAGCAGTGAGAAACCTGTTATAGTATTAGTTATATATAGTAATATAGTAGTTATAGTATTGTATTGTGAGACTATTGGTTCAGTAAAACTATTTTTGTGACTCAGCTTTACAGGAGGACTCGGGAGTGGGCAAGATACAGTGCATTGTGGAGAAGTCATGCATAAATATATCATCTATTAGGGACAGTTCACACGTTTCCGCCTCAAAATCAGCTCCAAAAAATACCTCAAAATAGCCTTGCATTCATTTCAGTGGGAAGCAGCACTTACCTTTTTTCCCGTGGAAAAAAGAAACCCTATCTTGGGGTGGAATCTGCGCTGAATCTCCCATTGAAATGAATGGGAAGCATAAAAAAAGCTTTGTGTAAGTCCATGCATTTTTTTGTGGATATACTGCACGCCAAAAAACTCAAGGTGAAAATGGTAATTTAAAAAAAACATAAAAAATACTCAAAAATACACTGAAAAAATACTCAAAAATGCGCTGAAAAAAACTGCAAAGATTCCATCCTGTTCTTTGGTGGTACGCCAAAAATGGCTTGAACTTTGGACAGTGATTGGGAAAACCAAGATGTTTTCAGGGTGCAAAGTCTGAGAACGTGAAGTAGAAAGGAGTGGGGACCAGAGCAGCAGGTGAACAGCAGCAGTGGGGGGTCAATAAGATAAGTACTCACTCACTGTTTGTTATTTTAGCCCTCATTAACTCTATTTTTATTTAAAATTATACCACCAGAATAACCTTTTAAGAGCAGCAGGTCAGGCTTGTTCTAGCCAATTGGGCAGATTCCTCCATATAGTCTTGATTACCTCCTTCACTTGGGCTGGAAAGTCAGCTCACCTGATTTGTTCTCTCTTTTCTTGACCCAAAGATAAAGGAGACATGAACCTCCCAAGCATCACCTTTTACTACATTGCCTCTCACTTCACCTGCATTGTGGACTGGGTCTCAATGAACCAATACTTCTGTGACATTTCTCCACTGGACCTCCCTTGGTATGACCCTTCTGCCCAGACACTCAAACACCCAGCAATAAATGCCAACATATTGCTAGCCCAGCACTTCTTCCCCCAGCACGTAATTTCCCCTCTCCTTCCCATCCATACCCCATTGTAGAGAACACTGCATTCCCCCTGGGAGTCACAGATGTGATCCTTAGAAAGTGGTTGGCCCACAACAAATCCTGAGCTCTCACTTCCTACAGGACGATAGTTGGCTATCATTAGAGTCTTTATCATGTCAGATCCCTGCAATCTTAGGTTTAGCTGAGCTGAGCTTGATCTTGCTATCCCTTCGCTCTCACTCTGCTTCCACTTAGACCACACTGTCTGTGAATTACTCTGCTCTGGTGAGGGAACTGTGAGACATTGTCTCTCTCAGATCTATTTTCTTCTCATTTGCCCTTCTGACTGAGATCCCCACACATACCTCCCGAGCGAGAAACAGACTTGGGGTTTACATTTACTCCAGAACAACATAGCACCTTTGCCTCTTTGCCCTTCTTTTTTATTGAAATAATTACATTGTTATATATATAATGGTAGACACACCTCCACCTAGAAATTGCGCTTGACCTCCCCGCTTATGTACCGATAATATTTATTACAAAATAGCAAGATATCAAAATAACACAATAAAGTAACAGTGCACCCTCTGCAAATCCATTAAAAATTGGAGGAGTGAGACTGTATATCTGTTGTTATATATAAGCCTGGAGATTTTGTGGCAACCTGTTTCTTTTTCTTCTCCTGTTGGGGTTGATGACATGTTTATACTGCATATTTATGCAATGGCATCTTTGTAGGCCTTTTGCTATATCTTTTTCATTCCTTACTCCCTGGTTCTGATGTGTTTTCTGAAACCCTAGATAAAGAATATAAAACAATGCAAACTGAGAGCTATATTGTCGTTTCTTGAGCTGCAGTTATATAACAATTTACATCTCCTAGGTCTCTGAGTATTGCTAGGCTATATGACGAAATGCAACATATCCATTTGCAGACAATGGGGCTATGCATAATGGAGCACTGTAACCCTGCTCCAGCATCACTGGTGGGATTAGCAAAGTGTATCTCTAGCTACAGGCACTCTAATATCAGCTCAAATTATTGCTCCTTACCAGCTCTCCCCCTATTGGATGGAGCAATTTGATTTACAGTTAGTGAATAAACCTTAAATAAATGTCCATTTTTTTATTACCAGCTTGTTTTTACCCTCAAAACTATGTGGGAATTTCTTACTATACTTTCAACCATTTTTCTGCAATGGTTTTAGAATATTTTGCACCTCTGGTAGCCTGGACATTTTTTGCATTTTCAACATGTATGTAACCTAATTATAAAATTTAAAAAACATACTAACCCCCCCCATACTTTTATATTTTCCAAAAGCAGATACCTGACACATTGTCAAAATGTCACTTAACACTTTATACACATAAGCGGCTTCATGCAATTTTATATGTGAGGTCCCACTAATAATTTATAGCGTGGCAGAACTATGTTCTCATCATGTGCATCAATACTTCATTTAAAGCACCTCATAAACGTAATGCCTTGGCCTTGGCAGCAGCTGCCCAATACTGATTGCTACAATTAAGTTTACAGTCAACTAAAATGAATACTTTTGGGATTCTAGGAAAGATATTCAAATGAGCTATCCTTGCAAAATGAAAAGAACACTAAGTCTATCTGATGCCAGCAGATGTAAGATACTACATAAGATACTGCATACAGAAAGGCAGAGCAGCATTGGCTGGGCTGCAATACTCCTCATGCATACTTGTTAGTCTCCCTAATGAGAAAGATAACCTCTAAGAATACCCAAAAGCCCAGGCATGGGATTCAGCCAGTTCTCTCAGGTTCTACAGAACTGGTTGTTAAAATTACAGAACTGGCTGGCAGCTGGAGATGAGCCCTTCCATTCCATAGTTTAGCTCCTTAGGCTTATTAAAAATTGAGTGGTATGTGTGTAGTGTATATGTGGTGTATTTATGTATGTGCACCATGTATATGGTGTATTTATGTGTGTTGCATATATATGGCAAGTATACAGTGCCTTGGGAAAGTATTCGGCCCCCTGGAACTTTTCAACCTTTTGCCACATTTCAGGCTTCAAACAAAAAGATATAACATTTTACATTTTTGGTGAATAATCAACAACAAGTGGGTCACAATTGTGAAGTGGAATGAAATTTATTGGATCATTTAAACTTTTTTTGTAATAATAAAACTGAAAAGTGGGGCGTGCGAAATTATTTGGCCCCCTTGCATTAATACTTTGTTGCGCCACCTTTTACTGCGATAACAGCTGCAAGTCGCTTGGGGTATGTCTCTATCAGTATTGCACATCTAGAGACTGAAATTTTTGCCCATTCTTCCTTGCAAAACAGCTCGAGCTCTTTGAGGTTGGATGGAGGGCGTTTGTGAACAGCAGTTTTCAGCTCTTTCCACATATTCTCAATTGGATTCAGGTCTGGACTTTGACTTGGCCATTCTAAGACCTGAATACGTTGTTTTTTTTTTTTTTTTTAAGTATTCCATTGTAGATTTCGCTTTATGTTTGGGATCATTGTCTTGTTGGAAGATAAATCTCCGTCCTAGTCTCAGGTCTTTTGCAGACTCCAACAGGTTTTCATCCAGAATGGTCCTGTTTTTGGCTCCATCCATCTTCCCATCAGTTTTAACCATCTTCCCTGTCCCTGCTGATGAAAAGCAGGCCCAAACCATGATTCTGCCACCGCCATGTTTGACAGTGGGGATGGTGTGTTCAGGGTGATGAGCTGTGTTGCTTTTATGCCAAACATATCGTTTTGCATTGTTTCCAAAAAGTTTGATTTTGGTTTCATCTGACCAGAGCACCTTCTTCCACATTTTTGATGTGTCTCCCAGGTGGCTTGTGGCAAACTGTAAACAAGACTTTTTATGGATATCTTTGAGAAATGGCTTTCTTCTTGCCACTCTTCCATAAAGGCCAGATTTGTGAAGTGTTCGACTGATTGTTGTCCTATGGACAGATTCTCCCACCTCAGCTGTAGATCTCTGCAGTTCATCCAGAGTGATCATGGGCCTCTTGGCTGCATCTCTGATCAGTCCTTTCCTTGTTTGAGATGAAAGTTTAGAGGGATGGCCAGGTCTTGGTAGATTTGCAGTGGTCTGATACTCCTTCCATTTCAATATGATCGCTTGCACAGTGCTCCTTGGGATGTTTAAAGCTTGGGAAATCTTTTGGTATCGAAAATCCAGCTTTAAACTTCTCCACAACAGTATCACAGACCTGCCTGGTGTGTTCCTTGGTCTTCATGGTGCAGAACCCTGAGACTATCACAGAGCAGGTACATTTATACGGAGACTTGATTACACACAGGTGGATTCTATTTATCTTCATCAGTCATTTAGGACAACATTGGATCATTCAGAGATCCTCAATGAACTTCTGGAGTAAGTTTTCTGAACTGAAAGTAAATGGGCCGAATAATTTTGCACGCCCCACTTTTCAGTTTTATTATTACAAAAAAGTTTAAATGATCCAATAAATTTCCTTCCACTTCACAATTGTGACCCACTTGTTGTTGATTCTTCACCAAAAATTTAAAATGTTGGCAAAAGGTTGAAAAGTTCCAGGGGGCCGAATACTTTCGCAAGGCATTGTATGTCAACATGTGTCATGACGCCGCATGTCCACCGTGGAGTAGGGAACCTGTTGTTAAAAATTTGAATCCCACCCCTGCAAAAGCCCCTCAACTAAACAGGGCAATTTTCTCTTGCGATACCCAGTACTCTTGTCCTTTTAAAGGGAGAACTGTGATTTGGCCTAAACAAATCACAAGAAATTTGGGACAAATTTTGAATTGGTAGAATTGATTCACTGATCTCTAATCTAATGTTTAAAACAAGACTGTGAATGTGGTGCTAGGACCATTAGGAACTAGGTCACTTACCATACTTACGAGCTGCAGGTACATGAAGCTCCCACTTAACATGCATCTAGGGCCAAGCGCCACAATCCCAAACTGTTTAAAGCTTAGATTGTTAGCCTTAAAATAAGACTGACTCATATCTCTATCTGTTACATGCCTGAGATAGAGGCAGCAGGAGCAGAGACATATCTATTGCATCCTTGGCTACTGAAGTGCCACCCTGTGAGGATGTATAACATAAATCCTTGGCTGGGAAAGGGTTATAGTTATTGGAGTTCCAATTTTCTGATGTAGAGAACCATATGCCTGGTTTATACATATTTAAAGTCTCAAATTCTGTCTATAGCCATCACTAGAAAAGCAGAAAAGCTTACTGCATAATGTTTTAAAGTTTTAAAGTATAATGTATATGTTACAGGCATTGTGTAAAATCAGGTATTGCACAGAATGCATAGAATTTGAAGATAATGTATAAAATAATCTGTATACATGTTGTATCTCTTATACATATGATAGAATGATATTTTTTTAAAAAAAATTGTTCCATCATAAAGTGCTCAAATCTCTGTTTTCCATTCTGTTTTAATTAGTTTGGGTTTCACGGTTTCAATTAGTTAATAATGTCTATTATTTTCATACTTTGCCAAATGATGCAATATTAGTTTTCAGATAATTCATATAAGTTTGTCATCGCTGTTGTTTATTCTATTTTTTAATTAGTTTGGGTTTCACAGTTTTCAGTTCATTAACAAGTGCCTCATTTGTTGTCTATTATCCCTGGGTATATAACCGGAGTACTCAAGTGTTTTTTGTAAAGGTCCACATACATGGGTCTGCTTTCATGTGAAGGTCCTTGAAGAAAAAAAATGGAAGTAGAGACAACACCAAGGGCACGTAAGGTGCTGCAGCATTTTTTTAAAATACAAACCACTCTTTTAATCCCGCCTAATCTCCTTTGTACTTTAACCCTTTAACTCCTTCAGGACACAGCCAGTTTTCACCTTAAAGGGGTTCTCCAGAAAATATTTAAAATGGCTTCTAGCAACCTGTCCTAGAATGTGAGTACTGTAGGACTGTTTGCCTCTGGGGCTCTTCAAATGCGACATGTTGCAGGGTGAGGGGGCAGTAGCATCTGCCTCATAATAAATAGGGTGCATCTTACTCCAGGACACAGGAGATCAAGACTTGCAATGCCAGTCTTGATATATGTTCCTCGTTATATTAAAAAAAATTAAGTAAAAATAAAATACATACAAAAGGGAAAAAAACAAAAACAATCACCGCCTATTCCAAAGCAATCCGCCACAAAATCTGACCTATAATCTGAGACTATTATCAGAAAGAAAATTAAGAATTAAGACCGGCGTTCAAAATGCCAGCCTTAATAAATCATCTTCCTTGTGTGCAAAATTACTAAAAAGGGGTCATTTAGGGCCAAAACATTGGTGATTAAGGGGTTAAGAAATACAAGGGCAGCGTTGTAATGCAATTGTACAGTTTGTAAATTACATTTAATTGAATTGGAAAGTGAAAAGGGGGAATTTCACACTGAAATCTGGTCTAGAAATACTTGTATATCTTTCTCATTTGGTCCCTTGGGTACCCTGTATCTTCTGATGTAATCATATTGACGGAGCCAGACATGATGAATCATATTTTCAATGTGCAATGTCTGAATTGTATTGACTCTTTTTAAGCAGTACATGATAGGAAGTAAAGGCGCTCAGACTAGAAATTGGAGGATTTATACACAGCATTTCGAGAAGTAATAGTGTATAAATTTAAAGGGACCATTTGGTACATTGATGGCATATTGCTAGGATATGCCATCCTCATCTGACAGGTGTGGTTCCTACCTCTAGAGAACAAGTCCCCTGAAGTGAAGGAGGACACAGTGGGGAGAAACTGGTGTAAAGTAGAACTGGCTTAGTTGCCCATGGCAACCAATCAGATTCCATCATTCATTTTCCACAGCTCCTTTGCACAATGAAAGGTGAAATCTGATCAGTTGCAAGCTAATTCTACTTTACAACAGTTTGATAAATCTTCCTCTGTCTGCTCTCAACTCATCTCTATGTGAGTTCCAAAAATAGCCTTGTGATGTATTCAAGCATGACCACCTATCCATTCACCTATTTTCGGAACTCTATAGCAGTGAACGCTATACTTTCGCCAAAGTTCCAGGTATGAGAGATAAGAGAGTGCATAGAGGAGTATTAGGTATTCGCTTCCCCGAAAAGGGTCTATAGATTTGAAGAATGCGCTCCCAAAACCTTTTAATGTCAGGGCATGCCCACCAAATGTGTAACATAGTACACCATTCCCTACCACAACGCCAACATGCCTCTGAGACTGACTGGTACATGTAATGTACCAGCACCGGGCAGTAATACCATCAAAGGATTAATAGGACAAACAGCACAAAATATATTGTATCATTTGTCCTTACTATAGACTGGTGCTGTGTACAGGCTTGTAGAGCAGCTGTTGCCATTTATAACTGAATGAGGTAATGGGGGGCATGGTCAATGTTCTCCTCATGAATATGTATGTGACTGGAAAATCTACAGTATGCCTGTGTGGAATGTGAGTTTGTCCGCCCAGACCTTGTGTATGCGATTTTAACATTGATGTACTGTAATGAAATAAAGAAAAAGCCTATGGTGTACCAATTCGCCTTAGACTTTTCCTGCCATTCATTAGTGCTATGAATGGCACAGGCAGTGCATCAAATGTAGGCAGGCTATTATAGATAAATGATAAAGCACATGGAAGATATACTATACTGGACTGTAGTATTCCGGTTACATTGCCGTGTTGGCACTTTGCTATAATTAGGTGGGTTTTGTGTTGCACTTTGGGCATCCGGTCTCTAAAAGATTCGCCATCACTGGACTAGACACACCTGTCCACACTGTTACACCACCACCATCAAAAGTTCTTCTGGTGACAACAGTGGCTGATGCATAGTACTCTCTTTGACGTCTCTAACATCGTTGGCAGTCATAACTTCTGTTCAGCATGAATCGACTTTCATCAATGAACAGCATTGAGGCCCCCTGGTCCCTTGTCCAGCATAGATGCTCCCTGGGCCATGCAAGACGATGATGCCTGTCAGGGGCGTAACTAGAAGTGACTGGGCCCCACAGAAAATTTTTGTACGGCCCCCCCCCCCCAAGGCCCCACTCCCACCCCCGACACACTTCACAACTCCATCCTTCCATGCAAACCTCAGTCCTTTAACTAGTCAAAATCGCAGACGGAGGGGGGGGGGGGTTCACAGGTCAGAGACGCCGGGGCGCAGACAAAGGCCAGGGGCATAGACAGAGGCCAGGGGGGCATATACAAGGGCCAGGGAGGTGCAGGAAGGGGCCGGGGGGGCACAGGCCAGGATCAGGGGTGCGCAGATAAGGTCCAGGGGTGCAGACAAGGAATGGGGGGGGCACCGACAAGGGCCAGGGGGGGGGGTGCAGACAGGGGCGAGGGAGGCACAAGCCATTGCCAGGGGGGGTGCATACAGGGGGACACAGGCCAGGGCCAGGGGGGTGCAGATAAGGGCCAGGGAAGCACAGGCTAGGGGGCACAGGCCAGGGGGGTACAGAGAAGGGCCAGGGGGTGCATACAGGGGCCAGGGGGGTGTAGACAGGGCCAGGGGGGGCACAGGCCAGGGCCAAGGGGTTGCAGACAGGGGCTGGGGGTGCAGACAGGGGGCAGAGAGGCACAGGCCATTGCCAGGGGGGTGCATACAGGGGCTGGGGGGGGGGCACAGGCCAGGGCCAGGGGGAGCAGATAAGGGCCAGGGAGGCACAGGCTAGGTGGCACAGGCCAGGGGGGTGCAGATAAGGGCCAGGGGGTGCATACAGGGGCCAGGGGGGCACAGACAGGTGCCAGGGGGGCACAGACAGGGGCCAGATAAGGGCCATGGGGGGCACAGGCAGTGCAAACATACCTTAAAAGCTGAGTGATGTGCACTTGCTGCTGTCATGCTGCTCCTCTAGCTTGCTGCTCTTCCTCTCTCACTAAAGCCACACCCTCCAGTCCGGACAAGAGCTTAGAACTTAGTAGGCGGGCTTAATTAGCATTGCGCGCTAGTGGATGGTGCCGAGCGCTATGCTGACAGAAACCTGCAGTAAGAAGAATCACCGGGGGGTGGGAGAGGGTTGGGGGGGGAGGGGTTGTAATAGGGGGAAGGCTGTGGGCAGTCAGGGACTGCATTGTGATCCAGTGTATGTGAAGGGCCCGGCCTGAGATAATCTCCATGTTGTCTGACACTGAGTCACTGCTCCCTTGTCAGCCCGGGCCCCGAAGCAGCCGCTTCCCCTGCTTCCCCGGTAGTTACGCCACTGATGCCTGTGCCTGGTGGTATAGTCAGGTACACTTGGAGGTCATCTAGCGACCACACTGATGTAAACAGTTTTGAATGGTCTGACATAACACTTGGCTGCCTCTCACCTCCCTTAAATGTGCCTGGAGTTTAGTGGCATTCACCATCCGGTTCCACAGGGCATTTTTCACAATGAAGCGGTCATCAGCGTGGAATGTAGCCAAAGGACGTCCACTTCTATGCCTTTCTGTGACTCTTTCAGTCTCTCTCTGTTGCAACCTACTGATAACACTCTAAGCTCAGTGGCCACTTCCGTCTGAGAACATCCTACTTGAAGCCTCGCAATGGCGAGTTACTGTAGATCAATTGTTAGGTGTTGTCTTGGTCTCATGATGTCAAAATGTGAACAGCATGATGAGGAAAACTGTTTAAATAACAATTCTAATTAAACCAGGAAGTTTATTGGATGATTCATCGATCAAACACGTGTTGTGAATTTTGCTGTTAATCTCCTTGTTAGAGGATAGCAAGTTGTACAAAAAGTACTGAAACACCAAACAGTTGGACATGTGCATTCAGAAGGTTAGAGTGCATTTTAGGTTCATTCTGAACTTTTACCCTCAAGCCACATGTCCCTAACTATCCCTAACTTGTAATAAATATATAAATAACAAAATAAATTTCACCCATGGTAGAGATCCCGTTTTCCTATGATTACTATTTTGCTATTCAATACACACTGTCCAGACATCCCTTTCTTAGTTTGTATATCTCCTGTATTATTTATCTTATTGTCAGAATCCAATGTTTTCAGTTGCGTTTTTCTGCTGCAAAAGCAAAGATTATCCTGCATTCATGTTTTGTACCCTTCCCTTTGCTTCGCCTTCTGCTGTCTGAAGAGTAGCAAGAAGGCAGAAAAAATGGAATAACACATGACTGTACCATGAAACCATACAAGTTTCTTTGCAGTCTGTAACAATGGAAATGCATAGGAGCAAAATGGTAGGATCTTTTTTTAAATCGACTAGTTGCACTACTATTTATTTAGATACATTGTAGCAATGAAGAAAAAAATAGTTGCAAAGATAAACATTTCTTTTAATAAATATAGGTTACAAATATTTTCTTCTTTTCTGAAAACTCCTTGTTTTTTTGATAATCTGCGGAAAACCTTATGTTTCCGCATCCGTTAATCTTTCATTCCGTTTTGCGGATCCGCAAACAGAAATCCTCCTGTCCTACTTTTCTCCCGAATTGCGGTCCGTTGCACAATGAAAGTCTATGGATCCGCAAAAAATGCGGAAGACATGCGGAAAGGCATCCGCATGTCATCCGTATTTGCGGATTCCGTTCCAGGAGGGGTGAAAAAAAAAGATGTTATTCATCCTTCCGTTTTTTGCGGATCCGCAAAAAACGGATGACATATGGATACATCCTTTCCGTTTTTTACGGAAAGACAGAACGGATGTCCTGGAAAAATTGAGTTTTTTGCGGAACAACGGATCCGCAAAAAACTGACCGTTTTCCAGGATGTGCACACATACGGACGTGTGAATGTAGCCTTATAAACATGCTGCTACGTCGTTTGATTGATAAAGCGTTAGGCATAGATTGTATAATCTGTATGTGGCTAGGTGGCTGCTAGGTCAGTGAGCAGTCAATGAATCATATGCCCCAGAATTCACTTCTAGACTACTTCGTAAAACAGCAGTATTATGTCATTGCAGTGTTTCTCACTTCTCAATCAATATGGCAGTCAGTCTGGATTAGCTTTCAGCTATTATGTCCTTTAGAAAGTAGGACACGATTTTCACTTACAGGTCACATTTATCAACACTGTTAACAAGCTGAAATATTGCTAAAACTTACAAAACTGTGAAGAATGTCTTTACTTTGTTTTATTACATTTGGAATACTGTTGCATACTCCGTGGTCGTCTAGTGCATTTGCTTTACCAGTTAAAGGGGTTATCCATTTCTGAAACAGGTCCCCCCCATATGCCAGGCCCCTCACAGGTAATATACTTACCGCTCCTGGTCCCCGCACCGCTGCTGCTGCTTCGCCCTGTACATGGATGAAAACATCCGGTGTTGGGGGGAAACTGGTCGAGCCTCCCTAGTATCAGTATGTGTTTCCTCTAAAGGCATGTTCACATGGCTAAAAAGTGACAAAGAACATAAAATACTCACCTGACTCTCACTCCATCCCACAGTCTGCATGGGAACCATCCCTGCTGCAGTATTCAACTGTATTGCCATACTTAGGAGAGCGATACAGTTGCATGTGTGGCAGCCACTACATTCAGGGTCCAAGCTCCATATATTTTAGCCATTGGACGCCCTTGCTATCACTTTTATTGAGACACCCTATGCTCTCCTCCATTTTTATATATTTATCCACTGAAGTACCATAAGCAGTGATTTCCAGCTAAAGAAATACACTTTGCTGCATGTTAAATATTGGGTCTAGTTCACACACCATATTTCTGAAGACTTTCTATCGTTTTGACTTGCCTCTAGCCAGACATTAATTTTACAAAGCACTGGGCATGTTATATTTCTTACAGTGCCAATGCTTTCAGTAATCCTTGAAACATCCACGACCCCTATTTTCTATTCTCTTTTATTATTAATAACCTGCTTCCACATTTTCATTAATAATTTTTAGGTTTTCCTAGTTTTCACAGAAAACAATTTTTTTCCTGTCTATTGCATGGAAGCTTTTAAGTAAGCTTTCACATTGAACATCTTTTTTAGTAGCTTTAAAAAAAAATGAACTATTTTATTAATACTGGAAAAAAACATTAAAAAAATCTCTTTTAGCAAAGACTTTACACAAATGGTCTAAAGAAATTATTAAATGGAATCTGTCACCAGTGTTATGCTGGTGACAGAGAGTCTGATTGAAACCCTGGCTCGCTTAACTTTTTTTAATCCAGTTATATTTTCTTAAGATCACTATTGAGAGCTAGCGTCAGCTCAGTAATGTGCACAGGCTCTAGAGTCCTGATATTCATATAGAAAAAGAATTCATAAGAAAAAAAAATGATGTTAAAAAGTAGAAAAAAAGACAGGAAATCCAGAGAGACTCATTGCCAAGAAAAGTAAAACTAACCCTAAAATGTTCTTCAGTTATATAAATGATAAAAAGTTTTAAACTGAGTGTGTTGTTCCATTAAAAAGTGAAGAGGGAGGAGTTCTAGAGGGTGATGAGTTCTGCTACAGGGGTCTGATATGGGGGTCTGATCTGACTCATAGCCAAGAAGAGTAAAACTAAACCTAAAATGTTCTTCAGTTATATAAATGATAAAAAGTAGGTCCATTAAAAAGTGAAGAGGGAGGAGTTCTAGAGGGCGATGAGGAGAAAGTGAATTTATTCAGTATTTTTTTTCTCCACTGTATTCACAGAGGAAAATGAAGTGTCAGGTGAAACACAGCGTGACAAAGTACACTTCCCATTACATGTGGCCTGTCTGTTCCAGGAAAAATTGCAGTGCCATCTTAAAAAGATTACAATAGACAAATCACCTCGGCTAGACTACATACACCCCTGGGAATTAAAGGGAGTTTGTCATCAGCTGTAATAGAGTAAGCTCATAGACAAACAGTCATTGCTCACCTGAAGTAAACCATGTCTTTGCTTTAAAGTTACATTTCCCCCTTGTGCCGAAATTTGAGTTTTTAAAAAATATGCAAAATCGCTGTTCCCTGCACCAAGGGTGTTCCCCCTATCCTTGGTGCATATAAGATCCCCTCCTTCAGCCACTCAGCCAGTCCCTCTGAAAGTTAACTGACAGGGCCAGGCATTATCTATGTCATCTTGCCTGGCCCTGTCTTGCACAAGCCCCGAGCGATTATACATCGGTGCATGTTCTCTAGAGCCTGGAGTCTCTGTTGAGATGAAAATTAGTCTACAGTGCATGATTTGATGTATAATCGCACGGCTCTTGTGCAAGAAGACATGGTTAGGCTAGATCATGTAGCTAATATCTGGCTCCTTCAATCAACCTTTAGAGGGCATGACTGGGCAGCTTTCATACACTGGGGGTAGCAGGAACACCCTTGGTGAAGGGAACAGCTAACGTCCATGTTTTCAAAAACACACCAGAAAAATGTTTTTGTTTTTTTTAAAGATGTCACCCACTCCAAAGTGGAGTTTTACACAACAGAAACCTGGGACTAATGGCTGTGATTGGCAATAACACTGATCGCAGACACTTAAAATCTCAGATGCTGTGGCATCTGATGCAGTTTTCCTGTAATAAACAATAAAAAATAAAGATAATTGGCACTGCCATATCCCAAAATGCCTGCACTAATAAAAATATAATCATATTTATGCCACATGGTGAACACTGTAAAGGGAAAAAAAAATCTAAATTTGCTGTTTTTTGTCGCTTAAAAAACTTATTTGTCTATGTGCTTAGTTTATTACTGCCAATGATAGACTTCCTTTGAGTAATGTGATAGAATTAAGTTCTAATATTTAAAGGGTTTCTCCAGGATTTAACAATTCATGACCTATCCCTAGAATAGTTCTTCAACATCAGATTAGCTAGGGTTTGAACTACACAACTCCTTTGCCCTGGATGGAGCTGATTACTATAGCACTGCTCTCGCTGAAGTGGGTGGATTTGTACACATCTGCTGGAGCTACTCCTGAATAGCTGATTGAAGGGGTGTGTGCTGTAAGATCCCCACCAATCTGATTTTCATGATCTATCCTAGGGATAAGACAATAGTTCTTAAATCTTTGAGAACCCCTTTAAGGACTTTATAATGGAGAGATCTGTCCCACAGGACTGAAGCATAGCAAATATGGTACATATTATTACAAAGTGGATGTGGATCCTCTGCATCACTTGAACAGATTTGGCTTGGTGCTACTTCTACAGTAGAGTTTTCTAAGTGGAACCTCTGATATTCACCTTTTAACTCATGCAAATGGGTCTGGACTTTGCTGCAGGAGAACCACCAGACCGCTGCCTCTTGGAGTAGTCTCTGTTCAAGTGACTGCTGACCCATGGTGGTCAAGATACACCAATGCAGAGCGCAGAGGGGTCAGGCAAAAACCGTGGTCATTGACAGGACAAGGTCAGGGTTTGTGTGATCCAATAAACAGTCCGAGGTCAGGGCAGGCAGTTCAAGATTAGTATGGAGATCAAGCAGAAGTCAGGCAGTAAGTTAGTACATGGTCAGACAAATGTAGAGGCAGGTTAGGTCATCAATATCAGATCAGTTTGGTTTGTACACCCGGCCCCCTCACGATCAGCTGTTTCAGGCACCTGCGGCATCAGTTACTACCCAGTGTACAATGCAGAACCAGAAGGTTCCATTCACTGTGTAGTTTCTGGCGCAGGCATGCTGCGATGCAGTTTCCAGTGCCGTGGATGCCAAAACAGTTAATTAGTGGGGGTGCTGGCCGTATGGACCCCCATCGATCCAATATTTATGACCTAGCCTTAGTATACATCATCAATATCTTTAGCCCAAACAACCCCTTTAACACAAAACAACACAGTATACTGTATCCGATGGATGGACCTGTATAAGTTAGTGACTTGGCCAGAGAAGTGACAAAGTGGCATATGAAAAATAAAAAATGAATGCAATATTGCACAATATCTCATACTATCACTTGTGACTTTAATGCAGCCCTGTGAGGAAAAATGCATATGCGAGACAGGATTTTTTGGATTGTGATATCATGGTGTGGATAAATTGAATGTTTACATGATTTCATGCAACCACTTAGGGATAATGTGATAGCTTTGGGACATCACTGTGGACTCTTGGTCTAAAATTTATTATTATTATATATATTATTTATTATACACTGTGTCTACACAAGTAAAAAATATTTTTTCAGGAAAATGTATGTTCCCCAAATGAATAGGCCGGACTTATGACGACAAGACCCGAAGGTTCCTGCTTATATCATAGAGACTAACACAAATATACTCTAGGTAATGTTACAAAGTCATAAGGCTCTGTGAATGGATTGAAAACAGCTTTATCCATTTTGCCCATATATGCATTATGCAGGGCAAAGATGCACATTCTATATCCACGTTATGTGCTTTCTATTTCTATAATTAATATATATAAGAACAAATTCAATTGCAAAGATCAAGCCTGTAGAGATCCCTGTAGTAAAAGTCTCCAGGGAAGATTTTTAAAATGATGCATATGCTAAGGCCACTTGAAGCCAGATGGCTATTATTTACTTTGAAACAATCTACAATGCACTGAAGAGTTCAATGTAACACGATGAAAAATAATCATAGCAACAGAGGTTCATAAGAGAAATATGTCAGACATGATTCACTGAAAGCACCACACACACGGTATATACATATATATATATTAGGATTGTAATGTAGAACATGAGTGTGTCAGATCATTTTGTAAAAGTAGTTCTAGGTTTAAAAAACAGCAATCGAGACATATGGGAATTTACCAAAGTGCTAAAAAATTATTTTGTTACATATAAATAACAGCTTACATTTGGGAAAAAGTTGAGAAGTAAATATTTCTTGTTTTACCATTTTAAACTTGTACAAATGTTGTTTTTTTTTTAATTTCTGCAAATCCTTTTAAGAGGACCTGCCACCACCCCTGACGTGGTTGTTTTAGAAACTACTTACATTATCCATGTAATAACAATTCTGGATCACCTGTTCTTATGACTCTTTCTTGTGTCATTCATTTATTATACCCGTTAGACATTATGAATTGCCTGCAGTCTACAATAAAGGTCCATTTGAGTGTTACCAGTTGGGGGTGTACCTTCTGAATCAAAGAAATGCTAGAGCCAAGTGATTAGCTCCATAGGCAGCTTCAAATGTTTTTCTTATCTGGGACTTTAGGACCTGCTTTTGCTTTAGAGACTGGGCCACCAGAGGATCAGCAGCAGGGGGCCCGTCAGGTAAGTGGCTGGCTTGGTCCTGTCAGGGTACAGCGCTGCACTAGTAACAGCGCCTGGACACAGGTGCAAGACGTATTATGCAGCACAACCACTGCCCCCCGGAAACAGTTTAGGACCAGTCACCGGAAGAGGAGACTGGAAAGAAGTGGCAGAACGTACATTATCCTGAGCAAGCACCAAGTGTTGTAGTCAGAGCAGCTGCAGATTCTGTCAGGGGGCCTGGTATGAGCTGATCCAGTGCATCACTGTTATCTGTGGTGTTACATAGGATTGCAGGTGACATCTACTAAATTATCTGTACTCAGAGAGCTATCACTGTGTTATATGAGGTGTTACATAGGACTTCAGGTGACATGTACTACATTATCTGTATTCAGGGAGTTATCACTGTGTTATCTGTGGTGTTACTTAGGACTGCAGGTAACATCTACTACATTATCTGTGCTCAGAGAGTTATCACTGTGTTATTTGTGATGTTACATAGGACTGCAGGTAGCATCTCGCCCTTTCACCATTTCCTCTACATTGCTGTGTCCCTCAATTTACCATCTTGGTTCCTCTGTAACATATCAATTCCTGTTGGAATTTAGGCCATAAATGTCTGATTAGTGGGTGTCCAGTGCCCCCGCTGCTCATCACACTGAAGGTGCCATGGAGCTCCTTTTTACTTATACAGGATGCAGTGTTAGGCACAACCGTCACATGGAGGAGACATTGTGTCTGTATAAACAAACAAAAAAAACAATAGGGTGCTGGACTTAAAGGAAAGTGGAGATCCTCTTATTGTGATGATTGGTGGGGGACCATGATCACTATTGATGGCCTACAACATGTATCAGTCACCTCCAGCACTCCAGCTATTCTGAAACTACAACTCCATACCTCCCAACTTTGTAAAGGGACAAAGAGGGACACATTGTGTGGCGCAGCAGAATTTTTCATCACAAGATCACTCCCCTAACTCCGCCCAAAACATAACTATACACCTAATCACACCCAGTCACCTTACTGCTCCACATAGTAAAAAGTCCCCAGTTATGTGCCCCCTGTTAATATGCCTAGCTGTGACCCCAGTAATATGCCCAGCTAAGCTCCCAGTAATATGCCCTGTTATGTGCCTCCATTAATATGCCCAGTATGTGCCCCCAGTAATATCACCAGCTGTGCCCCCCAGTAATATGCCCACATTGTGCCCCCCAATAATATGCCCACAGTGCCCCCCAGTAATGTCATGCCCCCAGTAACATGCCCACATTGTGCTCCCCAGTAATATGTTGTGCCCCCAGGAATATGCCCACATTGTGCCCCTCACAGAAAGTTAAAAAAATAAACACCATATACTTACCTTCTTACTAGTAGCATCAGGACATTGGCTTGTCTAGCCTGGAGGGACGGAGCCAAGACTGATTGCTGGCAGGCCCTGCCTCCCGCCCAGACCAGAGTTATGGAGAGCCTGCAGGGGGGACGGGAGTGAGGACGGAAGAAGCAGCCAGCCGATGTCGGCTCTCTGCTTCTTCATATAACAGGCAACTGTCTCTGCATCTTATGGATGCAGAGACAGCTGGCATAAACCGGTGCATACCTCCCCCATACCGGGACAGTGGGACAGCCACTGTAATCCGGGACTGTCCCGCTGGATCCGGGATGGTTGTGAGGTATGCAACTCCCAGAATACTTTGTTAATTTTTATGGAAGTTGCAAGAGCAGCGGAGTAGGAACTGTAGTGAGGAAGGTTTCTGATCCCTACCCCACAAAATTAGTGTTAGGTTAGGGCTACACAACGATCTTAGGTGTGAACAAGGCTCATAGTGTAGAAGTGCAGCCATAGAAATTATTGTGGTCCTAGCGTGACTCCCAGGTTGACCACAAAAAAATCCAACCCTGCTGGTTATTTTATTTTCATATTTGTTATATGATCAAGTGGGTGGGTGGGGTTGTTTGGCGAGAGTGGGCGATTTTGACTAGCCACGGGAGTGGAGTTTGCATGGGAGAAGGGGGTTGCAAGGAAGTACCTGGAAGGGGCATTCAAAAATGTTATGTGTTGCCCAGTCATTACGCCCCTAGAGCAGACAACATCCCTAAACAGGTGAGTTGACAATTTCAATTCTGCTCCTTTTGAAGTTGAAATGTTCAGAGACAATCTGAACAAGAGCTGAACTGGTTGTGCATTCCTGCCAAGAAAATCAGACAGTGCAGGTGTTGGCAGCCATTTCTACACTCGATGCATTCATTCACTTCTATACTGTAGTGCTTCTTGGTATGTAGGGCAATTGCACCGTTACCTAGATACACAATATCCAGTCTCCATTCCAGATAGTATTTAATTAACCAGTGTGCATTAAAAGACTCATCCTTCATAAATAAATCACTTATGACTGAGATTCTTTCTGGATTTAGATCCCAGATGTATTTAATAATTATTTAATGCATAGTTTAATGTCAGACAGATATACATGAGCCTCTTGTTGTTTTTGATGATCATGAACCTCTTGGCACACATTGGCATGAACTGTTCAGACAACTAAAGTTTCATAAAGGGGTAATCAGGTTTTGAAAAATAAAAGTAAAATACAGTGAAAAAGAGCTGCAAATGCTATAAAAAAACCCCCAAAAACAAAATATTCAATATGCTGTTAACCCCTTCCTGACATGGCAATTTTCTGTTTTTGTGTTTTCATTTTTTTTCCCTCCCAGCCTTCCCTGAACCATAACTTTTTTATTCTACTGTTCACATAGCTGTATGAGGGCTTATTTCTAGTTATGTATACGGAACTTTATCAGTTTTTTGTGGGATGATTTAGTTTGTACTGATACCATTTTGGGGTGCGTATGAATTTTTGCTAAGTTTTATTCAATTTTTCTGGGAGGTGAAGCGATGAAAAAGTAGGGCATCAGCTGTATATTTTTCTCTGTTACGCCATTTGTCATATTTGATAATTTTAAAAAATATATTAATACTACAAGCATTTTTGGATGCAGCGATACTTATATTTATTTTTTCATTTATTTATTTTTTTTATTGTGGGGTACAGACACCCAGTAGCTATAGTGTTCACTCTGCACATCATCTGACGCCCGACATGTGACGTATAATGGCGGATGTTGGGAAGAGGTTAAACCAGTACATGTGCGCTAGCTGTCCTTCTGGTCTTTTTTTTTACAAGTGCCCAACACCTGTAAGGCCTCTTTCACACGAGTGTGACGGATTAGGTCCGGATGCGTTCAGGGTGCGTTCAGGAAAACTTGCACCATTTTGCAAGCAAGTTCAGTCAGTTTTGTCTGCGATTGTGTTAAGTTGTTCAGCTTTTTCCGTGTGGGTGCAATGCGTTTTGATGCGTTTTTCACACGTGTGATAAAAAAACTGAAGGTTTAGAAACAACATCTCTTAGCAACCATCAGTGAATCACGCATTGCATCCGCACTTGCTTCAGGATGCAATGCGTTTTTCACTGAAGCCCCATTCACTTCTATGGGACCAGGGCTGCGTGAAAAATGCAGAATATAGAACATGCTGCGATTTTCACGCAACGCAGAACTGATGCGTGAAAAAAACGCTCATGTGCGCAGACCCATTGAAATGAATGGGTCAGGATTCAGTGCAGTGCTATGAGTTCACGTCATGCATTGCACCCGCACAGAAAACTCGCTCGTGTGAAAGGGGCCTAACAGCTGAGGCTGTAGTGGTTACATGTAAGTTCCTTGTAAAAAAAAAAAAAAAGCCTGGGGGACTGATGGAGCATCTACACTAGACAGAAGTGAGTAGTATTTTTTGTTTTATAGATTTGGGGCTTTTTATTTATTTATTTTTCTTATTGATTTGTGACCAGACTTTTTTTTTAGTACATGCATCTTTGAAAGCCATAATTTTTATAATTTTTTCATTGATAAGTGTTATTTTTCTTTCATTTTTTGTTTTGTTTTTATTTTTTATACCTGTAAAAATGGAAAATGTAAAAAAAAAAAAAAAAAAAGGGTGAAAATATAGTCTTTCACATTCTTTTCCTAGCACAAAAGTGCAACTAAAATACTTAAAAAAAAAAAAAAAAAATATATATATATATATATATATATATATATATATATATATATATATCTCCCCTTTTCATAATGGTTGTTATTTTGAGAAAGTGGATGTATGCGTTATGGTTGCTGGAGCAGAGTTCTAATGTAGTGCAGTGCCATTTTTTAAAAAATGTCTTTTTCATTTACACGTTGTGGTTAGCATTTTTTCATTGCTGATTTATTTTTCAGCAATTGTAGAGCCTTGAACAAGCTCTTTGTGGGCTATGTAAGGGATCGTATCCTCTCAGGGGGTCGTCATCACACAATATCTTCATAACACGGGGATTTTCAGGTCCAACTCAGTTTTATTGGCACCAGCACACCAAAACAAATCATAAAAACAACACCTGCCCGGCTGGGCTCTGACTAAACATAGTTCAGCTAACTCACCTAAACAAAGACACTGTTCACACACAGCTTTTAAGTGCAGCTTCTTCAGCTGTTCAGTCCAGCAGCCTCCTGGCTGTGACTCCAACCGTACCTTTGGGGGGAGATGGTCCACTAGTCCTCCAGACTGTGACCGTGGGACCCTCTTCTCCTAGGGTCACGGGGCCCCCCAAACTTCCAGGCTACACAGAGCCTTGTGGCCCCTCAGCCCTCCTGGCTGAGACCACACACAGCGCCTCCGCCGGCTCTAACCTCTCAGGCCTCCTCAGCCTGTCTCCTCTCCCCAGACTGCCACTGAGGGCTGGTTTATCACAGCAGTAATTACACCCAGGTGGCCTCACCTGTGGTGGGATAGGGAAGTGGACTGGAATATCCTCCCCCTCCAGACCTCTATGAAGCGTGAGGCCTGTCACTGCCTCACAGCTGTATTCCCCCTTTAAATAGACTGAATATGCCAGGCTTGGTTAGAGAGGGAATACAGCTCACGGAGAGCTTGTACAATACAAGGCTGTACACTGTCACTGCAGAGATGATCTGAGTGTGCAAAGACCCAGCTGCTCATGCAGATAACTGGACCCTGATGATCACATGATTGTTGGGATCAGAGCTGCTCCTGATCTGTATACACAGCACTCAATTAGTGCTGCTTATACAGTGATGAAGAAGGCAGGTCACTGCTGTCACTTATAGCCGGCTCCCTGTTCCTCCAATTACACGATTAGCATGCAGCTGCTAACTCTGCAAGAACATTCAGGGATGTCTTTGCAGAGTTCAGTACAGATTGCCTGGATGATTAAAGTCGATGGGCAGTCCACAAGTGGTTAAGACACTTTGGCCGAACCAGCACCAGATGATTATGCAGGCACTAACACTGTGCCCAAGTGATCAATGACAGGAGTGAGGCTGTAATATATAGCCTTAGACTAACAAAGCTCTCGGAACACATCCATAGGACGTCATTTACTTGACGAATGTAAAAATAATGTAATTCGGGTATCTTCAGGGCTGGTATACTGCATGGCAAATGTGGTCTGCTGCATTTTACTATATTGCAGCACCCTACAAAAAAGTATGCATACAAATGGTGATTTTTCACTGTAAACTGCACAAAGCAAGCTCCGTTGCTAATAGCATTATTGGTGATCTGATCCTAGAGGATACAAAATAATAGGAAGAGGTTATTACTATTAGTTTAATTGTAGGCAGAGGATATTCATTTAAAATATGATTTTAGGGTATGCCCACAAGGGATGAAAATTCAATGTAAATATGTTGCCATGGATTCTGATGCAATTCTGCTTATGCCCGTTTCACACAAGCGAGTTTTCCGCGCAGCCTGCAATGTGTGACGTGAACGCATAGCACCTGCACTGAATCCTGACCCATTCATTTCAATGGGTCTGTGTACATGAGCGTTTTTTCACGCATCAGTTCTGCGCTGCGTGAAAAACGCAGTATATTCTGCGCTTTTTCACCCAGCCCTGGTCCTTAAGGAGAGAGAGTACCCTACAAAGAATGGAGAGGTCTGTCAGTTTTATTGTAGGTTTTTTCTATCCTTTGTTTACCTTTGTTTAAATAGGGTGCCCCGTTGATCACATGGGAAGTCTGGGTTACATGGGTTGTAATGCCATGATGCTGGACGTCCCTGTGTCACTCCTGATTGGCCGGTGCTCCAGCACAGGGAGGGCCGGCTACGTTACTGGGCAATGAGATGCCAGCAGCACTTCTCGCTGGAGAGCGTACTTGCCGGCAACAGTAGAGATAGAACACAGATGCTGGCATAGCTGCAGGTTTGCGGAGTGCACCCGCTGGCAAGGTAGGGACATAATGATGTGTGCAAGTAACTCAAGTGCAGTATAACTCAATGAACCATCACCTAGATTATTATTTAGTTAGAGCTAAAAACACATTTATGAGATATATTGGTAAAATTCAGGTTTTCTGTGTCACTCTGACCTTCTTACTGCAGCTGTGTGAAAATGTAATGTTTTTTCTCCCTCCACTACAGACAACTCATGCTCCTCTCACATTATTAGGACAGTGTCCTGCTTTCACATTGTACAGGTTGTCTGATATACTGTGGCCTGATAACCCCTGGGTATGATTCAGCAAATGCAACCAATGTACTCTAGTAGAGAAAAATGCTCACATAATCTCTGCTGGCTTTTAAAAGCTGAGGTTAACATAGCCATTGTAGTGAACAGATCTTTGGAACCTGTGCTACAGATAATGTGTACTTAAAGGGGTTGTTCATGTAGTGCCCTGGAACAGGGGGTACTTGCACGTTTGTACATTTGTGGACATTTGCCTATTTCCCCTATACTAAAAACAAAAAGAAAGGCAGCGCACTCACTTAAAATGAAACAAAATAGTCCTCTTATTTACCCAGACTGTGGGACCTCGACGTTTCAGCTCTGTGCTAGAGCCTTTCTCAAGCAATAGTGATGGTGTGAACAGGATATAAATACATGAAGTGCATGTGCAATCAATGAACAATTAATATGTGTAACAAATATCAATTAATAATAAAAATGCCATAATTCATATACTGGTGTAATCCAAAGATCATATCATATACAGTGAGTAACAATATATGTGCATAAAATACATATTAGTGTAAATACATTCTCATATAGTACAATAATTCATAAAAACATGATAGTAGGGTTAATTCATAATTAATAGCAGGTGCTGATACAAGTGTGACAAATAATTAGAGACCTACATTAGGTGCCGGAGGGGGCGAACATCCACCATACTACACACCAAAACTGGCGTTCCTATCGGGCCACTGCGCATGTCATCGGCGCGCATACTAAGATATACTAAGATTCTAACTTTATTTCACTTGAAAGGGTTAACGTTTACTGTTTAATACTGTGTAACTACATTTTATATGTTGTGATATATATCCTGTTCATTATCACTGTATTTGTAAGGCTCTGTGGAAATGGTTAATGAATACTGAGAGACTGTTAGGACTTTGAATAAGAAGCTGGTAATTTTCCACAGCTGCCATAGAGTTTAAAGAAGAGCATGTTTTGGAAAGAAAAAGACAGACATTGTTTACAACCAAAATCAGACAGACTGACCTTGTGACTGTCTGGTTTAGCTCTGTTATTATGTCTGGAAACTTGTTTATTTCTGGAAAAACTGCTGTGTCATTGCCATTGAGTATCATTGGAGCTCTAATGTAAGTCTATGCCAGACAGGAGTCGAAACAATGTTTATGTTTGTGCTGAGCTTCTCCACGCAACCCCTCCCACTAGAAGGTCCTAGTCTAGCTAAAACTGTATATAAGGAGAGCAGTCAGAGCCCCTAGCATGCTGCAGTTAGGGAACTGTGCTTGGAAGAGAAGACTCTGCCAAAGTACTGAGTGACCAGAAGAAGATCCTGCCACAGACCCTAGATCACCAGCCTTGGTCCAGGTTACCAGCCTTCTGAAGAGAGAGAGGGACAGCTATTTCAGGGCTTTCCTCAGCATAAACCCTTCTTCTGCCAGTGAGGGGACTAGAGAAGCCAGCCCTATGCCCCACCTGTATTGTTTTACACCTGAATCCCTCCAGTAAAGAAGCACCCTGGTTAACTGCAGACTCTGACTCTCTTCTTTCCTATTGTGATGCACCACGACTTACCATCCCTTCCACAGAACAGCAACACGTGGTTACACCTCGACTGTGTCCGGGGGACCCAGCTTAGCGTTTGGACCACCACAAACCTGGCCACTGCATTCACTCCTGGGGATCTTTTCAGCAGACTTTTCCCCCAGGGTGGCCTGACCAGTGGTGGTAATCATATTTACCTGATCACTTTTGGATTTCATGCACAAGCGTAGAGAAATCCACATGAAAATCTGCATAAACTGCCAAGCGCATTACCCTTTAAATCGGTCACATGACCAGGATGGGTTCTTATTTCACTATTGCAGTACACAATGTTCTTACTGATGACAGCCAGCAGTGATCTTGAAAACTGTACTGAATTGAAAGTATAATAGAGAATTATGTACAGTAACTTTTCACAACACAAAATGAATTCCTATTTGCTGAGACTAGAACACCCTTTTAATGTAAGTTTTGTGCAGATGAAGCTGTTTTTCCATTTACGTCAGAAGCTTTAAGACACTTTGCTTTATAGTAAGTCCATTCTTTTACTGCTATTAGATTTTTAAATCATAAGAAAAATATGTTAAAAGAGATATTTGTTATAGTGTATATTGGTTTCCTGGCACTTAATGAAAAGATGCCCTTGTAAGCGAAAGAATTTACCGATTCCAGTACAAATATACAAAACCATTTATAGCTCAGAAAGCACTTGGTATAAATAAAAAATTACCATATGTACCTGCCTGGCATCAATTCACACTATGAATTGAATGTGTCATTGTGGTCTAAAACGGCACTTTCCCTTTGTGTCATGTATTATATATATCATCTGAAAGCTGAAGGTTGGAAATAGTGTTAGGTGAAAGAATGCAAGAATGTCCATAACTAAAAGGCAGCATGTTATAGGGATGGGAATGATGTAGAATGTCAGTCAACCCACCGCCTATCTTTATGTTCTCAATGCCCTTTATGCACTTTAGGCTTTCATGCTGTCGGAGGAATATATGTGTTAAGCAATGCAAGTTGTTAATTAAATGGTTGGTTCATCTTGGGCGTTGCTGGCTTATCGCTAGGATATACCATCAATGTCAGATGGTCCCAAATTTGGGACCTGTTCCTACTGCCATACCTCCAGAATATTGCCCCTGAAGTTAACAGAGAGTGACCTACACCTCCGGTCACCACTCTGGGAGTTATGAAGTCCTGGGAGTCCCATATTGGTGAATGGAGAGATGAGCGTGCTTGAACAGTTTGCTTTCCTTCATTTTGGGAGCCTACTTTAGGAAATAGGATTGTGTCCTAGAGGTGTGTTCTATACCTATCTGACATTGATGGCATATCATAGCGATATGCCATCAATATCCCAGATGGGCCAATCACTTTTGTAGCTAGGTGCCTGGTCATATGTGACAGGACAGGAGATTAGACTTCCAAAAGCATTGTAGTAAGTGGCGATTTTCAAATAAGGATGTGGCTTGAGAAGACAGAATCTTATTGGTTGCTATGGGCAACCAAGCCAGTTTTCCTTTACACTAGTTTTTATAAATCTCCCACATTGTACATTGGTGCTCAAAAGATGTCTGACACTGTTTTCAGACTGGATCCCAGCCGAAGAAGCAGGGTGAACAACAGTTTTGAAGAGAAAGTGGTGAGTGGTTTCTGACCACTTCTCAGCATGTCCTGAATTGGATGATCAGGAAAGATGCCCTGGAGGAGTAGCCTATGAAAGACCAGCTAGCCCCACTGCCTGTGATCTGCCTGGAGAGGGAAAAGCTGAACCAACACAGTGTATGGAACAGTAACTGTACCGAGACTTTAAAAGAGTCAAGCCAAACACCTGTGAGTAAACCAAAAGTAAACCAGCCTACTTATATTAGAAGCTGTGACAGGATACTGTATTGGCAAACAGTAGTAGTAGTTTATGCAGATTTTCATGTGGTTTTCACTGCATTTCAGCACCAAATGCATGTGTTACTTGCGGATTTGATAACAGATTTGCCCCAGATTAGAGATGAGCAAACCTTTTGAGAGTCGGTTCTGTTCCGGTTTGTCAAATTTTTGAAAAAGTTTGGTTCAGACTTCAAATCGATTCTAACTGAACCAAAGTGGCTCCAATTGCCCTGGAAATCGGTAAATACTGTATACTTTATAACACTCTCTAGTATCCTGGGAGACTTTTTAGGAAAACATGTTATCTCTTTTTGTTAATTTTTTAATGAATTTTTGCCTTTTTGTCTCCTCCCTCTTTAAGATCTGTAATGCAGCATTAGTAAATTATGTCAGAGTGATGCTGACATACACAGCTGTGGGTAATCGCATGTTTGACAGCGTTAACAGTGTGTTTAAAAACACACCACACCATTACATGTGTTTTGCATTTTCAGGGGCTGGCTGGCAAATTTTAGCCTGGGGGGCAAGCACACAGCACTGGCCCATGAGTAGCGGGCTAGTGGCCCCTTCACGGATCACTCTGGGGTCAATTCGAGGACGGTAGATACCGCTTGTTGCGCATGTGTAATAGCGGCGCTATTCTGCCAGTTCAGATAACATCTCTGGCCCTTCTGGTCATTTGTGGCCAGGTAATTCCTACGGCTCTATATGAAGAGGCAGAAGTCACTTTGTCAAGTTAAGTCTATGGGATAGTTCAGTGTCAGCGCTGATCTGTCCCATAAACTTATACAGAAAAGTGACTTCCGCCCCTTCACACAGCACAATAGGAATTACCTGGTCACAAATGACCGGAAAGGCCAGAGATATTATTTGAACTGGCGGAATGGTGCTGCTGTTAGAGGTACGTGACAAGCGCCATCTACCCTCCCGGCACTGATGATAGGTAAGGACTGGAGTGGTCCTTTAACTATTTTATCTCCACTGAAAATAAAAAACAACGAACAGTAGCAAACAAGCACCATTCGCTTGTCCATTTAAATACATTATCAGCTGCATATCAACTGCTTACACAGAGCGATCTGATAAGGATTATATTGGCCTCACAAAAGATCCAACACAGCCTCAGGCTGGGTTCCTACATGTCAGGTTATGTTAAGGTTCTAGGTTTACATCAAGTGTTTAATAACTTGATTAGGGCTGATACTACTGATCACTCTACCAGCCCTAATCAAGTTATTAAAAACACATGATGTAAGCCTAGAACCTGAACATAACCTGACATGTGGGAACCCTGCTGAAATGTGGAAACACAGCCTTAAGTTGTTAAAATATAACAGCTGGTTGTGTTTTCATGTAAGGATTGCACACACATGTGTAATCCCAGGAACATGAATGAGCTGGTAGCAACAACTTTGGGCTGCGTTCCCATTAGATTTTGTAAACGCAGCCGTTTGTGGCCACGCCCCCTCGCGGCTGCCCGATAGTCCGGGCAGCCTCCCGCAGTGATTTGTAAGGGAGCGTGGCCACAAACGCCTACAAAATCTAATCACTGCATTTTTGTTTTGAAAATCATTTGTGATCCTGGTAGTTAAAAGGTTGTTTGGAGTATGCTAAAATAGTTATCTTTAAAAAAACAACAAAAAACAAAAGCAAAATCAGGCTTTGTTAGTTTTGCCAACTCAATAGCTATATATTTTATTATTATCAATGACAATTGCAAGCTGATAGAATAAATAATGTAACAAGAAAATAAATATAACCATTAAAGGGTACCTACCATTATGACTAACTTTCCCTAACTAGCTATTTTCTAAATATATTACATTAAAAATAATATCACCTTTACCTGTTTTCTTTCCAGGTGGTCCCGGGCAGCTGCCGCTCGCTCCACATTCAAGCCGCTGCTCTGGAATACGGGCTGTAGTGTTTCAGTGCTACAGATGCTGAAGGACCTGCAGTGATGACACATACGATTGGCTGTATAAGGCTGCGCGTCATCACTGGCAGGTCCTTCAGCATCTGAAGAGCTGAAGCCTGTATTCCAGAGCAGCGGCCAGAATAGGGAGCGAGTGGCCGCTGCCAGGGACCCCCCCAGCAGAAAACAGGTAAAGGGGCAATATTTTTAACGTTATATAATTAGAAAATAGCTAGTTAGGGATAGTTGGGGCTGCTAGGGAAAGATAGTTATAACAGTAGCTACGATTTAAAAATGAAAACCATACAAAATATATAAAGTGGCAGTCAGGAGTCTTGACATACCTTTTCATTCCGTGGATTTTCATTTTTTTTCTATTCTATATAGCTAGTTTGAATACATGAAAACTATCAAGTACCACATATGGAATAAATTAGTGAAAAAAGAACGTCAAAGCAAAAGGAAAAATCGAAAAATGAAAACCTATTCTGGTATATTTAAAACTTTTTGCTTACCAACTTATTCAATATGTGTTTCTTTATAGTTGTCATGTCTCTAATGTGAATCTATGATGTAGGAGAAAAAAAACGAAACAGAATAAGAAAAAACATAAAATGTCCAAACTTTTGACAGGTACTGTACAACATATTTAAACATTACTGTATCTTATTAGGGCAGAAGCATTAGACAATGCTGTTAAATTAATGCTAAGATAGAACAAGAGAAACAAATGCAGCCAAATGAGAGGTCTCATCATAGTGAAAACTGCTCACACAGTTAACAAAGATCTCATCAGTGGTGAACTTTGACGGACAATCTCTAGAACATCCTGAAACTGAACAAGTTCCAAAAGATCCCGCTCAACAGACATGATCATAAGCGCTTCAAGAAGGTCTTGTCCCATTGTTATGCGCAGTCTTGTCTTTATTAGTTTCAGCTTGCTAAACGCTCTTTCACAAGCAACTTGTGTGAAAGACAGAGTCAGTAAGTACTCATATGTCACAGAAAGAGTCTCATAAGCAGCTGAATAAAGATTGTGCTTCAGAAGTAATCGGTGACAGCAATGGAAACAATTTTTACATGTCTTGCATGTAGATTTGTCATCCTCTTCAAGTGCACCCCATTCATCTTCATTTCCACCTTCTCCTTCTGATCGCACATTTCTTCCTTCTGTTTCATCCGGGTGTCCGGTTAGCTTAGGGAACAGATTTGCAAAACTTACAAGTTCACTTATAAGAGAATCTTCATTAACTTTTGCCAGTTCTGAGATCCTTTTAAAACTGCCAGATTTGACTTGTTTTGGATCATTTCTAATATTTTCAAAAAAGCGAGGGTGTAAAAACTGGGTATCAACCACCAACTGTTTGTTTTCAGAAAACCTCTCTGTAAGACTTGCCAGAATCTGATCAAAAATTGGTCTGTATACTTCCATGCGAAAACGCTGCATTTCATCGCTTGGACGTTTATCAGCAGAGAGCTCACCTGCCATCCTTTTTCTCCTGGCAACTCTTCTCACTGGAATCTCAGTTTCAATCTTCAGGAATGAAACAATTTCACTTCTTGATACTAGTTCATTCATTTCTAATGCAAAATGTGTAGCACTTTCTTTAATGTGTTCAAACTCAATAATCTTAATCTGATCAATGGCATTCTCAATCATGGTCCAGGCCACCATGTAGTCGAGGCCACTTGTTTGCAAATATTTTGAAACTGGGCCAATCACATCAAAAATAGGAAGAAATACATTTGCTGTTAAAATGGTCTGGAACTCGCATAGCTTTTCATAAAGAGATGTTGCCTCAGAAGAAGTCCTTGAATCGCAATTACGCAATTGTGAAATTAAAAATAGAACCTCAATAGCCTCCAAATAGAGAGACTGCTTCTCCCCAAACAGCCAATTAAGGGCCTTCTCCTTTGCCCACCATCTCGTTTGACCAATTTTTTGCAATCGTAAAAGTTTTTCTTTTCCCTGCCTTTTTTGAAGTTGCTCAGACCATACGTTCATTCGTTTGTGTGAATCCCCAATGAAAGTAGCCAAGCGATTTAAAAGACCAAAGAAATTTTTGGCTTCTAAGACATCATAGCAATCAGAGATGCACAGATTAAGTATATGGCAGTAGCACCAGATATAGATTGAGTCAGGCACTATTTTCGCAATCTGCGCTCGTAGGCCTACATATGAGCTCCTCATATTAGCTGCACCATCAAATGATTCCCCTGCGATTTTATGGTAGTCAAGCTCAAGCCTTTCAAAATTAGCCATCAACAGTTCATTAAACCCTTGACCTGATGCATCTTTAACCGGAAGGACAGAAATGAGCCGTTCTTGGACCTCTTCATTTTTTACGTACCTAAGAACAACTGTGGCTTGATCTACAATTCCAGCATCTTGAGTGGAATCCACTTGTATGGTATATCTTTTTTGCCCAATTTCAGACACAATACGATCTTTGATACAATGAACAACTGCCATTACAACTTTATTAATGGTCTTGTATGACAAAAAAGTCACTAGACTTCCACGTCCCACTGCCATTTTTCCAGCTCTTCCTCTTTCTTGCAAATGTTTTTTTCTTAGTTCACTTTCTTGAATGCATTTGTCAACATGATTTCTTAATGGAACATCATAGTGGGATAACAGCAAGATGATTTCTAAAAAATTTCCGTGGTTAATCTTGGTGTTCTTAAGATTGTAAAGTGATTCATTTGTTCCATGTGCACGAAAAGGCAATCCTTGTTTCCCAAGAAGTTTAACGACATCAAAAATACGTTCCATGACTTCAATATTTTGTAGTATCTCCTTTTTTCGCTTTGAAGCCTGTTCCCTATTTATTAACGTGTCAATGCTTCAGTCCTTCTTTGCAATTAAGAATGCATTAGCAGCATCACAATGGCTGCTGGAGGATTCATGTTTTTTTATGGCTTGATGGCAGTGTCTGAAATTTGTACAGCCACTAACAAATGGTGAAACAGCTTTTGAAAAAGCAATACATATGCTGCAAAAATATGCCTCAATTTTCCGGTTTACCACTTTCAAAGTTAGCCAAGAACGCATAACATGGTCTCCATTTGGCTTTTTACGGTAATAGAATTCTGACTCTTTAAATGGAATGCTGTCACAATCCATGGAAGTTGGTTGATAAGGGTGTTGTTCAACAAATGCTATTTTTTCTGCAATAGAACTTGATTGAGACAGCACAAATGACAGGCCACTAGATAATGCATCCACATCCAAGTCATCGCCTTCTTCTACTGTGATACTCTGCTCAGGTACATCCACATCCAAGTCATCGCCTTCTTCTACTGTGATACTCTGCTCAGGTACATCCACATCCAAGTCATCGCCTTCTACTGTGATACTCTGCTCAGGTACATCCACATCCAAGTCATCGCCTTCTACTGTGATACTCTGCTCAAGTACATCCACATCCAAGTCATCGCCTTCTTCTACTATAATACTCTCTTGCTCAGGAAGACTCCCAAGTTCCTCTTGGGAAGGGCTGTGTGACTGTGAATGAAAGCTTGACAGAGAACTGCTTTCAGGGAAAACCTCTGTTTCACAGACAGTAGCTTCCAGATCTGCTTCTTTTTCAGGTATCACCTCTGGTGGGCTTGAAAGATCGCTTTTGCCTGGCAAGAGCTCCTTGGTATTCTTTTTTTGGGCTACATCAGTTGCCTAAAGTAAGCTTTCTATCAGTACCTCTGTGCATGAGCTAGTAGTGTAGCTTTTACACTGCACTTACACCTAAAGCATTGATGCGTACTTCCCCTTTAAAAAAAATAAATAATATTCCCCTCAGGATGCCATAGGGGGGATATTTGTAATGTATTGTAGTTACAAATATCCCCGTTTTTTAGATGCCTTATTTGTGTAATCTGCTGGAGCCCCCAGCCACTGCTCCGGCCCAGGATGATTCTGTATTCTTCTTACAATAGAAGGACCTATGTAAAGCCAAGGGCCTCTGGGGGGTGCTCGCTGCCGGCACTGACGTCACCAGACCTGTGCCGCCCTAAACACAAATAAGGCATCTAAAAAACGAGGGGATATTTGTAATGACAATACATTACAAATATCCTCCCTATGGTATCCTGGGGGCAAGATATAATTAACTTTTTTTATTTTTTTTTTTAAAGGGGAGGTACACTTTAAAGACAGACTACCACCAGGTGTGATCCTAATAAACCGCTGGTGTTGCTGAAAAGGGTACATTAGTGTGTAAGAAAAGCTGCCTCTACTATCTTCATCAGCTGCTTTGTTGTCTGTAAAAATACATTTTATTCAACATGTAAATGACCACCAGACCCCTTCTATCATCTTCTGTAGACACTCTATTACATGGCAGAGCTACTTAAGATGATGGGAGGGGTCTGGGCAGTCATAGGCGTGCACTGAGGGTGCGTTCCCACACAGTTTGTAGGAACGCACCGTTTAGCAGTGATTGGCAGGCCGCCCCCCCGCAGCTGCCAATCACCACGCCAGGTTGCCGCTAATCCCGGCAGCCTGGTGCAGTGATTGGTAACCGCAGGGGGGCGTGGCCTGCACTGGCACATTGTCCGAGATGCAGCTACAAGTAGGAAGCAGCAGGGGACAAAAAAGTTGCCAGATCAGGAGCTGTGGGGGACTGGGGTAGGTAAGCATAGTTTGTTTTTTTACATTCATGAAATTAAAGGGTTACTCCAGGCCCTGGGAAACGCTGCCCCTAAAACATATGGACATAGTTATATAACTTTAAATATATGTTCTTTACATTTGTTGAATGAGACAGGAAATCCCAGGGTGCGGACGGGAGCAGTGACCATCACACTGGTAGACGGTCGGGATGTGCTGCTGAATTAGAGTATTGGGGCCAGCCTTCAGAGCCATAGCCCTTGTGATCGCCCGTGGCTGTGAGGCCTGTCCCTGCGTGGGTTTCGATGTAATTTAAAAAAGGTTGCTGCTCCCGTCCGCACCCTTACATTTACTGTCTCATTCAACAAATGTAAAGAACATATATTACAAAGTTATATTACTCTTTTGGAGCAGGGTTTCCCAGGGCCTAGAGTACCCCTTTAATTAATTTTTTTTTTTTTTTTTTAAATCTTGGACAATGCCTTTAAAGCGGACCTGTCATGGGGTTTACATTCCTCAATCTAATGTTACAGGGAGATAGGGCTGGTCACCCTGAATCCATACATACCATTTTCAGGGTGATCGGTTCAGGCATTGCTGAATAATCACTTGGTAAAGTTGCATGGTATTCACTGGAGGGTGCCCAGGGCGGGGCTTCACTGGATGCTTAGTTATGTAGTGAAGCCCCGCCCTGGGCACCCTCCGGTGAATACCATGCAACCTTACCAAGTGATTATTCAGCAACGCCTGAACCGATCACCCTGAAAATGGTATGTATGGATTCAGGGTGACCAGCCCTATCTCCCTGTAACATTAGATTGAGGGGTGTAAACCCCATGACAGGTCCGCTTTAAGAATAAAATATGTATTATGGCGCTTCCACACGTCGCAGGTCTGAGCAGCAGGTTTGCTGCACCATATCTGTACTTGAATTGGTCTGCAGTAAAATAAGCAAATCAGACCTGCGACATGTGGAAGCCCCCTTAAACTAATTTTAAATACTTAGAATAAAAAATTGTATTTTGTTTTCTATAATCAAGTAGGAGTGAATGCACACAGCCCTTGGACCCACTCACAGTGGGTTTAAAACCAACTGAAACTGTATTTTTAGGGTATGTTCACACGTGTAAAATAAAATAATTTATAACGGACCCTGACTTTAGCTCTTATTTTAGGCTGTGGTCCCACATTTGTGTAAACAAAGAAACACAATAAAACATGAATGTGAGAACACAGCCCTAAGGGTATTTTCACATGGCTGTTTAGGAGAATATGTTTATTCTCTAAGTCCAAAAAAGCGCAATGTGACCGGTTGCAACCCCACTTCCATTGTTTTTAACAGGAGTGGGGAGATGCACCTAAAGTAGGTGACGTCACTTTTTTCACAGCCATTTTTTGAGATGCATATGATTTTTTTGAAAATTCCCTATTTAATTCAATGGGAGATTGAAAATGCGTGTTTTTCAGATTTATTTTTTTCTCCATGTGAACATACTCTTGAACTTTTTACATACCCCTGTAAAAGATAGTTTCAATTGTTTAGGATCCTTTCCAGCTAACTCAAGCTCTTTGGTTCTTTTTTCTCTAGCTTTTTGAGCACCTCCTTTCATTTTACTTTTTGATTTGCTGCTCTCCATATTTATTATGCTACAATCAGCTACCAATTAGTAAAAAAAAAGATAAAAACAGACAGAAATAAAAAAAATTATATAAGTTGCAGACCAATATCCCAATACACCTCCAAATAAAAAAAGCACCAGAATCAAACACTTTGCACTGAAAAAACTCAAAAAGGTATCTGGCACCAGCAGAAGCTGCCTCAGAACTCCCTTAGGCCAGGGTCACGTATGTATGGATCCGCTGCAGGGGGGAAACGGATGTCTGAATGCATCCCATTATTTTTAATGGGACTGTTCAGGGCATCAGTCTCTCTCTGCTGTGCACCGGATCCCACCCTTCATTGAAGTCAGCCAGTCCTCAAACCCCTGATGACATCTGGCAAATATGATCCATCGCTGTGTGTGAAGGCCCTTTTAGACGGGCCAAAGTCCGGGAGTGAACGAGCGCAAATCAGCACCTTTAGACGGCTCGATTAATCTAGCCCCGGTCTGCACAAGTGATCGCTGGATTACTCATGCGGCCCGGGCAGCTCAATGCTGCAAAGCGCACATCGCCTGTTTACACAGGGCGATGTGCTCCCTGCGCACGCAGCCAAGTCAAGTCAGCCGACGAACGAACGTTTTTCTAGTTCGTCGGCTGACTTGGGCCACTTTTACACTAGCTGATTATTGGAACGCTTTTTCGGCGATAATCGGCCCGTGTAAAAGGACCTTGATGGGATTGAGTGTTAGGGAAAGGGTGGGATTAACGAGTAGAGTGGTCCTGCAGCTGAAAGGTGTACTGGACCTCCCCCAGTCCACCTTAATGGCGCATTAGCATTAGGCTGCGTTCCCATTAGATTCTGTGAACGCAGCCTTTTGTGGCCACGCCCCCTTGCGCCTGCCAATCACCGCGCGAGGCTGCCGATAGTCCGGGCAGCCTCCCGCGGTGATTGGTAAACGCAGGGAGAGGTAAACGCAACCGCATGCGGCTGACAGCAGCGGCAACCGCATGTGGTTGCGTTTACCTCTCCCTGCGGTTACCAATCACCGCGGGAGGCTGCCCGGATCGGCAGCCTTGCGCGGTGATTGGCAGCCGGGAGGGGGCGTGGCCGCAAACGGCTACGTTTACAGATCTAAATGGGAACGCAGCCTTAGCACATCTGAGTTTAACACCTTATCTTAAAAATTTTAATAACAACAACTGGGATCAGGAGGACAGCCTGCACAGGATGCTACAAATGTGTATAAGCATGTGCACGTGCTGTTACATTGCTTTTGAATGGAGGCTGAAGTTGCAGTCAAAATGGGACTAATGTCAGTGACACCAGTGATGTAGACATCAGTGTTATCCCTTGAAATAGGTGACAAACACTGTTTAAGGAGTACTCTAGCCTTAGGCATTAAAACATTTATATGTATTTTTTCAGTGTAGATCACCTTACCATGCTCCAACCCCCAACTCACTAAAGTCTGCTCTGTCTAAAGACTGCTGTGCTCTTCCCTCTAAACTGCTGAAGAGGTTAATGCAGAAACATGTTTACATTTTGGGCGGAATCCACCTCCCACTAAAGTCTATGGGACACGCGTGCCCATGGAGGAATTCTGCCTCAGAATAGCCTTGGAATCCTTTTTGGGATTCAGCGGCTTTTCCTTATTGTGAACAGAGCCTTACACCGATTACACTGTGAACTGTGGTAATGGCAGGTGACCTGACTCATGTAAAATGCTCATTGGATTACTTGCTTCTTCAAATCTAGATAATGATTGCATACTGCTAATTAAACCTATTTAGTAATCGATATAACAAGGGATTTAGTGTACAAAGGACAGAAAAAGTGCTAGCCTGGAGTACCCCTTTAAAAGAGGTCTTGCGGAATGTTGGTTAAACTTCTTGGTAACAGGGGGAGCGTTAAAAATAAAAAAAATATTATATACTTACCCATGCTCCCAGTCATCTCTACCTGCTTCTGATGACATGTCCACCAGCTGGGGCTGTCCCGCTCAGCCAATCACTTTCCAAAGCAATGTCACATCTCAGAGAGTGAATTGCTGAGCTCGGCAGTTCCAGCCAGTCGACATGTCATCAGGAAGACGACAGAGAGGACTGGGTACCAAGTGCTCAGTGGCAGTGCAAGTATGTGTTTTTTTTAATCGTCATTTTACCACCACCGCCCCACCACCAGGAAATTTTACCAACATCCTGGAATATCACAGCTTTGACAGCAACATTTCAACAGTAAATGGCTGGCAACAGGGACAATGCAACTAACAGGCAACAGATTAGGAGTGGGCATGGCCTCCAAGCCCTCTCCATATACCCCTAATGGCATGATGACAAATATCAGTCATGGTTTCTTAGAGGGGATATCAGGTGGCAGAAAAAGCTGCCGGAACGTCCCTGTTCTGCCTTAGGCTACGTTCCCATTAGAAATGGGCGAACGCAGCGTTCGAGGCCACTCCATCCCCCCCCCCCGCGGCTGCCAATCACCGATACTCCCGGCAGCCTAGCGCGGTGATTGGTAACCGCAGGGGGGCGTGGCCACAAACGCATGCGGCTGAACGCAGCCTTACCCTTGTGTCTGAAATGATGTTTCCATGAGAAGGCGTTAGTTATTGCAATAATCCCATGCAGGCCCCCCCCCGCGCCTGTGCGCTCCCCCCAGTCACCCCCCTGGGACTGTGCCCCCCTTACTGTGTGTTGTCAGGACATCATCAGTCTGTGTCCACTGCCCAGCGCTCCGCTCCCTGTCTCACTGTGCATGGTCTCCTATCTGCCGGCTCACGTGACTCACGTGCAGTACGGGAGCCGACAGATAGGAGACAGGAA
Source organism: Rhinella marina (assembly GCA_900303285.1). NCBI lineage: Eukaryota > Metazoa > Chordata > Amphibia > Anura > Bufonidae > Rhinella > Rhinella marina. Next base: position 105,644 of record ONZH01001811.1, on the reverse strand, counting down.
GCGGCACAGTGAGACAGGGAGCGGAGCGCTGGGCAGTGGACACAGACTGATGATGTCCTGACAACACACAGTACATAAGGATTGCCTCTGAGCTGAGCGGCTCGGAGGATTAAGCCCCGCCTCTACGACTGAGCGCTCAGCTCAGAGGCAATGTTTATAAAGTCATTGTTATAGAACTACAGGTACCAGCAGGGACATACAGGTATTGCTATATTCTGCTGTTGTATGTGCAGCAGAATATGGTCATACCTGTATGTCCGATTTTTAGCTTGGACACTCTCTTTAAGTGCAGCTGCTGGCCACCGCTTACAGGAATGGATTCGCCTTCATGCGATTACTGCAATAGGGCCTCCTCGTCATGGAAACATCATTTCAGAGACGAAGGTAAGGCGGAACAGGGAAGTTCCGGGCAGCTTTACCCTTTAAGGCGTTAAAGCCATGCAGACACTGCCATTTCGAGCACTTCTATGTGTATCTACCTCTATATGTTTGTAAACCACATAACCACATACTCCTATTCAATGCAGTCAGTATAAAACATATAAAATAATATGAATATAGTAATATGAGCCTATGCCCCAAGTATGCATATTAAAAAGGCAGACAACTTTGTAATATACTTTGATTACTTGAAGTTCTCCTGGGCAGGGGTTACCTCGGTGTCCAGAGCGAGCAGCTGTTAGTGAGGGGGTCTTGGTGTGCATCTGGATGCACACTGCTTAATCACATTATTAGGATGACCCTCCACAGCCAATCACAAGGGCTGTGGCTGTAAATACCAGCCTCAATGCTGGGATTAAGTGGCCCGCATCCAGACTCGCTCACTAAGAGCGACCAGGTTTGGATTGTGGCATCACTGCCTACCTGCCCGCTACTAGCTCTGGACGCCAAGGAAACCCCTGCTCTGTGCATTTTAGGTAAGCAAAGTATATTAGAAAGTTGTATAACTTTCTAATATACTTACTTGGGGCAGGGGTTCCAAAGCCCAGAGTACCCCTTTAAACATCATGCTCTCCCACATGATCCACGGTATCTAATGAGAGCTAACCCAGTGATTATATGGAAGGCACTGTATAGATCATATACAGAATACTATTGTACAGATATATCTGTGTACATCTCTCTACAATAGCATTGTTGATATACACAGTATAAACTTGTGCCCTGACCCTGTTAGACCAGCAGCAATGTGCGTTTGTGACATCTCACCAAGATGGCCACTGTATGGATGCTGAGACCCCCTCCCCCGTTCTGATCAGGTAATACACTCATATTACAGAGCTATATTACTTTATAACTAATGTGTTTTAAAGAGTACCTCCCATGATAAAAAACTTTTGCCTATGGCAAAAGTATTTGTAATGGGGGGTATTTGTAATGCATATGCATTACAAATACCCCCCCGTTTTATACTTACCTGAGGGGGGCTGCTCCTGAAGCACCCCACTATCCCCCGCTGCCGCTCCGGTCCCGTCGCTGGCTGTATACGGAGGCCGGGAGCCGCCAGGGGGCGCTCGCTGCCGGCTCTGATGTCCCGAGACCTGCGCCGCTGTTGTCTATGGCGCAGGTCCAGTGACGTCAGAGCCGGCAGCGAGCGCCCCCTGGCGGCTCCCGGCCTCCGTATACAGCCAGCGACGGGACCGGAGCGGCAGCGGGGGATAGTGGGGTGCTTCAGGAGCAGCCCCCCTCAGGTAAGTATAAAACGGGGGGGTATTTGTAATGCATATGCATTACAAATACCCCCCATTACAAATACTTTTGCCATAGGCAAAAGTTTTTTTATCATGGGAGGTACCCCTAAAGGGCAGTGGTCTCAGCTGCTGGAAGAAAACCTTTAATGGAGGGGGTCCTCAGCCTGGGACTCTGGGGATCAGTGGAAATCACATATGAGGGGGGTCATCAGAGGCTTATTCACTGTACCCCTTTCCCTGTATTCTGGTTGGTGAACAGAGGGGGTTCCTCAGCTTGGGGCTAGCAAGAGCTTCAGGGGTAGGGGTACAGTGCAGTGATTATTACTGCCCCCTGGTGATGTCAGCTTGGGACTCAGAGGGTCAGAGGAAATCCCTGGGGGGGGGGGGGTTTCAGAGGTTTATCATTTGCTGCACCGGTGCACCCCCTACCCTGAAGCTATGGCTAGTTAATAGAGGATGGTCCAATCTATTAACCAGCCATAGCTTCAGGGATTGGGAGTCTTAAGCTGACATCATGGGAGAGGGGGGGGGGTGAAATACTTGTTATTCACTATACTGTACACTATTCACTATTCTGGGGGGCTCAGCAGGACATCACTGGGGGGGGGGGGGGGGGGGGCGATTTTCAACAGCCCTGGCACAAACATCAGTCATGCTGTCTCCTACCTTGTCTTGGTCACTTAGCAGACTGTGCAGGCTGTCCCTCCTCCACTTCCTGTGAGGCTCTGGATGGATTACAGGACCAGCGGATCACAGCAGGGGCAGACCAGCAGGCAGATTACAGAAGGAGCTCTCAGTTCCCATCTCCGTGCAGGCCAGCCAGCAGCCTGCTAGCAGCGTTACCATGTGGGTCTCTCTCTCTCTGTCTTCCCTTCCCTCTTGGAGGGCTGTAGCTGTAAAATGGCGGGTTCTTCTCCTCTCTGGTGGCGCCAGGGAGGAGCACAGGCAGGTAAACTTCCGGGCATGATCTAGCTGACGTGCCTACGCGCGGCACGTCGGCTTAGTCATAAAGTAGCAGAGTCAGAGCCAAGGCTGCAGCCTGCAGAATCCTACTAAGCAGCCGCGGCTCTTCCCTAGTACTAGTTAGCGGCCGCGTCCCTAATATACTACCAGCCGGCCAGCCCTCCCTGTAGCTGTAGTAAGCGGCTGACCTGTTGCCCAAATTTACTGAGGAGGGAGGGGACCGGCCCGGGGGGCAAACGGCACCCTGCCCCCCGGCCCAGTCCGCCACTGCTGAGGAGGGAGGGGACCGGCCCGGGGGGCAAACGGCACCCTGCCCCCCGGCCCAGTCCGCAACTGTGCATTTTCATATTTCAAAGCTTGCAAAAATTGTCCCTTATCAAGGGCAGATGGTGTTTAAACACATGGAATTATGGGAATAAAACAGTGGCTTGTTGGGGACCAGGTGTCCAAAAATGATGCCTTGATGGGGTCCAAATGCCTGCCCATACAACACACAAGTGTTAATTGTCACCCTTCCCCCTTCCTTGCTATTCTGAAAACCCTATCCAAGATGGCACTGGCTGGGCAAGAAAGAAGACAGAGAGCATAATGGGCCAGTTCAGGCACTGAGAGACAGGCAGAGTGTAAGTAGGCCTGAATCTAGCTATTGAGGCAGGAGGTCTCTGCGTGCTGATTTGCCTCAGCTTGGCGTTTCATGTGAAAAAAACCCCATCATGTTGAGGAGACTGAGCTGGCTGCTACAGCTTCTACGGTTTGCCACTGTGGGAGACAGGTGCCTCTGTAGGGGGTGAAGAGGGACCTCCCTTTTAGACACGCTGTTGACAAGTTTCTGCTCACTGAAAGCTACTGTAAGCTGTGCACATATGAGGGGGATGAGAGTGTTCATGCTGCAGCTGTCCCTACTAAGAAATTTTGTGGCTCCTTCAAAGGTCTTCAGCACCCAGCAGGCGTCTCTGATGAGCTGCCACTGCCTGATCTCAAAACAAAACATGGTCCCTGCTGAGGTGGCCTGGTGCATGACAAAATCATTCACAGCTTTCGCTACTCATACAGACAATCTAGCATGTGCAGTGTTGAATTTCAGCAAGCTGAAATGTCGCAGATTAAGCGGTTAAATGGAGAATGGCTGAAAGGTGAGAACAATCTCTTAGACATGCCAGCACCTTGCGCAAGCCAGTGTACTTTTTCAAAAAGCACGACTAGATTCATCACAAGTGCCATGCAGGGAACATGTGTTATTCCCCCCAGGTTTAGCGCAACCACTAGGTTGCAACCATTGTAACTGACCACTTTGCCCAGTTGGAGATGTTTCCTGCTTGATGTACCGTAGCAACGGCTTGCCTGTGTGGCTACTCTTGTCCAAGCCAATCAGCTCCAACACCGCATGTCAACGCTTGACACGCGATAGAAAGGAGGGGGAGTGGGAACGACGTATGCCTGGTGTGGGAGCCAGGCACTCAGAAATGTGCATTTACTCCAAGACACTTTTATGATGGCCTTTCTTCTATCATTTAATATGATTGTTGAATTTGCTCTAAATCCCTGAAGAAATACAATTAAAAAGAGACATGTATGGAGGCATTTCCATATTCCATTGACATAGCAGAAATCAAGCTGGCAGGAACAAGTAGTGAGTGGCAGAAAACAGAAGTTTTAGTATGGCTAGAAATTGTATTTAGCTGTCTGAGGCATATGGTGTTTACAGAAACCGAAATGTCACTGTCTTTAAACACATGACAATTCTTTAGTTTGAATACGACTGCTTACCTCACTGCACTTTTATCCATAAAATCAATATCTGTGTATGCATAAAAATAGTACATGATGTGGAGCACAGTTGACAGCAACTAACTATGCATGTGTTATATGGAATAAACAGATGCTCTCCTCTAATCTGGGCATCAAAATACAAGCTGGAATGACTGTATGACAATAATGATTTACATCTAGAAAGGCAATGAATTGATTCACAGTTATTACTATTTCAGATCTGCAAACTAATCTGCAGTCTGTGTGTGGATGGTAAAAGAGTGCACACAGATATCATACAGCTTTGGATGGCTGGCATGAGATTTCTGTATCTGTACATATGTGTCTACAGTTGCCAATAGAATGCTATCATCCACCTAAAATCTTCTGATTTAAATTTTTGGCTGATCATTATTTTTTCCCCTCAAATATTTTGGCTTCAGAGCTGTCTAGCAGTGGTCTTCTGCACCCCTGCCAGCAGTAAATTTTATGAACACACCCAAAATCATCTGAGTTTAGAAAGCCTTATGCCCCTTTCACACGTGCGGGAGACTCGCATGTCTCCCGCAACGCATCTACAGGGCTGGACTCGGCACTGACAGGGATCGCATAGCATTATATGCAATCCCAGTCAGTGCCGGAGTCCAGCCCTGTAGATGCAATGCGGGAGACATGCGAGTCTCCCGCTTGTGTGAAAGGGGCATTAGACTTTGCTCAAATAGTAGGAGTGGAAAAGAAACATATGAAGACATTTATATTTTTCTTTCTTGGATCTACTTCTGGTTCTGGATAAAGTTAAAGGGAACCTGTCATCAACTTTATGCTGACCGTACTGAGGGCAGCATAAAATAGTGACAGAAATGCTGATTTCAGTAGTGTATCTCTCTTGAGCTAGTGGGTGCTGAGAACCAGTGAGTGGTTGCTGAGAACCAACATCACAAACATTGCATCCCAGGCCTTGAAAAGAGTCAAATCTACCTGAGAAGAGTCATGGTTATTCCTAATCTCCTGCTCTCCCCACCCATCTGCTGATGATTGGCAGTTCTCTCCTAGAGAGAAAGGGAGAAAACTAGGTAGAAGCCTGTCCATCATCATCAGGTGGGCAGGGAAAGCAGGAATTCATGAATAACCTTGACTCTTCTCATGAAGATTTGACTCTTTTCCAGGCCTAACCTGCAATGTTTGTGATGTTGGTTCTCGGCAACCACTTATTTTTAACTTATAAATGACAGAGCGCTGAAATCAACTCACCTGTCTCTACTTTATTCTGCTGTTGGTATGGGTAGCATAAAGGTGATGACAGGTTCCCTTTAAAGCCACCTGTTGGCCCATGGAGCAATCCAGGGAGATACAAACATGATTCTGAATTTGTTTATGGATACATTTTATCTACAAGTCTTCTCTTTCTGAACTTACCCTCGTGTTAGCTGCCAGTTAGTTGAAGGTTCAAATACTTGTCTACTGTTTTTTTTTTCAAAAACAGCTTTTGTAGACTTTTGACCAAAATCTTTACTAGATGGACTAGTTCTATATCTTCAATAGATGTCTTTCCTTAGAATTTGGCTCTTTACAGTTGTCGCCATGCAACTACAGTATAATCATCTACTGAAAAAAATGTTAACTCTCCTTCATGAAGGCACACACAGAAGAACAACAGAATGTCTTGGTTTATGCTTTTCAGAATAGCTTTCATAGAGTTCCATATGTTGGTCTGGGGCTAATTAGAAAACCCTATCTAGATTGAAACATACTGTTCATCTCATATGTGCAAAAGAATACATGTTTGGTCAATAATTGTAAAGCAAGGTTTTCAATTGGTTCTTTCCCTTTATTTTTTTGTAATGAAAATGGTTAGAAATGTCCTATACTTGATTGCATTTCTGCAGTATGAGGTAACTGTACATGCATGCTAACCTTTAGATGGGGCTAGGAGAGTAGAAAACACTTAGAGTGTCATTTACTAACTGATATATGCCAGTTTTGGGGTGTATACCTGTTGTACATTGTGGTGTAGAGGCGCTGCAATCTGCAACTTTTTCCTGCTCATGTCAGGTCTAAAAAAAAGGGGTGTGATATTGGCAGGGAAGGAGGTGGGCCACCAGGCCTGTCTCATTTATCATTTTGTATGCCTGGGATAAATTTAGACAGGCAGTGGATACGCAAAGTTATGTAGAAGCCGGTGCTTCTATGTAACTTTGGTGGATCCACCGCCATTGCAGGGGTTATTAAGACTGGTGTCTAAAATGCCAATGTTAATAAATGACCCCATTAGTTTTGGAACACTATGATGACCTCATCAGAGTAAGAGCATAACCTCTTTTTGTATCATATGGGCATCGGTCAAGTACCATGTTGGGCAATGGTTGATGGAGCTGGCGCATTTGTTGACGACTCCCGGTGACTGTTACTTTACTTAATCTTTGTATATTTGTGTATATATACACAGTATATCTAGTATCATATATAGTTTAGTAAACCCTTTAAGTCTATTTTTTCCCGAACTCCTGATCTCACGATCATACAATTATATTAAGCTGTTCAATATAATGTATGTTCATGATGAATTGCATAGTTGAAAGGCTCCCCAGAGAGTCCGACTTCAGATGTTAGTTTCTGGTTACCCTTTATATGAAAACTATTTTTAAGATTTCTCTTTTCTTATAGAAGCTTAGGTTTTTCGACAATTTAGTTTATAATAAAGAAGGTATCTCTCCTCATTTTGATGATGATTTTGGTCTCAGCACTCAGACACCCACCAATCAAAACCTTTGATATGTCACAATGACATTTGAAAAGCTTTCTGAAATCTCAGTGACACTTTAATTTTACGCTGCATTGTTTTAATACAGCACTTTCAGACTTCACAGTATATAAATAAAATAACATTCTAGAAAATTACAACCTTTTTAAAACATTGAAATTACAAAATTGAGTAGGAAAAGGAGAGCACAATAATGGTGTGAACAAATGACTGTATTTTAAAATGTAATTTACTATAGTTTAAAACAAATTACCATGTAATCATTGGGTAAAGAAAAAACACCAGACTGATCCCCAAGAAAATCTATAATTTTTGTTACAACTTCAACATGTAAAATAATTTTCTATTCATAGATGAAACCCGGGCTCGATTACATTATGTGCAAAAGGGCCATTTTGGGGTCTCTATTCTCACCTGATCCAATCTGTTCTAAATGTTTTCTCTGTCAGTTATTCTTATGTCAAGGTAACAACTTGGATCTAACTAGTTATCATTCCCCACTTTTCCTATGAATATTTTGCCAAGAGACCTCTCATACCATTTATCTTATCCTGAAAACATTGATACCTTATAAGACACATTCAGATTCAATATATTCTTTATACATATTGTTAAATTTCTGCCATTTTAGTTTGTCGTAAGGAGCGCAGGTTTTGAAATGAATATAGTCTAGCACAGGGATGCTCAACCTGTGTCCCCCCAGATGTTGTAAAACTACAATTCCCACCATGCCCTACTGTAGGATGATAGCTGTAGGCTGCCCAGGCATGCTGGGAGTTGTAGTTCTGAAACAGCTGGAGGGCCGCAGGTTGGGCATCCCTGGTCTAGCATATCCATATTGAAGGTGTGGTGAGCAGTTATAAGATAAGGTTCTTAAATTAATGACTATTTAGGGGCTCTGTCACCAGGATCAGCCCTGTTAAACCAGACATACTGCCTGGTAGGGCTCATCATGCTGATTAAAACAATTTCTTTTGTCTGTATGCTAAACAGCTGCAGAGAGATCAGCATTTTTATTCATATGAAAATGAGCAGGTTTGAGCACCAGAGGTCTAGGCAGAATCCTTGGAGCACTCCCCCTCACCTTGATTGACAGGGTTAGAAATAAACATGCTGAGGGCAAGGCTGTGTCCTAGAGCTGTCTCCTAGCATGTACAGAACATATCATATATTCTATGTGATATAGCTTCACCACACTGAGATCTGCCCAGAACGCTGTACTTATAAGCTGACACATATTCATATTACTGCTGTCTTTATAATTATATATTCTGCCTCTGAATAAAAAAGAAATATGTATATTAGCTTTCTGAGCATATCTCACTGTGGTAAAGCTATGTATAGTACACAGTGTATATGATATGTAGATGCTAGGACAAATGCTGATATTTAGCCCTGCCAATCAAGGGGAGGGGGAGAGTGTAGAGCACAGGGGGCATTTCAAAAGCAGTGCTCCAAGGATTCAGCCCTGCCCCCTGGTGCTCAAACTTGCTAAGTTGCATATCCTGGTGACAGAGCCGCTTTAATATATTTCCTATTGTCATTAAGCAGTAATTGCAGTGTTACCTGTCGTGGTGTCCGCTCAGACTTGCTTCTGCACCATTCCCAGTCTGTGAGTTCTGGCTTTCGACTTTCCTCATGTGACAGTCTCCTGTCCTGACCTTCATAGAATGCAGACTTTTCAAAATTTCTCATGTCCTCTCTTTTAAAGACTCCAATTTTTTCTGAAAGGAGGCGACCAATGGCCTTGTCTTTCATTGGATCTGGTTTTAACTCTGTGTTAAGACTTCGGAGTTTGCTGACATCCTTCAGCCTGGAGCTGTCCTGAAGACTGATAGTGCTGAAATCCAGTACAGCTGAATTGAGGATCCTCTCACAACGTGGGTCATTTGTGTTTTCACATTCATAATTAATCAAATTATGGTAGGAAATAGAGTTCTCTGCAGCGTTATGATTTTCTTGGGATATCTTGTAAATGCCGTAGCCTTTATTGAAGGAAAGGTTGAAATCAAATCCTCTTTTCTTAACTAGAAAGTTAGAAAATATATAAATTACTAAGTTAATTAATACAAGCAGGGGCGTAGCTAAAGGCTCATGGGCCCTGGTGCAAGAGTTCAGCTTCAGTCCCCTTCCCTCAGTGCTTTGTGTGTCTTCTTATGCGGCTCAAGGGTCTTTGGGCCCCCTCAGGCTCCTGGGCCCGGTAGCGACTGCTACCTCTGCACCCCCTATAGGTATGCCCCTGAATACAAGCAAGTGTAATATTTAGGGTACAGCCACATAGGACAGATATGCTGCACCTTTTCAGCTAATGAATTGAACCAACAGAATCTGCAACGTGTGAATTTATGTTGTGGGTTTTCATTTTCAGATTTCGCACCTTTCTCACCTTCATAGATTCTTATGTGTTTGTACAGTAAAAGTGCATCTATACCATAGTTCTACTCATACACGTGTGTTGGCTTAGTTATATTTTACTTCTGCTGAAGTGACATAAAATTACAAAAAAACAAAAACAAAAAAACCCCCAGTGAGACAGATTTACTAACCCTACAGATGATGTAAATGTAGACAGACTGTCTAGACATGTACCAGATTTATTACAGTGCCTCATACCAGAAGAGGCATTTGGTGCATGGATACTTTCTGGCTAGCTCTATACTAACTATTGGTTGGCTTACTTTGAGACAGAATTTCACACCAGAATTTGGGAGTTGCCGCTGAATGACCCTGATGACTGGAAAAATATTTGAGAATTTGAGTAATATTTCTCATAGTTTTAATCACATACTGATACAGTTCAATATTCATCACCAAATATATGTCACTCCTCTATGGTTGAATAAATGTGGTTTAAGGGCTTCTTCTAATTGTCGACAATGTGCCTTGTCTGGGGCAGATTTTTGACATATGCTATGGTCCTGATTATACGAAGGTGGTTCTCTAGAGATAGCCCCAGTTTTTACAATCCTGTGTGGGCTTGGTGAATAAAGTTAAAATCTATGAAAATATATTGTATAAGGAAATAAATACCAAGGAAAAATGGAATAGGATTTGGGCAATATGGGAGGGGTAGAGAGATGGTTTTGATTTACTCTTAGAACTGGCTTTTTTTTTTTAATTTAGGATGCCCCCCCCCCTCCTCTTTGTTCTTTTTACAAGGGTAAGTGGTTTGGGGGGGGACAAGGCACAGGCCTTGTCATAATTTAGGCACATTCTCTGACTGTCCATGCGCTTAAACTGAAATCTAAGGCAGCTCAGTTTTCATTTCCACAAAAAAACTGGCATGCCCCTTCACCAAGCGTGCAGAGGGGGATAAAAATCATGAAAAATGTACAACTAGCATGACTTAAAGGGGTTGTCAAGGCACTTACTAATGTATTGTGATTGCCCATATTGCCTCCTTTGCTAGCTAGACTAATTTTTCCATCACATTGTACACTTCTCATTTCCATGGCTACGACCACCCTGCAATCCAGCAGCGGTGGCCGTGCTTTCACACTATAGAAAAAAAACACTGGCCTCTGGGACTGGGACTGGGACCATAGGAGCATACATAGGCTTTTTCTTATAGTGTGCAAGGTGGTCGTAACCATGGAAACAAGAAGTGTATAATGTGATGGAAAAATGAGTTTACCCAGCAAAGGAAGCAATATGCATAATAGCAATGCATTCATAAGTGCCTTGTAATAACTTACTGTACATGATAAATGTCATTTGTTGAAGTGAGACAACCCCTTTACTGTCCATGTTACTTGTTACCTGTTGGTTCCCAAAAGGGTTTACTTCAAGGGTGTTATTTCTGCCCTGTAAATGGTTGTAAAGTTGTGCGGTACTTTGCTATTGAGACTTTTAAATTAGCATCTACATTGTGTAATTTGTAATGTGATATATGGCTTCCTTTCTGTGTATTTCCGCACAGGATATTGCTTTTATTATCCGCATTCCATGCTACTTTGATAACAGATTATAAAGACAAACATTGTCTGCCTTACAACTTTTGAACTGAACTAGCTAGCCGGTTTTCACACCACAAACAAATGATGTTTGACTTTGACATCTGACTTTACTCACTGGTCAGTGTCACGGTGAGTTTTACATACAGTACGCTGTACTTATATGTTATTCAGAAGAAATAGCGAATAAAGAATTACTGTATTTTTAACTTTATAAGACGCACTTTTTATCAAGAAAAAAGCTTGCTAAAAAGTTCCTGCGTCTTATAAACAGCAGTCAGGGAGATTCACCTGTCACGCTCTGGTGTGGAGGGAATTGCCACACCAAGCGTAAGAGGGAAAGAAAAAGACCAAACAAGCGAAACGGTTACCTCCTGCAGGGAACCCTGAAACTAGGCCCTGACTGACTACCAGTATAAACAGGCCTTAGTTGTAGGAGAGTTCATACATAGGAACCTAATAACAAACTCACCCTATAGAACCCTGTAGCTAGTGACGGGGAAAGAGTCAACCCGTTCCTCCAAGAGGACGGATGAACAGGAGACTCCAGAAAGCAAAACCAAAACAGGGAAAAGTAGGATAAACACAATAGGGAAAATGACACTTATCTTAATGCAGATTTTGCAGCAACCGGATCTCAGCCGAGAACAACACCACACACAACAAAGTCAGCAGAAAGTATAAACTGCAAGGAATACTGGAAGAGGAAGGGATAAATAGGGGAAAGATAATCACCACCCCCGCAACAGCTGAGGGGAAGGGGTGTGGTAAACAGCAACTAAACCAAGAGGAAAACATGTCAAATTATGTCACTTTTGAAAGCCTAGCCGAACGCCTGCAACCTAATGCAGTCACGTTCGTGACATTACCCCCCCTTTTACAGGTGACCTCCGGGCACCCAGGACCAACTCTATCAGGATGAGACCTGTGAAAGGCTTTCACCAAATGACTGGCATTCACGTCAGATGCCGGTACCCATGTCCTCTCCTCAGGTCCATAACCCTTCCAGTGAACAAGATATTGAATAGTCCCACGGAGAACTCGAGAATAAATGATCTTGACGATCTGGAATTCCAAATTGCCACCCACCAAGACAGGTGCGGGTGGCAAGGGAGATGGCTCCAGAGGTTCAACATATCTCTTCAACAAAGATCTGTGAAACACATTATGGATTTTCAGAGCCTGAGGAAGTGCAAGACGAAATGCTACAGGATTAATAATTGCCGTGATCTTATATGGGCCAATAAATCTTGGACCCAACTTCCAAGAAGGAACTTTCAACTTAATGTTCCTAGTAGACAGCCACACAGAATCACCCACACTTAGGTCCGGACCATTCATATGTTTCCTGTCAGCCACACGTTTATACTTGTTGCCCATATTTATCAAGTTATTTTGAATTTTCCGCCATATAGATGACAATGATGACGAAAAACGTTCTTTCTCAGGAATACCAAAAGTATCAGAACCAGAAATTGTGCCAAACTGCGGGTGAAAGCCATATGCACCAAAAAATGGTGACTTACCAGAGGAGTCCTGTCTGCGATTATTTATAGCAAACTCTGCCAGAGACAAAATCGAGGACCACTCCTCCTGGTTCTCAGAGACAAAACATCTCAAGTAAGTCTCCAGACTCTGATTGGTACGCTCAGTCTGTCCATTCGTCTGGGGGTGAAAGGCAGAGGAAAAAGTTGTACCCCAAGCCGAGTACAGAATGCCTTCCAGAATCTGGACACAAACTGAGTCCCACGATCAGAGACCACGTCAGTGGGAATGCCATGAAGTTTCACAATGTTGTCAACAAACACTTGTGCAAGAGTTTTAGCATTGGGGAGTCCGGGTAATACAATAAAGTGCGCCATTTTACTAAAACGATCTACAACCACCAGAATAACTGTCTTACCAGATGAATCAGGCAGATCAGTGATGAAGTCCATGGATAAGTGAGTCCATGGTCTGGACGGGATGGGTAATGGAAGTAGGGGTCCAGAAGGTCGAGTATGTGTCACCTTAGCACGTGCACAGACATTACAGGCCGACACATAGTCCTCAACACACTTACGCAGCCCCGGCCACCAGAATCTATGAGAGATGAGGTCGACGGTGGATTTACTCCCAGGGTGTCCCGCAAGCATCGAAGAATGATGTTCCTCAAACACCTTATGACGCAAATCAGAAGGAACAAACAACTTCCCAGGGCGGCAAGACTCTGGTGCATCTCCCTGGGCCTCAAACACCTTAGCCTGAAGATCAGGGTAAAGAGCGGATATCACCACTCCTTCGGACAATATAGAACTCGGGATCCTCAAAATCACCACCTCCGGGAAAACTACGTGACAAGGCATCTGCCTTCACATTCTTAACCCCAGGGCGATATGTGATAAAACTGCTCCTACCCCCACCTCGGATGCGTCAACCTCCACAATGAAAGGTTGTGACACATCTGGCTGCACCAATATAGGGGCAGAAGAAAAGCACTCCTTCACAGCGGAGAAGGCTTGCAACGCTGCATCAGACCACACTGAGACATTTATCCCTTTCCTAGTCATGTCAGTTAAGGGTTTAACTATTGTCGAATAGTTATCTTAATACATTTTTGGTAAAAAATGGTATTTTTGGTACACAACTACAAACCTCCCCACCAGGTGATGAAAAATGTAATTAAGAAAATGCTGGAAGACAGCAGTAGCATTGGTCAACCCAAAAGGCAAGACCAGGTTCTCAAAGTGGCCCTCAGGAGTGTTAAAGGCCGTCTTCCATTCATCCCCTTCCTTGATCCTGACCAGATTATATGCCCCCCTTAAATCCAACTTGGAGAACACCTTGGCATCCATAATCTGGTTAAACAAGTCAGGAATCAAAGGAAGGGGGGTACGGATCACGAACAGTAATCCGATTGAGTTCACGGAAATCCAGACATGGCCTAAGGGTTCCGTCCTTTTTCTTAACAAAGAAAAACCCAGCTGCCACAGGAGATTTGGAAGGCCTAATATGTCCTTTAGCCAAACTCTCAGCAATATATTCCTTCTTGGCCGTTCTCTCAGGTCCAGAAAGGTTATACAGCCTAGATTTGGGCAATTTTGCTCTGGGGATAAGATTGATAGGACAATCGTATTCCCGGTGAGGGGGCAAATCCCGACATCCACCTTCAGAAAATACATCAGAGAAATCCGATATAAAAGAGGGAAGTGTCTTAGTGGTTAAAGCAGAAAAAGATGTATTAAGACAATTGTCAATACAATAATCACCCTAATCCAGAATCTGTCTAGTATGCCAGTCAATGGTCGGATTATGTTTGCATAACCACTGTAAACCCAGAACCACAGGAGCAGGAAGACCTTCCAACACAAAACATGAAATAAGCTCCTGATGAAAATCATCCATTCTTAATTTGATATCATGCACCATCTGAGACAAACACTTCTGAGATAGAGGTGCAGAATCAATGGCAAACACAGAAATCTTCTTTTCCAATGTACTCGGAGACAATCCATGCATATGGACAAACTGAGCATCATTTAGGTTCACCCCTGCCCCGCTGTCAATAAACACCTCAATTCTCACAACCTTTGACTATAGCGCCACCTCGGCAGTCAGGAAAAAACGGGTACTACAGGATGAAGACAAATGCACATTTTCAATTTCTCTACCCACCCCACCAAGAGTGAGATGAGAATTCAACACCCCATTTTCTTTTCTCTCTTTTAGAGATTGAATGCATGGACATACATTGATAAAGTGTCCTTTCTGACCACAGAAAAAACACACACCCTTTTATTACCAAAATGCTTAAGAGTGGAAACAGGAGTAGCTCCCCCTAACTGCATAGGTTCGTCCCCTGACATCAACCTAGGGGACTTTTCACCCAAAGTGTCATAGGAAGACAATACACTACGTGATAGTATGTCCCGAGAGCGGGGGCCCCTAGATCGCTCTCTCAGGCGCCTATCCATGCGCACAGCAAGAGACATAGCGGCTTCCAAAGACACAGGGGTTTCATGAAAGGCCAAAGTGTCCTTCACCCTTTCTGATAAACCTTGATAAAATTGGCTACGTAGAGCCAGATCGTTCCATTCAATATTGGTCATCCACCTCCGGAACTCAGAGCAATAGATCTCAACCGAGCACTCACCCTGACAAAGGTCATGTATCTTGGTCTCGGCCAGGGAGATACGATCCGGGTCATCATAGATAATCCCTAAAGCCTTGAAAAATTCATCTACCGACCGGAGAGACTGTGATCCGGTCGGCAGAGAAAAGGCTCATGACTGCGCATCCCCTTTAAGTAGCGAGATGTCCACACCAACCTTCTGCTCCTCATTACCAGAAGAATGTGGACGCAGTCTGAAATACAATTTGCACGCCTCCCTGAATAGAATAAAATTATCACGTCCCCCAGAAAATCTATCCGGGAGGGCGTCCTTAGGCTCCAAACAGGCCTGACACCCAGCACCCCCAGAACCACCAGAACCACCAGAACCACCAGCCTATGGTCTCTGAATCTGGTTGCGGACATCAGCCACCTCCAAGCAAAGTCCCTGCAGCCGTTCAGCAAGCCCAGCAATAGCATACATGTCAGCACAAAAATGACATTAATTTTTGTTCGGCGGTTTATAATGTCATGCTTTGGTGTGGAGGGAATTGCCACACCAAGCGTAAGAGGGAAGGGAAAAGACCAAACAAGGGAAACGGTCACCTCCTGCAGGGAACCCTGAAACTAGGCCCTGACTGACTACCAGTATGAACAGGCCTTACTGGTAGGAGAGTTCATACACAGGAACCTAATAACAAACTCATCTTATAGAACCCTGCAGCTAGTGACAGGGTAAAGAGTCAACCTGTTCCTCCAAGAGGACGGACAAACAGGAGACTCCAGAAGGCAAAACCAAAACAGGGAAAAGTAGGATAAACACAATAGGGAAAATGACACTTATCTTAATGCAGATATTGCAGCAACCGGATCTCAGCCGAGAACAACACCACGCACAACAAAGTCAACAGAAAGTATAAACCGCAAGGAATACTGGGAGAGGAAGGGATAAATAGGGGAAAGATAATGACCACACCCGCAACAGCTGAGGGGAAGGGGTGTGGTAAACAGCAACCAAACCAAGAGGAAAACATGTCAAATTATGTTACTTTTGAAAGCCTAGCCGAACGCCTGCAACCTGATGCAGGCACGTTCGTGACATCACCATGGCCAGACCCCCTGGTTGCTTTCTTCAAGGGGTTGTGTCACTTCAGCAAGTGGCATTTATCATGTAGAGAAAGTTAATAGAAGGCACTTACTAATGTATTGTTATTACTCAAATTACTTCCTTTGCTGGCTTGATTCATTTTTCCATCACATTCTACATTGCTCGTTTCCATGGTTACGACCACCCTGCAATCCAGCAGCGGTGGCCGCATTTGCACACTATAGAAAAAAGTGCCAGTCTCTCTGGTGGCCGGGACCGTGGGAGCGCATATAGGCTGGTGCTTTTTCCTTACTGTGCAAGCACGACCACAGTTGACGAATTGCAGGGTGGTCATAACCATGGAAACGAGCAGTGTATAATGTGATGGAAAATTAATCCAGCCAGCAAAGGAGGCAATATGGATAATCACAAAACATTAGTAAGTGGCTTGTATTAACTTTCTCTACATGATAAATGTCATTTGCTGAAGTGACACAACCCCTGTAATGATCCAGCAGAGCGCACATACAGCACTTTGCCCGATCAGTAAGAGAGCTCTGCATCTGCACACACTTCTCTCTGCCCGAAACCGTTCTGTATGATCAGCGGCAGCAGGAGATCACATGGAGAAGAAGGTCCTACAGTTGTACTGAGAGGAAATGAAAATTCCAAGTACAATACAGCTTAAGGACCGTTGATGATATCATCAAAGGGAGGAGCTAGAAAGGAAGAACTATACAGTCGGCACTTGTGCAAGAAAATGTGAATTTTTATTAATAGCTCATTCAGACGACCGTATATGTGTGTGTAGCAGTAGTGTATATGTAATGTACAGCAGAGCTGTATCTGTGTGTAGCTTATTTCATTAGATATTCAGGCACTACTAACAAACCAATGAGAAGAACTAAATAATTAAGAATTAAATAATTTTTCTTATAGTCTGAAGAGTCTGCAAGAGATTACATTTAAAGAAGAACTCCCGACAAAAATTTTATTCCGTGTCCTGCTAGAAATGTACATGATGTAATCTGCAGTGAATGTCATTTTCTTACCAGTGTCTGGATTTTTGACTTCTATCATCCTGAAGTTTTGTATCTGTGTCATGTGACCAGCAATTAGAACTCACCAACTCACACATAGACTTATGTGTGGACAGGAAGTCTAATTTTCTATGTATTCCTATGAGAAAGTGAAAGTGATGAAAGTGAGGCTCCCATAGGAATGAATAGAGCAGTTACTGGCTTTCTGTCCTGGGTCAGTTGGAGGTCAGGGAGTTGTCACATGACCCAGCTACAATAAGAAGAGAGGTTATTACTCACAGAAACAGTCACTGATAAGAAAATGACAATCACTACGGATTATATCATGCACCTTTCTAACAGGTCAGAGAATAAAAGTTTTTGCGGGAGTTCTTCTTTAAGTAAATACAGCTATACAGGGGGCTGTATCTAAACTATTAGCTAAAGAAAAATTGTATATGCTTAACCCTTTCCTGATACAGAGATTTTCCATTTTTGCGTTTTCATTTTTTTGCTCCCTGCCTTCCCAGAGCTATAACTCTTGTTCACATAGCCGTAAGAGGGCTTGTTTTTTGTGGGACAAGTTGTACTTTCTAATTCCACCATTTAATATGGCATACAATGTAGAGGGAGGCTGGGAAAAAATTGTGAGATGTGTGAGGAGTCATTTTTTGCATGTACGGCGAATGTCGTGAAGGGGTTAATGTGACAAATTAAAAAAATAAACAATAGCAAATAATAAACATACAGATGTTTGGGAATTGGCAGGTCATGGACAGTATTTTGTGTAATTTGACTATGACATCTGAGAATGTCCTAATATAGACACTGTATACATGCCATTATTGTATCTAAGAAGACGCCTGATAGCAAATTTAATTAGAAACTGAACTAAAAACTTAAAGGCTATGTACACCTGTGGGGGCAATTTTTGTTTGTTTATGATTGCATTTTACTTATTTTTGTCTAAAAATCATATTTTCAATTGGCCTTTATCAAAAATATGGAGCTATTCTGTCACAAAGGGTTTACTATTTTTCTAACTGTGTGACTTTCACTTTGTTCAGGCCATCTAATAATCCTTATCTCCAGTGGCACAACTACCGGGGAAGCAGGGGAAGCGACTGCTTCGGGGCCCGGGCTGACAAGGGGCCCGGCTGCCCGGAAGCAGTATCTTAGATAAGTTAACATCATGATTATAATTGTTTTTCAGGGCAGGCCGGGCCCTTCACATACAGGGCGGTCACATTGGGGGCCTGCGTCCGGCCTGTTGTCCATCATCTTCCTTTCCCCCGCCCCCCATCAGGCTCGGCTGGCCCACTGGGGAGCCGATGCCTAGTTACAGTCTACATATTGTTAAGCAGCGGCAGGCAGCCACAGCTTTCTGCTGGCAAGCGCTGCTGCCTGCCGCTTCAATAGGAAGAGCAGAGCTACAGCTACTGCAGTGATACTTGCGCTTCCATCTTTCAGTGGGCGGCAGGCTCCGCCTCTTGATACGTGCGGTGCCTGCGCTTTCTTCTCACTCCCTGCGCTGCACGCACACATGCTGTGTCCTCATAGAGCCCTGCCTCCTGCCCATATTGTGGAATCTGCAGAGCGCGGTGGCGGGCTTTTACTGTCTTTTCTTGAGTATGCAGACGTGCTGCTGGTGGTAGTGCTGCTGTGTCCCCCATGAAACAGAAGCTGCCACAGGCTGCTTCTAGTTCCCCAAGACAGTATAATAAAGGTAAATCTATAGTTTAATAAAAATATACTTCCACATTTTACTGCATTCCCCTCTGGAAATTACAATTCCCAACATGCCCTGTAAGATGCAAACTTTTAGGACCTGCTGGGAGTTGTAGTTTTCCTGCAACATGCTGTAATTTTAGATGACAATTATGATTGCACACTACAAAGATTTTAAATAATATTGCTTAAAAAGTCATACGCACTCCAACATACTGTATCAAAATAAAGTACATAGTCCTCACACAACCCTGTAGACGTAAATGTAAAAAAATACTGTATTTTTGGTTTCATTTTGTGCTTTAGTAGTCTTTTTTTTTCTTTTAGTATTAACCTGTAGGATACCTAGGTTTTAAAGGGGTATTCCCATCTTGGACAATGGGCACATATCGCTAGGCTATGCCCCCATTCTCCTATAGGTGTGGGTCCCACCCTGGAACCCGCACCTATATCGAGAACGGGGCCCCGAAAGTGAAGGCGGGCACACCGTGCATGCGCGGCCCGGCTCCCATTCATTTCTATAGAGCCGACGTAAACAGCCGAGCCAGTGCTCGGCTATTTTCGGAGGTCCCATACAAATGAATGGAGGGCGGCCGCGCATGCGCGGTGCGCACTCCTTCACTTTCGGGGCCCAGTTCTCGATATAGGTGCGGGTCCCAGCGGTGGGACCCGCACCTATAGGATAATGGGGGCATAGCCTAGCGATATGTCCCCATTGTCCAAGATGGGAATATCGCTTTAAGTAAAAAAAATAATGCAGCTTTCCCACAATAAAGTCATATAAAATTATAAAAAACAGAAAAAAAAGAAAAACAGACATATATTAGGTATAG
Source organism: Rhinella marina (assembly GCA_900303285.1). Classification (NCBI taxonomy): domain Eukaryota; kingdom Metazoa; phylum Chordata; class Amphibia; order Anura; family Bufonidae; genus Rhinella; species Rhinella marina. Next base: position 85,770 of record ONZH01001811.1, on the reverse strand, counting down.
CTGCGTCTGTAAGAACCTGCTCTATAAAAATATGATATGATCTATCCCCTCAGGTAAATGCCATAAAAAAAATACATAAAATAAAAGCAGTGCCAAAACAGCCATTTTTTGGTCAACTTGCCCCACAGAAATAGCCAAGCCAGCACACGGCATTTTGTGGCGGCCCCATATAAAATGAATAGAAGGAGGCTCCGTTCTCTATATGAGCATGAGGATATATTATATAGGAAAAGGATGGCGTGGCAGCCTGTCCTGGTCTGAGAAAATGATTGTGAGTAGCCATAGGAGTGGGATTTGCACGGGAGGAGGGAGTTGTAAAGTGGGGAAGGTTGGGGGGGGGGCCCCACACAAAAATTTGCTGTGGGGCCCAGTCAGTTCTAGCTACGCCCCTGCTTATCTCTAAACTACTAAAAGGTCATAAACACTTATTTAAACCACATTCTTATCAGTAAAATAAAGATTAAGCTTTAATGAGGGTTTATAATGTCAGAGAGCAGAGATAAGGAGTCTGTCTGTTCCCCAGATGACTGAAAAGACAGACAATCTACAGGCTGCTCCTACAGCATCTCAGCTATGTTCACAAAAAAGGATTCTATATTTTTTAATGAAGACCAATTGAAAAAAATTACTTTTAGCTCAAAATAAGTACAATGCAATCATAAAAAATTGCCCCAAAGGTGTACACAGCCTTTAATACTGCACCATCTGAACTATCTAGTGGATTGGGTTGTGCAGTATAAATTTATTTGTTGAGTGGAATGAGAAAACAATTAGCATTTAACCGTCCTACATTACACAGTAGCCCTGAGCATGTTATTTTATTTGTGTATTCAAGCTTATCCTGTTTAATATGTGAAACTAGAAGAAAATAAATATGCAGTGAAAGCCTTTGAAAAAGGAAATTGGATTTTGTTTCAGTGCAATTATCATCTTAAATGTCATGTTCGGATGTCCTTTGCATTAAATTGTATTCAAAAGTTACAGCACTGTGCAAAAGTCAAGCACCCCTCTTGTTTATTTACTTTCCAGTCAAAAAGACTGTTTCATACAAGGGGTTGCATCATGACAAATGGTCAAATGACATAAGGAGAGTAAGTCACTGCTGTGGCCAGTGATTGGGTGCAGCAGCATCAAACAGGAAGTTTACATCCAGAAAGCCCGGCAGAGCAGCTGAGGCCTTGTAGCGAAGTAGCAAGATTATCTAGTACTAATAGGGTATTCCCATCAAAAAAACTGTTATGACATAGATGCAGCCTCCATGTTCAATCTTTACATGTATCAGACATTTGTGACATACCCTAGATAGATGTCAATGTTTAGAATATTCCTTTAAAGGGTTTCTGTCATCAGATTTAACCCTCTTAAACCTGCTGACATTAGCGATATTCTAATGTCAGCAGACCCTAACTCTGGTATTATTATGTTTATTGGGGGCCCCCATACTGTGATAATCTTACTTTTGTAATATATAAATTAGCCTCTAGAAGCAGGGGGGGCGTTGCCCATGCTCCTAGAGGCTCCGTTCTCATACCTCCTTCCATGCCCTGCCGTCTTTGATTGACAGGGCCAGGCAGCGTTCGTCTCCTGCTGCCGGCCCTGTGTGCTGCACTGCGCATGCGCGAGATTTCCCCGGCACACAGGGCTGGCCGAAGAAGATGAGCGCTGGCCCTGTCAATCAAGGACGGCGGGCGTGGAAGGAGGTATGCGAACGGAGCCTCTAGGAGCAGGGGCAACACCCCCCTGCTCCTAGAGGCTCATTTACATATTACAAAAGTAAGATTATCACAGTAAGGGGGCCCCCAATAAACATACTAATACCAAAGTTAGGGTCTGCTGACATCAGCATATCGCTAATGTCAGCAGGTATAAGAGGGTTAAATCTGATGACAGAAACCCTTTAACTTTAGCTCTATAGTGGCGCCAGAGTCCCACATCAGTGTATACAGGAAATGTTTTCACTTACAAATTCCCTACATTCAGAACTTACAAACAGGATATACTATATATAGGATATCTGTCAGGACCACATACTATATAACCACACACTATATGTCTGAGTACCAGATATTGGTTGCGAGGATGGTTATGGTGTGATTATATACCATGTTTGGTATCCAGCTGCAACAGCTGGAAATATGCCATATTTTTCATACTATAAGATGCACCCTAGGTTTACACAACAGAAAAAAATATTTTCTACTTGTTAAACCTTCCCTGGTGGATTAATGAAATGGAGGGTCCATTCTCCCAGCTGTACACAACAGTTTTAAAAACCATGCAGAGGATGGATAGTATAATAAATAAAATAAAATGTAAATCATGTTTGTAAAAGTATAAAAAGAAGAACAAAGAGGAAAAACTCTTAGGAGAGGATCAAATTAACCCTTTTCCAGCTGGCTTAGCTCACAAACAGCTGAAGAGGAAGTGCTGTTTTAAACACTCATATCTCCAGATTGGGAACAGCTATAGACATGCCTGGTCTTGTTTGAGAGGTAACAGTCTAAGCTTTAAAACAAGACCAGTATCAACGCATTATCTCCAGTATGTTGGGAGATATAACTGTTAGTAACTGGGTCAGGAGTGAAAGCATGGGAAACCACCATTCACTTTCACCTTCTATTATTATTGACCTGATTTCTAACAGCTATATCTCCTGATACAGTTGACATAATGTAATTCTGATCTGTTTTCAAAGCTTAGATTGTCTATAGCTGCTGCAAATCCATGAGTGGTTAAAAAAGCCCACCCCCTCATCTGGCTGTATAAGCTGTGCAGACAGTGAGCACTCTCTGCTGAAAGTGTAAGGGTTGCCTAGGCAACCCTGGGGCAAATGAGCCCCAGCAAGCCCTCAAGCACTGAAATAGTGGTGAGGGATTACAGGGCCGGTACATATACACAGTGACTCTGGTTTAAGAGACACAGGCACTTTTTAGCAAGATTCATAGTTTTGTCCTAGAGTAGATTTAATGCTATTAAGCTATAAAACCAGTTATATGCTACTCTCCTGAGACTTGCCCACACAAGTTAATTGCTCTAACTCCAACCTGAGTTACTGTCTACTTTTTTTCAAGTATGACTATTTCATTTTTCTTTTATCGTCACTGTTTTTAGTTTGATAGAACTAAATTCTACCTAGTTAGGCAGCACTAAAGGAGATCATGCTAAATATTGGCCAAATGCATTTTGAGCTTTGATATTATCAATGATTGGATGTTTTTTTCTAACTGTGATGCTAGGTACATTGGCTAACAACCATAGCTTCAAGAAAGTCTCTTTTTATGCTAAATTTCCGGTCGCAGCAGTGGCAGGAGGGTGGAGGCCGCATGATGCAGGCAGCAGCAGCCTTATATGTGTGTGTGGAGATAATAAATGGATTAGCCCTAATATTTCATTCTCAATCACTGACTTATATGGCTTTTCAAACTAAAACAAAAAAAAATGAAATTAAATATGTGAGATTTCACTAGTATTCTATATGCTATGCTATATTGATGGTAGAACACTAGTTGTACAGTTTTTGCTTATTCAACCCCTCCCTCCCCCCCAAAAAAAAAAAAATTAATAAAAGGATGTCCTTGCCGGTAGCTGCTTTTGAGGTAGCAGGCTCAGCCAGCCTTGGCTCCTGACTTCTCACTCCCTGGTTGACAGCTTTCCCTGCTTGTACCTATTCTACACACAGAATTCTTCTTCATCTTTATAATTCTAGCCTTTCTGGCAGTAGAATACAAGCTTGATTGTATGGAATACACTGGTAAGACCTTAACACCCTCATTCACAGCCCAGCTCAGAATGGTGTTCTGCTCGTTCTGCCAGGGCACCTCCCTGTCTGCTTCAGCATTGGTTGGCTCATCCAGGCTGTCAGCCTGGGAGCCAATGAGGGTAAGCCCTCCCCCCTCTTCCTCACAGGGTCATGGGAGAACCCTTCTTCTTCCTCCCTAGTGTGTTTTTTGCACCAAAATATGTACTAAAATAGTGATACACTCCGTTTTAGTGGATTTGCCCGAAACAAACTAAAAAGATTCGAGTTCATCTGTCATCTGAAAAATAGCAAAGTTCAGAACCAACCTGGTTCGGTTCGAACTGATTCTCTTATCGTTACTTTCCCCCCTAATGGCAGACATTGGGAGACATTCTGATGTCCCACATGCATATTAGATTGTCCGGCGACTTGAACATTTAGCTAATATTTCTGGACAGCCTCAGTAACATCTGTTTCTGAAAAAGGCAGAATGACAACCAATATGGCCACCATTACAGCTCCCACTGGGCACTCATCAAATGTTCTATGAGGCAGAACTGCCAAGTTATGCAGCATCACTAAAAAGAGCTGATTAAACAATTGCTTAACAATTTTAGGGGTTAGGTCAAGAATTGTTTTTTATTAATATATATTTTACCATAAAATCTCTTCAATTTACTATCGGTGGTGAAATAAGACATTATCGAGTATATTTACATTCAAGCCCATTGTACTATCTGCTTCTTAATGTATTCCACTAGCACCAATTATTAATTCTCTAAGTTCTGCGAAGAAATAATATCTTCGCATTGTTGTGCTATGTGGACTAATAAATCGGTCAAAACCTCCTCTCATTCAATTTTCATGATGATGATGATGTGATGTCTAAGATACACTAAGCATTCTGACTGTGAAACTATATGTCTTCCAATGATAAACTGAATCTTATATCACTGGCTTAAAAACAGTGCAATTACTACATAGCCATAATTTTCCTAATATAATAATTGGATTTAAACTCAGGGTACACATACTGTAGAATTTAGTTTCCTTACTGCTTCTCAAAACCTTGGCTCCAAAAACGGTTATACTCCCATTTTCCATTTATGTTATACTACTGTTCTTAATCATCTACACTTCACTGAAGTTTTGCAGGGCATTTTACACATGACTACTCAGATGTCCCCAAAATGGCAGTACATTTCCGACATGTTGGACTTTCTAAGAGGTCTGGGTTACTGTAGATATTTGCATTATTATTCATATTTTTTTTCTAATGAATAAAGAGGATTCAGACCAGCATATTAAGGAAATGTGGAACACCACCCCAGAGTATGACCATAATGAATTATGGAGTGTTGCAACAGATGTAAGATGAATGTGAATTATGTTTGCATACGCTAAAATATTTATTATCTATAAACATCTCTATGTGTGTTCAGACCAACATTTTAGACATTTTTACTCTGTTATCATTCTATATGTCAATCTTTCATCATTTTATATACCTGTTTTCATTCTACATCTCTCTGAGTCTGGTATTCTATATGTCAGTCTTTATGACAGCCATCATTTAGATGTCTGCCATGATTCTACATGTCTCTTATTCTATATGTCAGTAATCATTCTACAGGTCTGTATGTCTGTCATCATTCTATATGTATGTTATAATAGATATGGATTTATTATGACCAGCGTGTGCTACGCCGCTCTTGATATCCCCTGCAGGGCAAGAGGATGCGATTAATTTACAGTGAGGCGCAGGCTTCATTTAAATTAAGTCCTTCCTCTAGCAGTCCATGCACCTAAACTGAAATCCACGTCAGCTTCAAGCTGTCTTCTTTGATGCCAGAAAGCTGGTGTAAAAGGAGATTCATCTCACAAACTCCTCACCCTCGCTATGCCCTCTCCCTGGAAAGTTTCAAAGAGGCGTACAAATTGCAACTATAGTTGCAGTGGCATTTCAAAAGTTGTAAACAGGGAGTTTGCAACTTTTTTCCACCAGAAAACTGGTGTAGGGAGATGATAAATCTCCAGCTACAGTACAGACCAAAAGTTTGGACACACCTTCTCATTCAAAGAGTTTTCTGTATTTCATGACAATGAAAATTGTAGATTCACACTGAAGCCATCAAAACTATGAATTAACACATGTGGAATTATATACTTAACAAAAAAGTGTGAAACAACTGAAAATATGTCTTATATTCTAGGTTCTTCAAAGTAGCCACCTTTTGCTTTGATTACTGCTTTGCACACTCTTGGAATTCTCTTGATGAGCTTCAAGAGGTAGTCACCTGAAATGGTATTCCAACAGTCTTGAAGGAGTTCCCAGAGATGCTTAGCACTTGTTGGCCCTTTTGCCTTCACTCTGCAGTCCAGCTCACCCCAAACCATCTCGATTGGTTTCAGGTCTGGTGACTGTGGAGGCCAGGTCATCTGGCATAGCACCCCATCACTCTCCTTCTTGGTCAAATAGCCCTTACACAGCCTGGAGGTGTGTTTGGGGTCATTGTCCTGTTGATAAATAAACGATGGTCCATTCTATATCTCTGCTATCATTTTATGCATCAGTATACATCATACTTGTTGTCATGGATGCCATGTAGTGCTAGCCTGGTATTAATCCTTTAACCCTGGCACAGGAATCTGGACTTCACTGTGGAGAAGCAACCAGACCTCTGCCTCCTTGGATAGTCCCAATATAGTTGGCAGCTGACCTACTGGGGTCAGGGACAATAGGTCAGGGGGATAATGCAATAGAATCACAGAAGCACTAATTCTTCCAAGCACCTTTTCTGGTCACATGAAACCTTAAGTTTAGACACCCTCTGCCTGGAAAGGGTGACTAATATACCAAGGGTCCATCACCCATTGGCCAGGGAAGGATTTGCAGATGCTGGTACTAGCCCTTTAAGAGGCCATAGGTGAGCGCAAGTCTGCCCTGAGGGAACAGAGACTGGAGTGATGTAGACAGCAGCTTGCAGAGGATGCCGGACATCATGGTGAGCAGCAGGATGGTGGTGGGCTCGGATCACTGACCTAACACTTATCTACTGTACCAGAGTTCTCAAATTAAAGGGGAGACCACCTGTACTGTGGGACTATGATGCTGCATTATGAGACTTAACTCCAGTGCCAAAACATGCATTTTGGAGGGCAAAGCACTGCATGGAAGGGGGTGTGGTACCATTGGAAAGGGGAATAGTTTATTGCAATGTGGGGCATGGTCTATGTCCGAAACATTTTTGACAATGTTCTTTGGATGCCACACTCCCCTGTTTCCCACAGCACCCCAGTCAAAATTTGTCAAGTATGATCTACATGTCATCATTCTACATGTCTATCTGTCTTCATTTAACATTTTTGCTATCCATCTTCATTTGTCTTATCTTTAAGTCTGCCCCACAATAGAAATATCAAGACAGATTTATTATTGAAAATTAATCAGACTTCTGGTGCACACGCCAATCTACCAAAAATCTACCAAATCTACCAAACACGGTAATGGGGCACGGCTTAGTCTGAAAGGGAGCATGACTTAAGATGCAACAATGTGTGCTAAAATTGCACCAGCAGTTTGTATTTGTATGAACTTAGTCCAAAGGTACACCAAATTTATCATCCAACATCAGCCACTATAATAAATCTGCATGCAGGGTTTTTTGTCCAGCCGAATCCTGGCATATTTGCCAGTTAGCGGTCTGATCTCTCTGTAGGGCCCCATTATAGTCAATTGGTAAATTACCATGTTTCCAGAAAGCTCTGCCAGGCAGTTTTGACTCTTGAAACTAGCCTAAGCCTTTATGCACATATTATTGATCTACGTTGCATGGATCTGCAATATGGTCCCTATAGCCATCTACAGTATGTACTCATGCTATAATTCCTTATGCTGAAAATCTTCTATATAGGCTCACAAGTTTTTTCTTCTCGGATCATGTAAAAGTCTTGGAGAAAACTATTGAGGCATGCTGACTTCCTGATTAGAGATGAGCGAGCAGTGCTCGTTACGAGCACTGTAACGCTCGGGTCCCATGTGCAATGCCCGCAGGCATTGCGGATCCGTCCTCATCTGCATGTAAGTCAATGAGGACGGATCGTTTGGTATGACACTCATACCAAACGGTTCCGTCCCCACTGACTTTAAGACGGGTGAGGATGGAACCGTTTGGTATTGGTGTCATACCAAACGATCCGTCCTCATTGACTTACATGCAGATGAGGACGGATCTGCAATGCCTGCGGGCATTTCACACGGGACCCGAGCGTTACAGTGCTCGTAACGAGCACTGCTCGCTCATCTCTATTCCTGATGTCTTCCTACCTTCTTCATTCTATCATGCATGTTGCTGTTTAACTTCACTACTGGAGATATTTTCAGTTTATAAAATAATACATGTATATTGCGGAATTTTCTGGCAAATCACATTCTCTGTCACGTGCCTATTGAAAAATACCTATTGTAAATTAGAATACTTTTGATAGAGCAAATATTAGGTTTACATATTTCCATTTTCTCTGATTCCTGTGGGTGTTGTGCTCTCGCTTGAACTTTGTAGTAGTTTGTAATGCCTGCAGGGGATACTTTCCCTGATGTTATAATGTTGAGTATATGGTATTTTGAGGCTTGCTCAAGCATACTCTTCTGTAGCTAAGGGTTTCTTTTCTAAGACTTATGAGTCATGCTATAGATCATATGCCTGTGAAAGTGCTCTTGTATACCTAGAATCAGCAAAGTAGAAGGAGCAAGCACTGTCATATAATAGGCAGGGGAATTGAGAAAAATATCTGACTGGAAACATAAAGTAGGGAAAGGAAGTGATAGAAATGATTAAAATCATTTTCTAGTATGATTAAAAGGAACTTGTTGCCATAGCTTCTTTTTATTTACTTTACCTTAGTGACTTTTTCCCCCATAATTATTCATGCTGCCTTAATTAATATATACACATACAGCATGATTAGTTGTTAAAGCACCTATTTCATTGTGCACTAGGTATACCTAGTAAATACCTAGCAAAGTGTGGACACAAATGGTTAACTAAGTAGCAGACTTGGTTAGGTTACATAGTTAATACGGTTGAAAAAAGACATAAGTCCATCAAGTTCAACCAAGGGATAGGTGAGGACATGAATCCCAGTAGGAAATGAGACTCCGTTTTCTACACATTTTCATAAGCATTAATGTTATTATTATTAAAGGGGTTGTCCGAGTAATTTTTTTGTTCTTTATATGTTTCTAACTTGTCAGGTATAACAACTTTCCCATATACTTTGTGTTTCCAAAGCTGCTGGTTTCTCAGAGTTGACTCAGGGTCACATGACCTGTGATGTCACCTTATCTCTCTGCTCTGTGATGTTTCGTTCACAAGCCTCAGTTCAGATAAGAGTCTGTACACGAGACGTCACTGGCCACGCCCCCTTTCTTTGCCGGCTCCTGCTATCTGCTTTCTTCCTGGTTTCCTTCAGATAAAACATTAACCCCTTCAGTCAGAACACACTGAGGGCTCAAGGCTTTAGAACAAATAGTAGCTGCAGCAGTGAGAGGAGACAAATGCTGGGCAAGGAGCTATAGAGGAATTGTACAAGAACAGGTAGGGAGAATTTCCTGTGTGTATCAGCAGTGTCATTGTACAGCTGGGACTTGTAGTCCTACACATACAACATGCTGCTGAGTATTCCAGCAGGCAGACATGTCACTCAGCACTTGTATTCATTCCCTTTGCATAGAGGGGGGAGAAGGGGGAGGGGCTGAGATTGTTGTTATTGCATGTAAACAAAGACCAGAAGAGAACCAGGAAAATGAGGAAATATGGATTTTTTTTTTGCCTAAAACTTGCTTAACTTGGTTATATATTGCTGCCCATCAGATTTGAAGTGCTATATATTTTTTTTCATAACTCGGACAACCCCTTTAACGGTATTTTTAAGAATTCATATAAACCCATTTTAAACCTGTCCACTGTTCCTGCTGTGACCACGTCCTGAGGAAGTCTATTCCACAGATTCACAGTTCTTACAGTAAAGAAGCTTTGACGCTTCTGGAGACTGAACTTTTTCTTCTCCAGTCAGAGGCAGTGCCCCTTGTCCTTTTGTCCTTTGACAGAATTTGACATCGAACAGTTTTTCACCGTATTTTTTGTATGGCCCATTTATATATTTGTATAGGTTAATCATGTCCCTCTTAGACATCTCTTCTCAAGACTAAATAAATTCAATTATTTTAATCTTTCTTCATAACTAAGACCCTCCATGCACCTTATCAGTTTAGTCGCTCTCCTCTGTACTTTTCCAGCTGCAGTGCATCCTTTCTATGGACGAACTGAACTGCATATTCCAGATGAGGCCGGAACAACGCTTTGTAAATTGGCAGAATTACATCCCTGCCCTGCGAGTCCATGCCTCGTTTAATGCATGGCAATATCCTGGTAGCCTTAGAAGCAGCTGATTGACATTTTATGCTACAATGCTACGACATTTTATGCTTTTAATCTACGATCTACAAGGACACCCAAATCCTTCTCTATAAGTGACTCCCCCAGTGTTACATCCCCTTGGACATATGATGCACAGAGGTTATTACTACCAAGATACATAACTTTACATTTACCCAGTCACTTGCACCGTCACTCAGAATGTTCAAGTCAGCTTGTAGTTTATGGATGTCTTCCATAAACTGTATAGTACTACATAGCTTAGTGTCATCTGCAAAAATAGAAATGGTGCTATTAATCCCGTCCTCGATATCATTAATAAATTAATTAAATAACAGAGGACACAGCACTGAACCTTGGAGTTCACCTCTTATAACCCGGGACCATTCTGAATAGGAATAATTGACTACAACTTTCTGGACACGGTCCTTCAGCCAGTTTTCAATCCAATTACAGACTATACTATACCTATAGACCTTACTTCACCTATTAAACGTCTATGAGGGACAGTATCAAAAGCCTATGCAAAATCCAGAAACACTACATCCACAGCCGCCCCTCTGTCCAGGCTGCTACTCATCTCCTCATAAAAACAAATCAGGTTAGTCTGACAACTTACATATGTCCTTGGCAAAACCCATGTTGGTTATCACTTATAATATTATTTACAGTCACATACTCCTGTATATAGTCCCTTAAGAGTCCTTCAAACATTTTTCCCACAACAGAAGTTAAACTTACTGGTCTATAATTACCTGTGGAGGACCTAGATCCTTTTTTGAATATGGGCACCATATTCGCCTTGCGCTACAGATTTTTTATAAATTATAAACAGGGGCACAGCAATGACTGAACTGAGCTCTTTAAGCACTCTTGGGTGTATTCCATCTGGACCCGGAGCCTTGTTCACATTTACCTTATTTAACTTATCTTTGACCATATCTACAGTTAGCCAATTGAGTATATCACTGAATGTACTAACAGCCCCAGAACCACAAATATATGCTCCTTTCTCTTATTTTGTATATACAGAGCTAACAAACCCATTTAGTAACTCTGCCTTTTCCTTATCCTCAATGACTAACACGCTTTTACAATGATTTAGGAGACCTACTTGCTCAGACCTTGTTTTTTTAGCATTTATATATTTAAAGAATTTGGGGGAATTTGATTTGCTCTCTTTTGCCACCTGCTGTTCGTTTCGTATTTTTGCTAATTTTATCTCCTTTTTACAGATTTTATTAAGCCCTTTGTAAACTTCAAACGCCTCAGATTTGTATTGTTTAAGTGCCCTTTTTTTGTCTTTTATTACCCTTTTTACAGTAGCTATAAGCCATGGGGGGTTTGATTTTAGCCATTTATAGTTGTTACCTAAAGGAATACATTTTTTAGTGCAATTACTCAATATGGATTTAAAACTCTCCCATTTATCCTCAGTATTATTATGTGACAGTAGCTGCTCCCAGTCTATGCCCTGAAATGCTGCCCTCAACCCAGGGAAATTAGCCTTTTGTTGTCAGAGTGATGAACTGTACTCTCAATCTTAGTTAGATTTAGTTAGCTGAGCAAAGCAAGACAAAAGATCTACATGTGTGTGTTCCTACAAAGCAGGCCCAAAGAGAAGTCTTCTCCAGGAGACTCCAGTTCTGAGACTTAAAAGCTACCATAGAGTTATTGCTGCTATCTGTACTTCAACTCTCATCATCTACTCAGTAAAGAGAGAATTTTATTTATTCTAATAAAACTCAGCCTGGTTACTGCCTTCATCATCCACCAGCCTCTGCTCCTGTACTTCTGCTTTGCACCCTGCCAGCCATTCATAATCAAGGGCACCACAACTACCACCAAGCAAGAGCCCCAGAAAGGTCCAGAGTATGCCCAAAGGGAAGAAAGGGTATGTCCTCCAGTTACTGTGCATGACTTGGGAGTGCCAGAGAGGGAGATTGCCACAGTGAACTGTGAGTACTACTAACACCATTATAGCCACCACCCCTCCTCTCATCCTCCCCTCTGGGTCGCTGAATATCAAATTCTGGGGTAGCAAATATGATTGTCTGGAGGATTATCTGGAGACTTTATTGTGCTAAAAGTGTATATTGTATGGAATTGCTGGCCACATTGTGCTGCTAAAGTGTTTGCGAGTACTGTCACTACCCCCATTTGCTGTAACTGAATTGAGGCCCATGTCAGCTAGTGTGTCAGCCAACCTCTAAAGTTGGCACTGTACCACAATTGCAGAGAAGTTGCTGCAAAATTGTTGAAGGACAACCCCACCAAGTGTAGAAGAACTGCAGAGTACACCACCCCCCCACCCCCCGAGCAGGAACAGAGATGGCCATTCCACCAAGCAAGGTAGAGGTTGTAAGTGTGCTTCGCTCCTGGACGTACACGGCACCACTAGCTGAACCCAATTCTGTGGGAAAGCAGGACCAGAAGAGAAGGAAAATGGCCCCCTACCTGTTCCCAGAAAGTGTCACCAGAAAGAGATACCAGCCCTGTCCATCCTAAGAGATCAAACGCCCTCAGCCGAGAGGGAGCAGAGTACCAATAGCCACAGATTTTGATCTTTTTGGGAACCTCAACATTAAGAGCAGAATCCAGTCAGAAATAAATCCTCCTGACTCATGATAAGGACATTTTCCTTCTGAGGATCCTGAGCCAGAGACCCCTGTGACCATCAGAGAGCACCAGTGCTCTGCAATTCATCTGCCATCTGAAACCTCAGCTCTTGCTGCTGACTTCAGCATAGCGAACCTCGCTTTAGAAGCAACTGCTACAGAGGATCCTAAAGAGGCTATGGATTCCACCCAGGCCTAAACCAAGTAAAGCTCCCAGGTGTCAAGTGAAGTTGACCAACATAGCATGCCCATGACTATGTTTAAAGGGGATCTAACCCACTTATATTCCCTGTGCAAGTTGTTTCCTCTCAGGTTGAAGCAAAAACCTGATGTTACACAAGATTCAAGTGCCAGTACTCAGAGAAAAGTCTGTAATGAACCAGAGCTCTCTGAGAGAAACCTAAAAATGAAGTTATGCCAAGTTTATGCACTGTGTCTACAGAAGAGACTTTAACGTACCTGAGCCGCTCTGAGAAGTTCTTACCATATTTAAGTGTTATACCCAGGGAATGGACTTTAACACACTGAAGACCCCTGTGCCTTATTACTAATTTTTGCACTAGTCATGGACTATTTATTTTGAACCCAAAATAGACTTTGTCCCCATAACAAACAACACTGCTCCTATGTCACCTTACGCCCTCCATTCACTCCTGCATGGCCCCAGGGAGGACCAGAGTGAGGACAGACACCAAGAATCACTACTAGTCATATCAGTGTCACTACTACTCCCATCCTTATAGCACACTCCCCTGCAGGCTGCCTTCTGCAGTAAATATATATAAACCACATTTAAAGGATAAGCCCACTCTTTATCTCTCACATATACAAATATAGTGAAGCAGATCATATATATCCCCTGACCGCTGTCATACCAGTTAAATCTAATATGAGACATAAGATGCTGTTGATGACATCAGCAGCCCAGCGCAAGTGACAAGATGCAGCGAGATACTTGCACAGGCTACTGACAATGATGAAGAAGTCCCATCTCATAGTTGGAATAGGGTTAGGTGAGTACTTAATTTTTACATAGGGGCATAAAATGGACTGTATTACTGAGTGGAGGCAATAAAGAGGACATGTAATAAAAAGGGGGGTGGAATAAAAGAGGCCACTGGGACATAAAAGGGGGCTTCAATATTAAGTAAGGCATTAAAGGGAAAAGTATTACTGAACTGTTTTTAGTAAGGCACAAAGAAGTCATTATTACTGAGTGGAGGCTCAAAGGGGACACTATTAAAGTTTTGGGCACATAGTAGGGTGGGGAATTGGTGGGGATTGGGCAGGAAAAGTGAGGCATCATGTCTGTGTATCAAATTATACACAGACAAGTTGAGGTTGGGAGAAGTCATTATGGTGGCACTGGCTGGATGAAGAAGAAAGGGAAAAAGAACAGCATCATGTTTCACATCAACTGTGTGTCACTGGATGTAACTGTATGGTAATCTCTTATACAGTCTGCAGAGCACTGTTTAGCAGTGATATCTACTGCTACGTATATGGTCATTGTAGGCTGGTAATATTGGTCTTTGTATAGTGTGTTTTATTCAGATACTAGAGGAAAACATTCCATATCTGTCAATCATTAACTTCAATGTTAAGAAAATAGAAAGCTCCCTTCCATCATGTTTGTATTATTTTTGATGGAAGAAAAAGCACTGCAGACAGCACTTTTTCTCAGTCAAAAATAATGGAAACATGAAGGAACTGTGTGAAACTGATCTCAACAGATGGCAAAGGAACATCACTGGACTCTCTTGAAATTTAAACTAAACTGTTACTTTATGTTTTTCTGTTTGATTTTTTCCCCTGTGGAACAGATGAATAAAAAGAATAGCAGCGAGATGATGCGAATTTGAAATCCAACCTGCCCTACCCTTCTTTGCCCAAGAACTTGCCGTAAGGAAGAGTCGGAACACCACAGTACACGTTAGATGGTTAGCGGTCCTGTTAAAATTGGTGAGTTCTGCAAACATTCATGTAATGTGTACAACTACATTTAATCAGTTAATTTGGTAGTACCAGGGGGAAAAAAAGATGAGGGTGACACCCCCCCCCCCCTTCCTGCTCCAACAATCCAGGGCTGAAATCCACACTGATATAACCAGCGTGTCATGGCCGGACAGTGCTGGACTTTTTGTTCAAAATTTGGTAGTACTGACTACAGTATTGCATAGGTGAAATCTTTGGCAATATCTACAAACATTCATTTTTAATGCCACTTGTGACACACCACAAAAGGACTGTTATGTAGGGGTGTGGAACCACAGTGTTAACCAAGCAGATTTGACTTGGAACTACTTCTAAGGGCATTATCTGGCAGTCCCCTGGTTTTAACCCTTAAACCCCTGTATGGGGATCTTTACTTTGCTGCATGGAAACCACAAGGCTACTAACTCCTGGAGTAGTCTCTGCTTAGTTGACTGCTGATCCATGGGGGTCTAGAACCCTTAGGAATCAGGAAAAACCATAGTCGGGACAGGTTGAGGTCGGGGCATGCAGAGCATGTGCATTCTGATTAACAGTCCGAGTTCAGGGAGGGCAGTTTAGGGTCAGCGCAGAGATCAGGCAGAGATGAGTCAAATACCGCAAAACTGTGCTCCGGGAGCTTCATGGCATGGGTTTTCATGGCTGAGCAGTTGCATACAAACCTTTTATTACCAAGCACTATGCCAAGTGTTAGATGGAGTGGTGTTAAGCACGCTGCCACTGGACTCTGGAACAGTGAAAACTCATTCTGTGGAGTGACAAATCACACTTCTCTATTGGCAGTCTGAGTTTGTTGAATACAAGGAGAATGTTACATGCCTGATTACATTGTGCCATCTGCAAAGTTTAGTGGAGGAGGGATAACACTATAGGGTTTTTCGTTAATGGATGGTATAGACACCAGTGAAGGGAAATCTTAATATTTCAGCATACCAAGACATATTGGACATTTATTCTCCCAACTTTGTGGTTATAGTTTAGGGAAGGTCCGTTCTAGCATGACTGTGCCCCAGTACACAAAGCAAAGTCCATAAAGGCATGGTTGGGTGAAACCAAACCTCAACCCTATTGTACACCTTTGGGATGAACTACAATAGCGATTGTGAGCCAAGTCCTCTCATCCATCATCAGGGTCTGACCTAACAAATGCTGTTCTGGATGAATGGGCAAAAATTCCCACAAACACACTCCAAAATCTTGTAGAAGCCTTCAGTCATGTATAGGGATAGTGCAGCCCTGAGCTCAAACCCACTCCACTGTCCCTGCCTACTTGCACAGTCCGTCCTAACTGACGGTGTACAACTAGACGGCAGTCCCTAGCTTACGTATGTGCTGGGGCTTAAAGGGAGGGGAACAATGGGAGAAAACAATAGACAAATACAGAGTCAAAATACGAGCTGAGGTCAGAAGCCGAGAGGTAACGTAGTAAAAAGGGATAACACGAGACGAGGTCAAATACTAGCCATGGTCAGGAGCCAAGAGTTAAGTAGTTGTACGTATCTATGGCCAGCGCCACTTGACCCCCCCTCCAATATATTCAAACATCTGAGCGCTGACTCATTGCGGTCGGCGCTCAGACCCTCCCCTGCATGTTGTCTAGGGGTTGGAGGATGCTGGCCCCGCTGAGGCTGCGTGCGCGGCCGGGTCCTCCCCGCCCCCTCGTCGTCATGGAGACGAGGACACCAGCCACATCCTCGCTCCTGCATAGACGTGGGAGACCGGTGGCGCTGCAGGGAGGGAGCGCGTCACCGGCTCCCCGTTACACCTTCCCAGAACAGTGGGAGCTGCAAAGGCGTTATAAACTCCATATCAATGCCTAAGGATGTAGAATATACTGTCATAAAAGTTTCTGTAGACACGTCCCAATAATTTGGTCATATAGTCTAACTTCAATGGTAAGTGATCATACATGTATCCTGCTGAGCTTTCATGCTTTGCTGCCACCACTATACACTTACAGCACTTTGCCAGAAAGCTTTAATCTATCTAGCGTAATCAACTGTAGTTATAACTAATTTGCATAAGTTAGATAAGGTTCACATCTGCAGTGCTTATGCGTTATTATGTTCCAGTATAGAGAAAACTGAAATGTCGCACACCAACTGTGAAACATAGATCCCATTTGGCAATGGTGCAATAAATGGAGTTTCCATGACTGCCAAACAAAATAATATTATATGCTGTGATATTTTGTCCTGTTTTTGGAATCTAGAAGGGAGGCTCCTAACAGAACCTTCACTTCGGATATGAACACAGCCCACTCCTTCATGTGTAAGGCAAATTTTACAGATATCCAATAATATGTATTTTTGATAAATTGAATAGTTTTTTAAATGTGTTCTCTGGGAATTAAGAAAATAAAATTACTGAAAATATTTAAAGGGGTTGTCTGAGTTATGTAAAAATAATAAATAAATAAAGCACTTTAACTCTAATGGTCTGCAATATATACATAAGCTAAGCAAGTTTTAGGCAAAAACATTTATTTTTTTATTAATTTCCCTACTTCTGTTCTGGCCCTTTACTTACATGCAGCTGCAGAGCTGTGGGGGTGTGTAACAACAATCTCTGAGGTTTTCCTCATGAATATTTATGGGTGTCAACAAGCTGGCTCTCCCCTCCACCTGCTCTGCAAAGGGAGTGAATAAAATAGTTGCCCTGTCTGCAGTGTGACTGCTGGGATACTCATGTTGTATGCGTAGGACTACAAGTCCCAGCTGTACAGTACAATGACATTGCTGATACACACATTGCAGAAGAGTACAGAGCAGAGAACTCCTCCAGTCTTTGTCAGCTCTGGGTTTGCAGGAGTGAGGAGTGAGGGAGGATCCTGTGCCCAGCATTTATCTCCTCAGTGCCTGAAGAAGAAGAAACCCTGCAGCTGCTCAGTTCCTGAGGCTGCAACTCTGAGTCTGTGCTGCTGATGGTAGAAGGGGTTAAAGTCTGCTGAAGAATCCATTGGGACGGGATACACAGGGCAGACAGCTTAGCCAGCAGATCGGCAGTGCAGGGGGCGTGGCTTGTCACTCCAACCAGCACAGCCTTCACAGTGACGTTTTGTGCACAGAAGCAGACCTGCTCCCTCAGGCTTGTGCACAAAATGTCATCAGATCAGGGAAAAAAGCTGACATCACAGGTCATGTGATGCTCAGCTAACTAGGAGAACAGGGCCACTTTAGAGGAAGTAAGGGAATTGGAAACCCCTTACATTTGCTTAGTTAGAAACATACAAAGAATAAAAGAAATAACTTGAACAGCCCCTTTAAATAAAACATTATTATATATTCCCAAATACCTTTCATTAGTTATAGTGGCTAATTTTATCTGGAAAGCAATCATCAGGAGAAATAAAATGGCCACCGTCCTATTAGTACACACAAAACCTGTCCTAATTACACAGCAGGACAAGTTAATTCAAAACACTGAGGTAAAGAGTTCCCTCATCCTCCGCTCTGCTCTGCCTGTCATGGATTATGATCCTGAATACTGCTGAGAAGATCTTCAGTTGAATCTCTGTGGGAATGGAGATCATGAGGAGGCATGAAGTACAGACAGGATGTTGGGATATGGCTAATGAACAGCAGCACTTGTATGCAGTCTCCATTACTACAGCCCCACATTACCGCAGTCTGTCCTGTCCATCCTCTCTTTACTTCATATCTGCTCATACTGTAAACTCCATTCCTACAGAGATTCAGCAGAAGATCATAATAAACTATATTTAGGATCATAATCCCTGACGAGCAGAGACAAGGCTGAGGCAGCTCTTTAGCTCAGTGTTATGAAGTAACTTGTCCTGCTGTGTGTATTTTTGTGTGTAATAATGGGCCAGCGACCATTTTATTTCTCCTAATGATTGCTCCCTAGACAAAACATGCATAACTAATGAAAGGTATTTGAGAATATATTTATAATAAAGCAATATTTAAGTATTTTCATTTTCTTAATTCCCAGAGAACCCCGTTAAGTATTGCAAAAAGTGTATATTAGAGAAAAGCAATCTTGGTAAGCACAGCTTTACATTATTATTAATGCATTACTAGGCCCATTTAGTTGTCACAGTTGGCTGGTAAATTAATTACCATTTTTCCATATAAAACAGTAATTCTACATTGAAATCATCAAGTGGTCAACTGGGTTCCTGAGGAATTCCATATTTTATTTATATGTTAAATCTTTCCGGGTAGAAAAACACATTGACCACCTACCTTGGCAATCTTCTGATGACATAAAATATGCATTTCTTTTGCAGTTGATGATGCAGCCACATGGAAGATGACTCCAATGCTCAGACAAAACAAACAGCGAAGTGGTGGTTGCAGCTAACAATGTTAGAAGAAAACTTAATGTCTCGAATGAGACGTTCTGGAAGCCAACAATGTGCTGAACAGCCATCTGTATCTGAAAGGCAGAAATATCATATAGTAACTATTAACTTCCCAGTTCTATGAATAATAAAACTAAAGTGCATTAGATAAATAACAGTATCAATATTTCCAATATTAAAGGAGTTTTTCTGAGATTCTGATATTGATGGCTTATCCTCAGAAAAGCAGACTACAAAGAACAAAAAAACAATGCAACAGGACTCTGTAAACTCAAATAATAAAGCAAATACAATAGTGCTAATGCTAAGCTCATAAATGCGAGATTCTTGGCAAATACATTTTGTACAAAATTATTTATGTTTGTCTACTGCCCCCAGTAATATCCTTCCACTGCCTCCAGTAATGTTCATTCCTCCACCTTCCCCAGTAATTTCCCCCCAGTAATATCCCTATAGTACCCCCAGTAATTTCCCCCCAGTTTTCACTCACATGTAACACTCTGACAGGGCCTGGCATGAAGTACAGTGACAGTGCCGGGCCCCATCAGAGAGTTCATCACAGCAGCATCACATGTGGTCAGTCCAGCATCTACGTATACCCACTTAGTTAGTGCTAGTAAGGCCGTGCTGGGCTCTAATAGATGCTGGACCGACCACATGTGATGCTGCTCTGATAAGCGCTCTGACAAGAGCCCAGCGTGAAGTACATTGACAGTGCCGGGCCTCATTACTTAAGGGAACCTCCAATAAATACAGGAAGAGCAGGATACTATATAAATCAGAAACTGCATCAAACTGTATAAATAAATAGTAGAAATAAAATAATATATTACATGATTAAACAGAAACAACTAAAAATGGTAACAATTTTCTTTTTTTGCATTACTATAAACTCTTTCATGGTTGTGAGTACATAGGGGGACATTTATCAATTCAGGTGCTACTAAAAAAACATCTCTTGACCCTACCTCTGCTGCCAACAGCCGAGCTGTCTCTAACCTCCTCTTCATCTCTAAACTCCTGGAACGTCTGGTTTACTCTTGCAAAACTCTCTTCTCGACCCCTTGCAATCTGTCTTAATCCCTCTACACTCTACAGAAAATGTCCTTTGCAAAGTGTCTAATAATCTCCTGACAGTGAAAAAGAATGGTAACTACTCTCTACTGTTTCTTCTGGATCTTTCTGCAGCAGTTAATATGGTAGTCTACAAACTTCTCACTATGCTCCACTCTATTGGCCTTAAGGAAACTTCTTTCCCTTAGTTTTCCTCCTATCTCTCTTATCTCTCTGGCCACTCCTTCAGTGTATCATTCGCTGGCTCTACATCTTCTCCTCATCCTCTTGATGTTGGGGTTCCTCAGGGTTCAGTTCTTGGTTCTCTTCTCTTTTCTCTTTACACAGCCCTGATTGGACAGACTATCAGTAGATTTGCTTTTCAGTACCATCTCAATGCTGATGACACTCAACTATTTACTTCATCCTGTGACATCAATCCAGCAGTACTACAAAACACCAGTGACATGTCTAACATCATGTCCTCTCTCTATCTGAACCTGTATCTCTAAAAAACTTCTAGTCTTTCCCCCATCTACTAACGTACCTAAACCAGTTTTTTCAATTTAAGTCAGTGGTACTATCATAACCCCGGGGCAGCATGCTGGGGTTATGTTTGACTCAGATCTTTTCTTTATTTCTCATATTCAATCACTTGCATGATCTTGTCTGCACCTCAAGAACATCTCCAGAATCTGCCCTTTTCTCACGGTGAAACGGTCAAAACTCTAGTGGTTGCTTTGATTCATTTTTGTTTTGACTTTTGTAACTCATTACTAATCAGTCTTCACGTCACTAAACTCTCCACCCCCTACACTGATGGCTCTATTTGTTCCTAGTCACTTCATTGGTTGTCCATCCACCACAGAATATACTGTAGTTCAAATTTCTCACACTCACTCACAAAGCTCTCCACAGTTCTGCACCTTAGGACATATTCCTCCTCATTTCTGTCAACCACCCTACTCAGGCTCTCCATTCTGCCAATGATTTATGATTAACATCCTCCATAATTCGAACTTTACTCGCATTTTTAGGACTTTTCTAGAGCTGCACCAGCTCTCTGGAATGCACTGCCCCAGACAGTCATTCTTCATAATCAAATGCCATCTTCTGACAGTAATCCCTAAACTCAATGGACTAACTCATGCAGCCCCTTCTGCACTTCTCTATTTAGTACAAAGATGGCTGGACCACTTTCCAAAACAATTAATTTTACCTTTTCAACCCCTTTTCCTCATAGATTGTAAGCTCTTGAGAGCAGGGTCATCGCTCCTAGTCTTTCAATTGTAAATTAGCCTGTAATTCTGTGATGTCTATTTTGGTTAGTACATGTACAGTACCCTCTGAACTGTAAAGCACTGTGGAGTATGGTGGCACTATATAAATAAAGATTATTATTATTAAATCAGATACATAAGTTTCTGGGTTTAAAAAGTCACCATGTAGACATTTTTTGCAACATTTGGTTAAATTTTGTGACATTTGGTGAGCCTCGCCACTTTTCAAAGTTGTCTATGTTTAAGGGAGAAAAGTAAGAAAAACCCCTCCATAAAATAAGATGTTGGCTTGAGTAACTGAAAGGGGTTTTGGGAGTAAAATATTGATGACCTATCCAGCCATCATTATCTAACTGGTGGAGGTCTGATTCCAGGCACCCCCACCTTCAGCTGTTTGGAGACGAGGCCATGGCATTGAGTGCTGTGGACTCCTCCTAGGCCAGTGATGTTGCATTTATTGGTCACATGTTCTTTGTACAGCTTAATACCATTCAAGCGAGTGGGCCTCGATTTCAATACCAAACACAGCCTGTATACAATGTACGGCGCTATGCTTGGTAAGTTGTGAGGTGGCCTCTGTGCTCTGATCTCTTCAAACAGCTGAAGGACAGAGTGCCTAGAGTTGGCCCCCAACTAATCTGATACTGATGACCTATACTGTGGCTCCATCATTAATATTGTACTTCTTAGAATCCCCTTGAACTGCACAGAACACATCAAAGATTTACTCTTGATGTTCAGATTTCCACAGACTCATTCCCCAAGCACCACACAAAGTGACTATTATATACAGATGTAGCAGGGCTAAACCTGACTCTGATAACACATGGCACAGTGTTATCTTGGTTGTCTTGTGACAAAAGCCATTGAAATCCATTGAAAGTTAGTTATCTTTTTATTGCCATTCTTTACTTAACGCGATAATCATCAAGTTTAGCTTGGCTGCATCTGTATAGAGAGAAACTAGAGGTATTTTTGTGAAAAGAAAGAAATCTTGACTGTCTTCACCTATCTTGGCTGATCTCACCTAAATTACCCAAATCACATTCATTTTTTAAGGAAGTAGATTAGACCCACCCAAGGGGTGAGGTGACCAAGGGTTTTTTTAATTTAGAAAATGTTACATATGGTACATATTGTTACCTGGCATCCATACTTGTACCATTTGCCACCATTTTACATATGTGCTTGTCCTTGTAGAAGCAGAAGTATGAACTACTAATATTTCTGATTAACGTCACATTATTACGCATTTTATTATTCACAAAATGTTCAACATCATCCAAGGTCTTTTATGCTGAAGCCAGGCTAACGCTGCCTTGTCTCATTAACCCTTGCCTACAACCCCCCCCCCCCCCCCCCCATCTGCTCACATTAGTTTGTATCTCTGCAGCCATCTCTGACAGGAAAGTACTTAATAAAACATATTTTACTCAGTTCACTGCCAGTACAAAGCCTTTGTGACATGTCAAGGTTGCAGAGACACAAAAAAAGCTATAAAGAGCTTTTTACTTTCAAGGAGTGTGTTAGAATAGCATTCCATAAGCATTTAACCCAGTCACGGCGTATATGTCCACCCAACCAGTAGGTTTATCACTATTACTCTATATTCCATATCCTTATAGCAAATATAGTATTGCTTGTGACAGTAGCAGGTCTAAGGCATGCACAAAGAATAATTAAACCATCTGTTACATGATATATGGCCTTTTTATTGACTGAAAGAGCATGCTTTTACCATGATGGGAAGCCAGAGAATGACTTTAGTCAAAGCAAGTATCAGGGAAAAGCGCTTCTGAGCATAGAGCACGGTCAGGCTCCTGCTTCCTCTCACGCTGCTTGTGCAATGCTGGTCATCACCCAGGCTCCTCTTGTACACAGTCTCTGAGCTCACACAATTCTCATTGAAATTCTTCAAGGTTTTTCCAGCAGGATTATCAGGAGACATAGACGATGCGTTGCTGCCCAGAGGTGTATTGGGGGTTAGATAACCTTTAGCAATATCTCTATAATTGAAATATAGTAGCTGTTCCTGGTTATCTGAGCAAAGCAACTGGTGAGTTAGAGGGACCGAGAAGACTGTCAGGACACAAAAACACAAAGAATAAAAAGCAAATAAAAACAACACATAAGAACTGGTGCAGTCTATTAGGCATCCCCAAGAAGTGGCACCGTAAGCACCCCAACCACAAAACGGAAGTGCACTTATTATCAAACTAACAAGCCATGTGCTGACAATTGCCCATGATATCTTAGGAGGCATTTTGGTAGTTTCATAGTTTGCTGGTTTGGTAGCCATGCAGAAGTTATAGGAAATGATTATGCATGCCTTTAAATTGCTTGATATTCCCTGAAACAGGTATAGGAAAGCCGCGGCAGTGCACAGTGGCTGAAAAAGCAGATGATTAGTCCATTGTTTTACCATGAAGATAGACGCAGGTACCACACAAAGTAAATCATCCACACACAAGGAAGCCACTAACATAGACAGCCCAGATCTGTTCTTTATCCTCACCAAGGACACCAGAGAATAAAGGCTGCTCACCAACACAATCAACGTCAGCGTTAGTGTAAGACAAAAAAGAAATCTATTACTAGTCGATGGGGACTTTGGTGTCTCTGTACTTAACCTGGTGCTATTTGCATACAGAAGAGTGGTTGGAACCGACATTGCTTTAGATTGTATATTCTCTTAATATATGAAAAGGTTTACTAAAATTGAAGCATCCATACTACTCCGAGGTTCCTTAAATTTCCTTCTGAAGGCAAGAAATTACCATGTTTCCAAACTTCGCTTTTGTTCCTGAAGCTTCAATGTAGAAAAAGTTCCATTTAAGCTGCAGATTATGTTGTCAAGAAGAGCATTCAGGAACCAAACTGTTGCAAAATGTATTTTGCTTTATAAAAGCTTCCGCAGCTGCAAAGTTCAGAATCCCTGGAGTAACAACAGGGCAAGGAGGCAACATGTCCATCCATTACTGAGACATCCGGCACTACATGAGTAGATTGTTGGGTGAGATGTGGAGAGCCGAGGACCGGATGCAATCAGAGCATGTTTGCTCTGTGAGGATGGTAGTGGAGTGAGATGTTCTTTGAATCAGTCTATTCGAAGCTGCAGGAGGGTGGAGTCTGCTTCCAGCTCTCAATAGGAAGAGAAATAAAAGCACGAGTATGATGTCTGTCATCTTCTCTCAGCAAATTAGTGGAGCTTCTTTGTACACGTTATGTCACTGAATCTTTATATTCATAGTCACTATGCCTGCAACATAAGGCGACTTATGATCATTAAATTTGTTTTATTTCAATGTAAAGGAATGTTTTTAGATAATTGTTTTATTTCAAATATTCCAATTATCACTACTCTAGAAATACATCTTGCAGACTCTTCTGTGAATCACATATCACTTGCCTGGTGCTGTGTATGGGGGGAGAGCAGCTTATAGCATATCTTCCAGTGATTACTGTAATGATCAACAGGTCACATTCTGTGATTTTTAATAGCAGTACTTCCTCCAATATGCAGCTCTGTTTCATAAGCTTGTTTGTTTAGGGTACAAGGGAAAGTAACTGCCTAGTATACCGCCATCTCCAAATAGCTCTGTTGTAATATTGTAGGAATGCATGAATTCATTTTCAACACCCTATATCTAAGCCCACATTACCATATTTTTTCTTTTAGCCCACATTGTAACAGTGTTCTGGTTAAAAACAGAATGCAATGACAATCACATAGACCCATATTTTATTCACATAGAAGATCATAGAACACAGATGATGAAAGTGAGACATTTTACCATTTCATGAAAAGATTAAGTAATTTAGAACTTGAATGCAAAACATCTCAAAAAAGTTGAGACAATGGCAACAAATAGCTGAAAAAGTAAGTGGTAGTAATAAAAAATTTGCTACTAAGTCATATGACTTGGTATAAGCAAAATAATGTTAGAGAGGCAGAGTCTTTCAGAAGCAAATATGGTCAGAAGTTTACCAATCTGCAAAAAAAAACAACTGCGTGTACAAATTGTGGAACAATTTCAGAAAAATGCTCCCCAATGTAAAGTTGTGAAGACTATGAATATGCCATCATCTACAGTATCCGGTAAAATATTATCAACAGATTCACGAATCTGGGAAAATACATTTGCGCAAGAGACGGTCAATATTGGATGCACATGATCTTCAGGCCTTAGGCAGCACTGCATTAAAAACAGGCATGATTCTGGAAATCACTGCATAGGCTCTGGAAAACTTCCAGAGATTATTGTCTACAAACACAGTTCGCCCTGCAATCCACAAATACAAATTAAAGCTATATCATACAAAGAAGAATACATTTGTTAACTTGATCCAGATGGATCAAGGATGAACCTAAAATGCACTCTAACCTTTACAGGTGAACGTAATGCGACTCTCTCTAAACTTTTGAATGCACATGTTCAACTGTTTAACCCTTTCCGGACCAGCGTCGTATATGTACAGTGCTGGTGCGGTGCGGGGACATGACGCCCGCTCGCCCGTGCGGCGGGCGTCATGGCCGGCAAGTCTCTGCTGTTTCTAACAGCAGAGACTTGCCGCTACTTACCGCCATCGGCGGCGTCTTCTTGGCCCTTCTGATGCCGTGATCACACGTGATCGGCATCAGGATGCGTCTAAACCCGGAAGCGTACGCTCCCGGGTGGTGTACAGATGCCCCGAGTGGCCAATCGGGGTGTCTGTACACCATATGAAAACTGTAATCCTCGCTGGTGAGGATTACAGTTTTCAAACTGCAATTCTTATTCTGGCCACTAGATGGCAGGCCAGGATAAGAAATGAGCAATTTTTGGATTTATCTCCATCTAGTAAATCCCTGATTGCTCATAAAGAAAAAAAAACACAATATATTAGCTCATATTTGAGCTTAAAAATAGTCATAAAAAAAATTTTAAAAAAATATATAAAAAATAAAAAATATATAAAAGTTCAAATCACCCCCCTTTCCGTATAATTAAAAAAATAAATACCTAAATAACAATAAATATAGACATCATGGGTATCACCGTGACCGAAAACGCCTGTACTTTTAAAATATAAAAAAAAAATTCCAATACGGCGAATTGTGTGGCGGAAAAAAGCGTCCAAATGGCGATTCGCAGTTTTTTTACGCTTTTTTTTTCTAAAAAAAATTAAATAAAAAGTGATCAAAAAGTCATACACACCCCAGAATGGTATCAATAAAAACTTCAGATCACCCCGCAAAAAATGAGCCCCCATACAGCTCCGTACACATAAAAAAAACAAGCCCTCATACAGCTATGTGAACAGAAAAATAAAAAAGTTATGGCAGTATGAAGGCAAGGAGCGCAAAACAAAAACGCAAAAACGAAAAAACCTCCGGGGGTGAAGGGGTTAATGTTTCAGTACTTTGTGCACAACTTGCTGTTCTCTAACAAGGAGCTTAATGGCAAAATTCACAACAGGTGTTTGATCCATGAATCATGGAGACATAGAAGTGGATGTCCTTTGGCCACATCCCACACTAATGACTGCTTCATTGTGAACAATGCCCTGCAGAACCGGATGGTGAATGCCACATAACTCTAGGCACATTTAAGGGAGGTGAGAGGCACCCAGGTGTCACGTCAGACTATTCAAAACCATTTACATCAGCGTGGTCTGCGTGCTAGACGACTTGCAAGGGTACCTGACCACAGGCGTCATCATCTTGCATGGGCCAGGTAACATCTATGCTAGACAAGGGACCAGTGGGTCTCAGTGCTGTTCACTGATGAAAGTGTATTAACTCTAAGCAGAAATGATGGCAGTCAACAATGCTGGAGACGTCAAGGAGAGTGCTATGCATCAGCCACTGTTGTTGAAACCAGTAGAGATGAGAGAGCACTAAAATGCTCGGGTGCTCGTTATTCGAGTCGAATTTTTCCAGATGCTCGGGTGCTCGTTTCGAATAACGAACCCCATTGAAGTCAACGGGAGACTCAAGCATTTTTTTCAGGGGACCAGAGCTCTGCATAGGGAAGGTTGCGTGAAAACCTAGAAACCTCAGAAAATGATGTAAACACCACGGAAATGGACAGGAAACAGCAGGGGTGGCATGCATGGATGCCTCTGAGGCTGCCTAATCGTACCATTATGCCAAATTCTGGGCAACAGCCTGGTGGTGACCCTCAAGACAATTGTGCTGACCCAGACCAAGATGGGCAAGGCACATGCCCATCACATGTTAGTAAAGCACCAAACTAGGTGCAACGAAGGTCCATCACCGCCTGCAGGTGACACCACTGTCCATGCTGGCACTGCTGTCCTATCCCCCGCCCCACAATGCAAGCATAAGCCTGACACAGCGTGGTGGCACCAACAAGTGACCAAGTTAGATTGAGGTAGCAGGTGAACCACCCACAAATTTACCCTGACACAGCATGGCGGTGAACCCAGAGTGACCAAATGAGACTGAGGTAGCAGGTGAAGCACAACAAATTTTACCCTGACACAGCATGGCGGTGAACCCAGAGTGACTAAGTGAGACTCAGGTAGCAGGTGAAGCACATAAAATTTTACCCTGACACGGAATGGCAGTGAACGTCAGACGCCGCCTGCATGAGATTAGGGATAGAGCTGCTGTCTGTCAGGGAGAGTGTTAGGGCCTCAATTTAGATTTTGGTTAGGCAGGAATCACCAACAAAGAACCCAACAGCCCTTCTAAGGGCTACAAGCACCTTTTTTTTTGGTCTCCTCCTGGCTGCTGCATGAGATTAGGGATAGAGCTGCTGTCTGTCAGGGAGAGTGTTAGGGCCTCAGTTTACATTTTGGTTAGGCAGGAATCATGCTCAAAGAACCCAACAGCCCTTCTAAGGGCTACAACAACCTTTTTTTCTGGCCTCCTCTCAGCTGCTGGCTGGGACTTGTAGTGCAGCTACCGCCATCTTGGCTGAATGCTGTGCACAGCGACTGGTGGCAGAAGGGACAGCACGTGGTCCACACAGACCCAGAAGAAATTGCCCAAAGTCCTCTCAGTACTCATTTTTGCTGTTGCTGTACCTTGGCTTGCTGGGATCTGTAGTGCAGTCTAGGGAATACGTTTTTTTCTCTCATTTATATATATTACAGTCCAGTGAACAATTATGTTGTGTGCTGTACAGTAGCGTCAGTCTAGGGTATACGTTTTTTCTCTCAGTTATATATCCTACAGTGCAGTGCAAAATTCTGTTGTGTGCTGCACGCTAGCCGGAGTCTAGAAAATATAAATTTTTTTCTCTCATTCATATATCCTACAGTGCAGTGCAAAATTCTGTCATGTGCTGCACACTAGCCAGAGTCTAGAAAATATACATTTTTTCTCTCATTCATATATCCTACAGTACAGTGAAAAATTGTGTGGTGTGCGTTACACTAGCGGCAGTCTAGAGAAAACGTTTTTTCTCTCAGATACATTTAATACAGTCCAGTGAAAAATTCTGTGGTGTGTGGTACACTATCCGCAGTCTAGAGAATACGTTTTTGGCCTCAGATATTAATTCAACAGTTTAGTGATTACACAAAATGTTGAACCCAAGGGCTAAGGGTCGAGGATGTGGGCGTCCAAGTGATGTAGGGGGGCAGAGGCCGTGGTCCTGGGCAGGGTGACACAGTACCTACTGATGAGGGAGCAGTGGAACGCCGCAGAGTTTCGCTCCCTAGCTTCATCTCGCAACTTACAAGGTCACGTGGTACACCACTATTGAAACCACAACAGTGTGAACAGGTGATGACGTTGATAGCGGATAATGAGTCCAGTAATTTATCCACCACCCAGTCTTCCACACAGTCCACCCACTTTAGCCAAGGGAGTAGACCTCTGGCTCCTCCAGCTCAACCTCCTTCCCCCCAGCCTGTCCCCCCCCATTGGAAAATATGGATTCAGATCCGGCATACTCACAGGCAGTCTTTTCAGGACCCTACCCAGAGACACAAACCACTGCTCAACAGCAACCTGAGCAGTTGCTCTGTCCCGATGCCCAAAATTTAGAACTTTCGCAGTCTGTGGGTGATGAGAGTGTGGACTTAGTGCAAGTAGTGCGTCAAGAGGTGTCGGATGATGATGAGACACGGTTGTCAGACATTGACGTTGTTGTCAGGGCAGTAAGTCCCAGGGGGGAGCAGAGTGAGGAATCGGAGGAAGAGCAGGTGGATGATGAGGTGACTGACCCGAGCTGGGTTGGTAAGCCTAGTCAAGACAGTGCTTCTGAGGGAGAGGCAAGTGCAGCACCAGAACAGGTTGGAAGAGGCAGAGGGGTGGCCAGAGGGAGAAGCAGGGCCAGAGCAAGTAGATCAGCAACTGTTTCATGGAGTGAAGCTCCCGTGCCGAGGTCTAGATGTTCGCAAGTCTGAAGGTTCTTTAAAGAAAGTGATGATGACCGACGGACTGTGGTGTGCAACCTGTGCCACACCAGGATCAGCAGGGGAGCCACCACTACCAGCCTAACCACTACCAGCATGCCCAGGCATATGAGTGCTAAACACATGATTCAATGGAACCAAGGCCGTTCACCTCCTGCGGGTCACACCACTGCTCCTTCCCCTGTGTCACATGCTGGCTTTGCGAGTCAACCCCCCACCCAGGACCCCGGCACGAGCGCCTCCCGCCCTACAACCACCCGTTCACCTCCAGGATCCTCCACACCCTACACCAATGTGTCCCAGCGCAGCCTTCAGCTGTCTTTGCATCAGACATTGGAGCGCAAGCGCAAATGCATATACAATACCACCCACCCACCCACATTCACAAGCCCCAAACGTCCACATTTTAAAACTGCTGAGCCTGGAGATGCTGCAATATAGACTAGTAGAGACTGAGGCTTTCCGCAACCTGATGGCGGTGGCTGTCCCTCGGTACTTGGTCCCCCACTATTTTTCACGATGTGCCGTCCCAGCCCTACACCAGCACATGTCAGAGAACATCATCCGTGCCCTGACCAATGTGGTTACTGAGAAGGTGCACCTAACCACGGACACATGGACAAGTGCTGGCGGGTCTGACTCTGGGCCCGCTCATGTACTGCCCACACCGAGGATTGCGAGGCCTACCTCGGTCACGGTTTCTCTGACTTATTATGCCTCTTCCTCCAACCCCTCCTCCTCCTCCTCCTCTCAAATACAATCTGTGAGCACGGCGCCTTCAGTCTGTAGCTCTAGGCGCAGCAGCACTTCCGTGGGTAAGCGCCAACAGGCGGTGCTGAAACTGCTGAGCTTAGGTGACAAGAGGCACACCGCCCAAGAGCTGTTACAGGGCATCACAGCACAGTCCGATCTTTAGCTGGCGCCGCTGAAACTCAGACCAGGCATGGTTGTGTGTGACAACGGGCGTAACCTGGTGGCGGCTCTGCAACTCGGCAGACTCACACATGTGCCATTATACACCAATACTATTTCCCAAAGTAACAACAACCCATATAAACACTGCCTATAAAACCTGCCTGGCCCACGTGTTCAATCTTGTGGTTCAGCGGTTCCTCAAGACCTACCCCAATTTGTCTGATTTGCTCACCAAGGTGCGACGCATCTGTGCGCATTTCCGCAAGTCAACCACAGATGCTGCCACTCTCAGGGCAGTGCAACAGCGCTTACAACTGACAGCTCACTGACTGTTGTGCAACGTGCCCACACAATGGAATTCCACATTACACATGTTAGCCAGGGTTTACCAGCAGCGCAGAGCCATTGTAGACTGCCAGATGACAACTTCCACGAGAACTGGTAGTCAGGTTAGTCAGCTTCCTTAAGTCTACAATGAGGAGTGGATGTGGATGTCTGATATCTGTCAGGTGGTAAGCCACTTTGAGGAGTCAACACAGATGGTCAGCGGCGATGCCGCCATTATCAGCATCACCATCCCGCTGCTTTGTCTGCTGAAAAACTCACTTTACGCTTGTCACAGGAGATGGGAGATGGGGGAAGAAGATACGTTGCTTGATAGCCAGACCACCCTCAGGTCTCTTTCTCAGCACGTATTGGAGGAGGAGGAGGAGGAAGAGAAGGAGACTGTTGGCGAGTCTGAAGAGGGTACCTATGCTCATTCCTTCTTATCTGTTGAGCGTGTATGGGCTGAAGAGGAGGAGTTGGAGGAGGAGGAAATGGAGAGTCAGCCTATTGAGGAAAGGGAATTCTTGCGTGTTGGGACTCTTGCGCACATGGCTGACTTCATATTAGGCTGCCTTTCCCGTGACCCTCGCATTTTTGACAACACCGATTACTGGGTGTTCACCCTCCTGGACCCCCGGTACAAGCAGAACTTTTCCACTCTCATTCCTGTAGAAGAGAGGAGTATGAGAGTGAATCAATATCAACAGGCCCTGGTGCACAAGCTGAAACTATCCTTCCCATCTGACACCGCTAGCGGCAGAGGACGTAGTTCTGTGGGCCAACTAGCGGGGGAGAAGAGGGGAGCAGGCAGCTTGTCAAGCACTGGCAGGGGAACACTCTCCAAGGCCTTTGCCAGTTTTATGGCACCCCAGCAAGACTATGTCACCCGTCACCCAGTAGGGGGGAGCTGTTCAGAAAGATGGTGAGGGAGTACCTAGCTGACTATACCAACGTCCTGTGTGATCACTCTGCTCCATACAACTATTGGGTTACAAAGCTGAACACGTTGCCCGAACTGGCGCTGTACGCCTTGGAGGTGCTGGCCTGCCCTGCCGCTAGCGTGTTGTCAGAGTGGGTCTTCAGTGCAGCTGGTGGCATCATCACTGATAAGCATACACGCCTGTCAACTGACAGCGCTGACAGGCTGACGATTATTGAAATTAATAAAGCCTGGATTTCACCGGAATGCAAATCTCCACCGGGGGAAAGCAGCTCAACATGAAGATTCTTTATGTATCCTCTCCTCTCCTCCTCCTCTTCGCACACAAGCGCTGAGCCAACAGGCAATGTTTCTGAGGGCCAACTGGCGCTCTTTACAAACAATGTTTATGGAGGGCCACCTACAGGCCCTCTCTCCAATCAATTTTTTAGGAGGAGTTCACCGCCATGCTGTGTCAGTGTAAAATTTTATGTGCTTCACCTGCTACCTGAGTGTAACTTGGTCACTCTGGGTTCAATGCCATGCTGTGTCAGGGTAAAATTTTATGTGCTTCACCTGCTACTTGAGTGTAAGTTGGTCACTCTGGGTTCACCGCCATGCTGTGTCAGGGTAAAATTTTATGTGCTTCACCTGCTACCTGAGTATAACTTGGTCACTCTGGGTTCACCGCCATGCTGTATCAGTGTAAAATTTTATGTGCTTCACCTGCTACCTGAGTGTAACTTGGTCACTCTGGGTTCACCGCTATGCTGTGTCAGTGTACAATTTTATGTGCTTCACCTGATACCTGAGTGTAACTTGGTCACTCTGGGTTCACCGCCATGCTGTGTCAGTGTAAAATTTTATGTGCTTCACCTGCTACCAGAGTATAACTTGGTCACTCTGGGTTCACCACCATGCTGTGTCAGGGTAAAATTTTATGTGCTTCACCTGCTACCTGAGTGTAACTTGGTCACTCTGGGTTCACCGCCATACTGTGTCAGGGTAAAATTTTATGTGCTTCACCTGCTACCTGAGTGTAAGTTGGTCACTCTGGGTTCACCGCCATGCTGTGTCAGGGTAAAATTTTATGTGCTTCACCTGCTACCTGAGTGTAAGTTGGTCACTCTGGGTTCACCGCCATGCTGTGTCAGGGTAAATTTTTGGGTGGCTCACCTGCTACCTCAACTAACTTGGTCACTTGTTGGTGTCAACACTAGAGTGTGGCTACTATACCGCACACGACAGAATTGTTCACTGCACTGTAGTATATATAACTGAGTGAAAAAAAGGAATTTTTAGACTGCTGCTAATTTAACGCAAACCACTCCATTTTTCACTGGACTGTAGTATATATAACTGAGAAAAAATACGTATTTTATAGACTGATGCTGCTGTATAGCACACTACAGAATTGTTCACTGGACTGTAGTACATATAACTGAGAAAAAAACGTAGTCTTTAAATGGCGGCTATTGTACCGCAAACCACTCCATTTTTCACTGGACTGTAGTACATATAACTGAGAAAATACGTAGTCTTTAAATGGAGGCTATTTTACCGCAAACCACTCCATTTTTCACTGGACTGTAGTACATATAACTGAGAGAAAATACGTATTTTATAGACTGACGCTGCTGTACAGCACACTACAAAATTGT
The DNA here is from genome assembly GCA_900303285.1 of Rhinella marina. NCBI lineage: Eukaryota > Metazoa > Chordata > Amphibia > Anura > Bufonidae > Rhinella > Rhinella marina. Next base: position 52,129 of record ONZH01001811.1, on the reverse strand, counting down.
TCACTGGACTGTAGTATATATAAATGAGAAAATACGTAGTCTTTAAATGGCGGCTATTTTACCGCAAACCACTCCATTTTTCACTGGACTCTAGTACATATAACTAAGAAAATACGTAGTCTTTAAATGGCGGCTATTCTACCGCAAACCACTCAATTTTTCACTGGACTGTAGTACATATAACTGAGAGAAAATACGTATTTTATAGACTGACGCTGCTTTACAGCACACTACAGAATTGTTCACTGGACTGTAGTATATATAAATGAGAGAAAAAACGTAGTCTTTAAATGGCGGCTATTGTACCGCAAACCACTCATTTTTTCACTGGACTGTAGTATATATAACTGGGAGAAAAAATGTAGTCTTTAGACTGCAGCTAATTTAACGCAAACCACTCCATTTTTCACTGGACTGTAGTATATATAACTGAGAGAAAAAACGTAGTCTTTAAATGGCGGCTATTGTACCGCAAACCACTCTATTTTTCACTGGACTGTAGTACATATAACTGAGTGAAAATACGTATTTTATAGACTGACGCTACTGTACAGCACACTACAGACTTTTTCACTGCACTGTAGTATATATAACTGAGAAAAAAAACGTATTCCCTAGACTGACGCTACTGTACAGCACACTACATAATTGTTAACTGGACTGTAGTGTATAGAAATGAGAGAAAAAACGTATTCCCTAGACTGCACTACAGATCCCAGCAAGCCAAGGTACAGTAGCAGCAGCAGCAGCAAAAATGAGTACTGAGAGGACTTTGGGCAATTTCTTTTGGATTTGTGTGGACCACGTGCTGTCCCTTCTGCCACCAGTCGCTGTGCACAGTGTGCAGCCAAAATGGCGGTAGCTGCACTACAAGTCCCAGCCAGCAGCCAGGAGGAGACCAAAAGAAAAAGGTGCTTGTAGCCCTTAGAAGGGCTGTTGGGTTCTTTGAGCATGATTCCTGCCTAACCAACATCTAAATTCAGGCCCTAACACTCTCCCTGACAGACAGCCGCTCTATCCCTAATCTCATGCAGGCGGCGTCTGACGAGAGCAGCGCGGGACCAGATTCTTATATTCCCAGGTCATCTGATCTGGCCAGCCAATCCCTGCTATCGACTTGTAGGGGCCCCACGTGATGCTAGGAGGTACCAAAGACTCTCCTGCATGTTGATTGGCTGAGAAAAGGTGCATAACATGCCGGAAGAGGAAGATGCCATTTCCTCGAGGATCGCGATATGCTCGTCTGAGTATCGAGCATATGCAAATACCCTAATGCTCGAACGAGCACCAAGCTCGGACGAGCATGTTCGCTCATCTCTAGAAACCAGCAATAACCAGTTAATTTTGTCACCTATTAATTTATTGTAGAGATCCTCATTGTACGTACCTATGAAACTGGCTGACCTGTTACATGTGCACTTGGCGGCTAAAGACATCTGGGTGGGTCCCATGTTCATATGTGTTTGCATTGCAGAGAAAAATTAAATTTTAATATATGAAAATGAGCCTCTAGGAGCAATGGGGCATTGCTGTTACACCTAGAGGTTGTGCTCTCTCTGCAACTGCCCTCTGTACTTTGATTGACAGGGCCAGGCAGTAAAAACGTGATCACATCTGCCTGGCCCTGTGAATCAAAGCTCATGTCTCTTAATAACTTTGTTGTATCTTCTGATGTCCAAGTGCCAGACTGAAATCTACTCTAGCCAGAAGTTGAGATAGATTTCAAGTGTAATGTGCGCTTTCTCCTACACACTTTTTGCTACAGACTCGAATTGTTTCACAAAACAGCACATGCAATGAAATTTGTGACTTTTGTGTGCCAGAAAACTGGTGTACAGCCATAATAAATCTCCCCCATACTTCCTTGTAGGCAGGGAGCCTTGTGGCTTAGGAAGCATGAATGTCTAGACTGGTTGCCTTTAAAGAACACAGTATCAAACAACAATGGAAAAGAAATGTCTGCTAAATTAATTGGAAGACTGGCTGTAATTTTTGGATGACTACTCAAGTAGCACATTGTGTTCTGTATTTACTTTTGTACATGTACTCTTGTTATGTGTTCAGGAAGTTCCACTACGCTTATATTGCCAAACATCCTCTTGTAAAAAGTAGGTAAAGTCCACCTAGTCATTACTACAACATCAATAACATTACATTGCTGCATTTTACCCCACAACACTTTAAATGAGCCTGTCACCTTCTATTATCTTATCTCAGTTACTTTTAACGATCTAAAAATATTTATTATTTTTACTTTTTGTCTTGGAAGACCTGTCTCGTCCTCACACAACTGAAACTGCATACTTTTACAGCTGCCTCTTCACTGATTCTGGTGTATTTTTTCTCTTTCAGTTCCCCGTTCGCTCACAATCTGTGTTGTTAGTTTCAGCTCCTGATACAGGTGAATTGTCAGGTGGGCAGAACAGCCAACAATTCGGTGTCAATTGCTAAGGTGATATTCTATAAATATATATATATATATATATATATATATATATACACACATACACACACACACACACCGATATATTAGGAGAGGGTGCAGAAATAAATGCACTACAATTATTCATGTTATGCTGGGTTTAAACAGCCTGATTTTAAGGCTGATTATTGGGGACAAATGTTCCAACGAACGCTCGTTCCTGTCCCACATCTAAAGGTGCAACCGATCACCTGGGTGAAATGTTGTTCATGTAAGCAAGTAAATTATCTTTTGTGGCAGCAGATCCTGCTGTCTGAACAGCACAACCAGTCAGAACTCCACAATCCTTGGTGTGATGCACACGTCCAGGGAGAGCATTCCAATCTATAGAAGTCAAAGTGCACCCTACACAGGACAGAAGGGTTTCCGTCTAAACCCTTTTCAATGAACCTTGGGCCATTTTTTCCACTGTTTCATTGCCAAAGGTTGTTCCTTTAGAGCAGGGGTGCACAACCTTTTCTGGTTGGGGGCCACATTGTCAGCCTGAACCAATTCCAAGGGCCAAAAATAAAAGTTAAAGGAGTATTACCAAATGAAATACCATTTTTATGGCATATTGTACATACAGTATATATCATTAATGTCTAGTTACACTTTTAGTACTCGCATCTAATGAGAGAATACATGAAAGATACATGTGAGCAGCCACAAGACATAGACATACAGTACATGTCTGCTACCAGATGGTGGGGGCCGCTCAGAATGGCATCGAGGGCTGCATGTGGCCCCTGGGCTGCAGGTTGTACACCCCCGCTTTAGAGGGTGGAGTCCTGACCAAGTTTTCACCTCCAGTAGAAGAGTAGATAATCCCAACTAAGACTGGGCCCCCTCTTGCACTGGGCCCCATAGCAGTCGCACGGTCTGCCGCTATGGTAGTTATGCCCCTTGTTGGGAGTAAGTAGGTGTGGGTCTCAGAAGTGAAAACAGCATCTATCAAACTGCTAAAATGTGCTGAACACTTGTTCAGCAACTTTCATCTCCTGATCAGTTAGAAAGAATGAACTGAAGGGCTTAAGGGTCAGGTTTCTGCATGAAGTTTTTGGAAGCCAAAATCAGGAGTGGATTATAAAAGGAGAGAAAGTTATAAAGAACAGATACAACTTCTCCTCATTTTGAATTCACTAGTTTTGGCTTCCAGGAAACATGACCATTTGGCCATACCCTAATTCTACCAAAATCCAACTTCATCTTCCATATGCTACCCAAATCTTCGACACAGCAATATTATTGTAATAAATGTCAATGTCTTTGTGTAGAGACAGTATGCTATAACATAGTATAGCCAGTGTCTTCCCTACTGAGGTCCCAATGAATGCACACTGGAAAATAAAGTAAGACAGCCCAAATCCTAATATATAGCCTTGTTGGGATGCTTTTGGACAAGAAAAGTGTCACGCGCAGGTGTGGCGGGGGGAAACCAAACCAAGCGTAGGAGGGAAAGGAGATTAGGCCTAGAAACTAAGGAAGGAAGATGGACACCTCCTACAGGAAACCCTGGCTCAAATCCTGTCTATCTACCAGTATGAACAGGCCTCAAATGTAGGCAAGTTCATACACAGGAACCTAAACACCGAACTGACCCTATAGGACCCTGGAAACTAATGACATCGAGAGAATGAAATCTACACTCCCCCGAAGATTTGGGATTCTGACAAAAAGAGGGAATGAGGATTTCCTCCTGTCAATGAAACTTTGACACCGCCTTAGGAAGAAAGGAGGTATCAAGGCGAAACACAATCTTATCAGGGAAAATTCTACAAAAAGGCTCAGTTATTTTTAGGGCCTATATTTCTCCTACCCTACGGGCAGATGTGATAGCAATTAGAAATACAGTTTTCAGTGTTAACAAACGAAGATAAGATTGTGAGAGGGGTTCGAAAGGGGACTCAGTAAGGCCTGAAAGAACAATATTCAGATCCCAGGGAGGAACACTGGGTCTCAGTGTACGACGAAGTCTATCTGCTCCCTGAAGAAATCTTATTATCCAGGGGTGATCAGCAATTCTGTGATCAAAGACTGAAACTTAAGGCAGCGATATGAACCCTCAGGGTATTTGGACGAAGACCTTTAGTGAAACCTGCCTGAAGGAAACCTAGCACTGTCTGAATAGAAAAAGACGGGGCTATTTGGGACTCAGAACACCACAGAAAAAAAACGTTTTCAGATTTTTGCATAAATTTTGAGGTAACCTCCTTTCTACTGGCAGTCATGGTATTTATTATGGAATCCGAGAGGCCCCTAGATTTAAGAGTTAACCTCTCAGATTCCATGCTACAAGATGTAAGTTTGTTACCAACGGGTGAAATATCGGGCCCTGGCACAGAAGATCCTGCCTCCAAGGAAGGACCCAAGGGCTGCTCACAGACATAATTTTTAGTAACGGGAACCATGCTTTTTTGGGCCACATGGGAGCGATCAGAATTACTCGAGCCTTGTCTTCTCGAATCTTTTTCAGTACTCTTGGTATTAGTGAGGGAATTCCCAAGTCTGCGAGAGGGCGTCCACTCCGGCATTCCCATCCCCTGGATCCAGGAAGAAGAAGACCGGAAGTTTTGAATTTGTACGATTTGCAAATAGGTCTATAAGAGGACGACCCATTCTCTCACAGATCTGAAGGAACACCTCCATGTGAAGGCTTCATTCCCCTGACAGAAGTTGAACCCGGCTGAGAAAATCCGCTTTCGAATTTAGTTGACCTTTTAAATGGACTGCCAAAAGGGATCTTAGGTGAGCCTCTGCCCAGGAAAAAATATTTCCTGAGATTTGACTCAGGGATTTGCTTCTTGTACCTCCTTGATGATTTATGTATGCAACGACCGAGGTGTTGTCTGATCTTATTTGCACATCTTTGCCGCACAGCAGACCGGACCAACTTTTGAGCGATTCCCGACAATGACAACTGACAATGAGCTCCCCAGCCCCAAAGACTTGCATCTGTAGTTACAATTGTCAGGTCCTTGGAAATACAGGTAACTCCCCTTTAAAGGTGGGAAGGGGATAGCCACCAATTTAGGGAGTGTTTTACTTGATCTGGAATGGGAATGCTTAATTCCAGGGAACTTTGATCCCTGTTTCAACTTTTTAGTACCCATTCCTGATAAATATGGGTGTGAAACTGAGCCCATCTGACAGCAGGAATGCACACTGTCAGAGACCCCAGAAGGGAGATTGCTTCTCTGACGGAGCAGAAGGGGAGGCCTTGAAATTTTGACACCTTGGCGCTTAAGGTCAAGATTTTCTGAGGGGGGAGAAAGGTTTTCTGTTTGACTGAATCCAATAGAACTCCCAGGAATATTACCTGCTGGGAGGGAACTGGATTGGATTTCTCCCAATTTACTATCCAACCCAGATGATATAAGAGTTGGCAAGAGACAAAAAGATTTTGATCTAGCTGGGCCGCAGAGTTTCCGACTATCAATAGATCGTCCAAATACGGGATGATAATTATATTTTGTCTCCGTAATTGGGCGATCACCTCCACCATGACTTTCGTAAATACCCGAGGAGCAGACGTAATTGCGAAGGGGAGAACTCAAAATTGAAAATGATGGAGATCCCCCTTCAGAAATACCGCCATCCTCAGGTACTTCTGATCTGACGAATAAATTAGGATGTGATAATAGCCATCTCTTAGGTCCAGAGATGCCATAAAGTCCCCTTTTTTCAGAAGATTCAGGGTCGAGGACATGGATTCCATCTTGAATTTCTGATACTTGATAAACTTGTTCAGTTTTTTCAAATTTATTATGAGCCGGAACTTCCTGTTGGTTTTTTTTTACCAAGAAGACTGTGGAGTAATAACCTGCTCCTCTTTGTTCTAGAGGAACTGGAATGATGGCATTCATATACAGAAGTTCCCTGATGCCTTTTTTCAGTTCATTCTGTAGAAGAACGGATTTTTGAACTGGAGTAGATACGAAGACATTTTGAGGGGGGGGGGGACAAATGGAATTTTGAATCCCGACTTTATGATATGTAATATCCAGGGATTTGTAGTTATATTTTCCCATTCGTATGTGAAAATTTTAGTCTCCCCCCCACAGTCTGTCTGGCGTCATTGCTTAGAGGATTCTGAAGTTTTGGTGTTAAACAAGAAACCTCTATTTTTTCCCGACTTCTGGTTCTTATTCTTATCCGTTTTTTTCGATTGGAAAAAATTTCCTCTTCTGTACTTACGAAAAGGATATTTTCTCTTCCCTGAAGGAAAACACTTTTTAGTATCTGCCGCCTTCTCTAGGATCTTTTACAGATCCTGACCAAATAGCAATTCCCGATAAAAAGGAATATTGCACAGCTTTAAGGACAAATCTCCAGACCAAGATTTGAGCCAAAAAGCCCTACGAGCAGCAACCGTTAAGGCAGTGGATCTGGCGGATATTCTGACAGATTCAGCCATGGCATCAGATATGAAGTCAACAGTCTTTACTAGTAAAGGGAAGGAATCTTTTAACGAGTCATACGGAGAGATTCAAGTTGGCAAAGCCATTTTTTAAAGATCTGGAAACAGATGTAGCTGCTAGATTTGGCTTGAATAAGGCTGCTGCTGCATCCCAAGATTTTTTATAAGCAGGCATCAACCTTCTTATCTAGGGGTCCTTAAGAGAACCCATGTCCTCAAAGGGCAAGGCATTAACCCCTTTGACCAATTTGGACAAAGAGACATCCACTTTGGGACATCGGGTCAATAATGACTCATCTTCTTCGCTAAAGGGGAGTCTATGTCTTATAGTTTTAGGAATAAAAAGTTTCCTACCTGGGACCTTCTACTCCCGTTTTATTAAAACATGAAGATTTTTATGTACTGGAAAAACTCTTTTTTTTTTGTTTCAGGCCACAAAACATTTAATCATGAACGGATCTATGGATTTTTTAATCTGAAAGATCCATGGTGGCTCTGACGGCTTTAATAAGCTCTTTCGCAGGGGCGGACATACCGCGGTGCAGCCGGTTCGGCTGCACCGGGGCCCGGGACCGGAGGGGGGCCCTTTCTTCCCGGCGGCAGGTAGAGATGAGCGCTTCCATTTTGGAAGCGCTCATCTCTATATTCATCTGTATCGCCGTCCTTAGGACGGCGATACAGATGGATAATGCGGGGCAAGGGAGGGAGAGGCGTGTCCCTTCCCCGTTCCTCTGATAGGCTGCAGGCACTAGGCCTGTAGCCTATCAGAGGCCGGCACAGGCGGCGCGATGACGTCATCGCGCCGCCTGAGCCGTACAGCGCGGGACACAGGCCGGAAGAGGCCTGCATCGCGTCGCTGACAGAGGCAAGGAGGTAAGTATAACTGTTAATTTTTTTTTATTTAAGTTGGCACTCAGTGGGGGCACTATGGGGGAGGAGCACTATGGAGGAGAGGCACTATGGGGGCCACTTTGGAGGGGGAGCACAATGGAGAAGGAACACTATGGGGGCCACTATGGAGGAGGAGCACTATGGGGGGCCACTATGGAGGAGGAGCACTATGGGGGGCCACTATGGAGGAGGAGCACTATGGGGGGCCACTATGGAGAAGGAAAACTATGGGGGCTACTATGGAGGAGGAGCACTATGGGGGGCCACTATGGAGGAGGAGCACTATGGGGGGCCACTATGGAGAAGGAACACTATGGGGGCTACTATGGAGGAGGAGCACTATGGGGGGCCACTATGGAGGGGGAGCACTATGGGGGGCCACTATGGAGGGGGAGCACTATGGGGGGCCACCATGGAGAAGGAACACTATGGGGGGCCACTATGGAGAAGGAACACTATGGGGGCTACTATGGAGGAGGAGCACTATGGGGGGCCACTATGGAGGGGGAGCACTAGGGGGGCCACTATGGAGGGGGAGCACTATGGAGGGGGAGCACTATGGGGGAGGAGCACTATGGGGGGCCACTATGGAGGAGGAGCACTATGGGGGGCCACTATGGAGGAGGAGCATTATGGGGGGCCACTATGGAGGAGGAGCACTATGGGGGGCCACTATGGAGGAGGAGCATTATGGGGGGCCACTATGGAGGAGGAGCACTATGGGGGGCCACTATGGAGGAGCACTATGGGGGGCCACTATGGAGGAGGAGCACTATGGGGGGCCACTATGGAGGGGGAGCATTATGGGGGGCACTCTGGAGGAGGAGGACGACTATGGGGGGCCCTATATATATACTGGCACTATGGAGGGCGAGGATCACTATGGGGGCCCTATCTTATATTCTGGCAGACATGGGGGCACTATGGAGAAGGGGGGGAGAGGAGCACTATTGGGGTCATTGTATAGGGGCACTAAGAGGGTTTTTTGGGTACATAGTAGGGGGCATTGGCACATTATGAGGGCACTATGGGGACATTGGCTGGCCGGGGGCACTAATTATTTCTATTGTTGGGACTATTACTATCAGCTTAGCACAGTTATTTTTGGGGAACATTTTGGTTATAATTTAGTGTCAGGGACACTATTTCCTGGGTGCAGTTATTTTAATTACTGAAGGCGGTAGTATTTGAGGGGGACTGTTTCTGCAGTATAGTTTTGGGGAGCACAGCGGGCACAGTATTGGGGAGTGGCAGGATGAGGAGTTCAAGAAGGTGGAAGAATGATAGAAAAGTAGGAATCTAAGATGTCTATTTGTCAAACTCCACAGAGAGAAGAGATGGCTGGAAGAAATCATCATGGCAGTCTGGTCTGAAAGGAAAAGATGAGGAAAGAGAACATCTACATCTAAGAAGACGTCACTGGATGTAGGAGGTATGTGGACCTGTATTAGGCTACTTTCACATCTGAGTTGGTGATTCTGGCAGGCTGGTCCAGCAGAGAACAGCCTTCTGGAATTCACCGGCTCTGGCACTGCTGGATGCAGACAGAATGCCCGCCGGCCCCATTAACTATAATGGGGTCAGGCAGAGATCCGGCCACAATCTGGCAAAAATGCAGAGAATCAGCAGGACACAAACCTCTGCATGACTGAGTCTGTGTCCGGCCAATTTCTTGCATTCTCTGCCAAATCAGGTGGCCGGAGCGTAGTGCTGCAGGTGTGAAAGTAGCCTTACCCTGTATGTTTTGTATTGCTGTATGTAATGTTAGGACACCATAGGTTAGGTTGAGAATTTGGTTTGGGAACGGCGGGGGGGGGGGGGCCCAAACACATTCCTTGCACAAGGGCCCTCTGCTGTCTGTGTCCGCCCCTGCTCTTTCGTATTATCAGATGAAAACAAATAATGTCTGAACCAGAAGAAGAGGAATCAGAAACTAACATCCTAGATTCCCTTCTTTTCCCTGACCCAGAAGGAGAAGGTTCAGGCGGTGACAACCCTTCCAGGGCTGAACGCATTTAATTTTTTATTACTTCTCTGAGCTCTTCCTTAAGGGAAGGGACAATGTCTTTAGCTATATTGCTAGTACATTTTGGACAGAGTCTACTAGAAGAAGACTCTGTAAGTTTAGAGGCACAAACTGCACATTTTATTATTTTTGCAGAAGCCCTAATTTTATGAGAACTCTCTCTTTCACTCTATAACCATACAATCAAGGAAAGAGGAAGAGAGAAAGGGATAAAATTGTTGAACACACAATTTACATAATAAGATAGAGAATAGTGCATATCCCTCTAACTCACGGCAGAAGGGCCCACAGGGGTCTCCATAGTCTCAGCTCCCTGGTCAGACATCTTCAGGAAGGAAGAAAGACAAAAAGACCGCCAGTATATAGATATCTGTTACTAACAGACCTCAGATCAGCTGGGCTTCCCTGGATGGCGCTCTTTTTTTCAAATTTACTAGGCTCCGCCCCCTGACATCACACGCATGGAGCGTATGCACGCCGGAGAGAAGCCTCGCTCCGATACTATCCCCGGGGGGTCCCTTACCAGAGCCGCAAGAAGGATGGAAAAGGGGAGCCCGACCTCCAACCGGAGGGACTCCATGAGTTTCCAGTGCTGCATGGAACACTCCTGCTGTGCCCGCAGGAGGAAGAAACAGACGTCGGCACGTCCAGGAATCGGCCCGGACAGCTCCAGGTACCCTAGATAGGGGTTGGAACTGCCGCCTGTCCCATGCAGGAGAGCAGGTTTTTTCCATTAAATCCTCCACCCAGTATTGCCCACCTGAGTGGTCTCATAGTAAATGCCATGAGAATGGCCTCTCCCCACCTGGAGGGACAGGAAGACACTGAAGGTAACTGGAGGAGGGCCTACTTTTAAACTTCCTGCCCCCGCCTGGTTGGAGGAGGGTCATCTCTCATGGTATGCCGTTGTGGAGGATGAAATGCAAAAAGGAAACTTATCTTTCAATGAAGAAATGGAGGCTCCAGGATCTCAGCTGAAACCAAACTGCTGCTCACCACCACAACACTGAAGCTATAAACCGCAAGGAATAGTGGGAGAAGAAGCAATAAATAGGGGAGGGACAATTACCACACCAGGAACACCTGAGGGAAAAGGGTGTGGTAAAAACCAACAACAAAAAGGGAAAACATGTCAGATTACACCACGTGTTGCCAATCTGACAGACCTCCTGTTATCTGTCATAGGTATGTCCGTGACAGTACCCCCCCCCCTTCTACGGGTGACCTCCGGGCACCCCGGATCAACTTTGTCTGGATGAGACCTGTGAAAAGCTTTCACCAAACGACTGGCATTCACGTCAGATGCCGGTACCCACGTCCTCTCCTCTGGTCCATAACCCTTCCAGTGAACAAGATATTGAAGAGTTTTACGAAGAACTCGAGAGTCAATAATCTTGGTGATCTGGAATTCCAAACTGCCATCCGCCATGACAGGCGCGGGTGGCAAGGAACATGGCTCCAAAGGTTCAACATATCTTTTTAACAAAGATCTGTGAAATACATTATGAATTTTCAGGGCCTAAGGAAGTTCAAGACGAAATGCTACAGGATTAATAATGGCAGTGATCTTATATGGACTAATAAATCTTGGACCCAACTTCCAAGAAGGAACTTTCAACTTAATGTTTCTTGTGGACAGCCACACAGAATCACCCACTCTTAGGTCCGGACCATTCATATGTTTCCTGTCAGCCACACGTTTGTACTTGTTGCCCATATTTAACAAGTTACTTTGAATTTTACGCCATATAGATGACAATGATGACGAAAAACGTTCTTCCTCAGGGATACCAGAGGTATCTGAACCAGAAAAAGTGCCAAACTGCGGGTGAAACCCATATGCACCAAAAACGGCGACTTGCCAGTGGATTCCTGTATACTATTGTTTATGGCAAACTCTGCCAGAGACAAAAACGAGGACCACTCCTCCTGATTCTCAGAGACAAAACATCTCAAGTAAGTCTCCAGACTCTGATTAGTACGCTCTGTCTGTCCATTCGTCTAAGGGTGAAAAGCAGAGGAAAAAGACAGTGGTACCCCGAGCCGAGTACAGAACGCCTTCCAGAATCTGGACACCAGCTGAGTCCCACGATCAGAGACCACGTTAGTGGGAATGCCATGAAGTTTCACAATGTTGTCAACAAACACTTGTGCAAGGGTTTTAGCATTAGGGAGTCCGGGCAATGCAATAAAGTGCGCCATTTTACTAAACCGATCTACAACCACCAGAATAACTGTCTTTCCAGACAAATTAGGCAGATCAGTGATAAAGTCCATAGACAAGTGAGTCCATTATCTGGACGGGATGGGCAACGGGAGAAGGGGTCCAGAAGGTCGAGTATGTGTCACCTTAGCGCGTGCACAGACATCTCAGGACGACACATAGTCCTCAACACACTTACGCAGCCCTGGCCACCAGAATCTACGAAAGATGAGGTCGACAGTGGACTTACTCCCAGGGTGTCCCGCAAGCACCGTACAGTGATGTTCCTCAAGCACCTTATGACGCAATTCAGATGGAACAAACAACTTCCCAGGGGGGCAACACTCCGGTGCGTCTCCCTGGGCCTCAAACACCTTAGCCTCAAGGTCAGGGTAAAAAGCAGATATCACCACCACTTCAGACAGTATAGGGCTCGGATCTTCAAAATCAGCACCTCCGGGAAAACTATCTGACAAGGCATCCGCCTTGACATTCTTAATCCCAGGACGATACGTGACAATGAAATTGAATCTGGTGAAGAACAAAGACCATCTGGCCTGCCTCGGGTTAAGTCGTTTCGCCGACTCAAGGTAAGCCAGGTTTTTGGGATCTGTGAATACTGTGATTGGGTGAATCGCCCCTTCCAACCAATGACGCCATTCCTCAAAAGCCAACTTAATGGCCAGTAACTCTCTGTTACCCACATTGTAATTTCTCTCCGTAGCAGAGAGTTTTTTCGAGAAAAAGGCACATGGGCGCCATTTACCTGGTGACGGACCCTGTGACAAAACTGCTCCTACCCCTACCTCGGATGTGTCAACCTCTACAATGAAAGGTTGTGACACATCTGGATGCACCAAAATAGGGGCAGAAGAGAAGCACTCCTTCACAGCGGAAAAGGCTCGTAATGCTGCATCAGACCACACTGAGACATTCGTCCCTTTCCTAGTCATGTCAGTTAAGGGTTTAACTATTGTCGAATAGTTCTTCGTGGTTCAATAGATTTTTATTAATTTTGATGACAGATTAAACATCATAGTAACGTCAATACAACGTAACAGACAAATAAAGAAAGACTGTTGAACAAACATTGCACATTTCGTGATAAGTAGTTACAAATGCAATTATAGTAAACAAAGGAGCATATAATACGTAAGCAGCAATGATACAGTAGGCAAAAAAGGGGCTACCACACATTATCTGGTGAAGGGGAGGCATATTTACTTGATAGCCATGGTATCCAACCATTGTGAGTTTTAATCCTGGACCGCAAGGATGGAGCAAAAATGAATTCACAGTGCATGTAAAAGTTCAGCAAACGAGTTATTGCTGTGAAGTCTGGCATATCTGGTATTTTCCAATTTTGGGCAATTACATGTCGCGTAGCAGTCAGAACATGGGCTACTATCCATCTGAATGACGGGGGGATGTTCTCCATACCTATATTCAGTATTGCCATCTCCAGAGACAACTGAAAATTAACCTCCGTGACTTCAGATATCATATCAGCAACCTTGCTCCATAACCCAGCTACAGAGGGGCAGAACCACCACATATGGGATGGCGTACCTCTATAACCACAAGCTCTCCAACACAGTGGAGAATATGTAGGGGAGAAATGAGCTATGCGGTCCGGGGTTAAATACCATCTAAACTGCAGCTTCCTGTTTCTCTCCGCATGATTAATGCATTTCGAGGATTTGACTGCCCAAGCAAGGGCCGTCTTCCACTGCTCTAGGGAAAACTCTTTATTTAGTTCTTGTTCCCAGCACAGCATAAACTTGGATTTACCCAAAATGGAGGCTGGTAATATAGCTGAATAAATGCTAGACAGGCTACCTGTAGATGTAGGTCTACCAGTGAATAGTGAAGAGTTGAGCACACAATGTTTCCTGGTATGCATCCTGTGATTAAGCTTACCTAAAAAGTGTCTAATTTGGAGATATTGGTAAAATACCTTATTAGGAAGGTCATATGTGATATGAAGGGAATCAAATTCTAACAGCTGTCGATTGCTATATAACTGCCCAATAGTTAGCACTCCTCTATCTGTCCAAGCCTTAAGAACCAAGTTTGGAATCAAGTATTCCAGAGCAGCAATGGGAAGATCTAATAAGCTCAGGTTCAAGCAAGTGCCTGCACGGATCAGATATCTCCATGCAAAGACAGTAGCCTGCATTGTGTTTAACATGGTGGGCACCTGTGGAACTCCTAACACAAAGGAAGCTAAGAAACTTTTCAAAGACTGTCTTTTCACAAAGTGCTCTTCAATGAGAATCCATTTTTGAGGAGATACCGGATTCCACCATTCTCTCGCCTGATCGCCCAAACTAGCCAGATAATATTTATGTATGTTAGGTACCCCCAGCCCCCCTCCTTTTAATGGAGGATGTAAAGTGGCCGCCGCTACCCTAGGTCTCTTGTCTCCCCAAATAAATCGTGAAATAACACTCTGAAGTTTCTGTATAAACATCCTTGGGATGTGCAACGGGATGCACCTGAAGTAATACAGAATTTTTGGCAGAATCATCATTTTCACTGTGTTAATCCTTGCGATCCAGGACAGAATTAAGGACGAGTATCTGTGCAGATCTTTCCCAATATCCTCCAATAAAGCCTTCATGTTCATATGAACTACCCTTTTAATAGTAGCTGGTAAAAGGATCCCTAAATACGTAATATGATCCTCTACCCATTGGAAGTTTAGCAGCCGCTGGATTTGGCCACTGGTTTCCGGGGGAACATGAAGCGGAAGTATATTAGATTTAGTTATATTCAGCTTATAGTAAGACACCGCGGAGAACTTCTGTAAGATGCCAGAAGCTTCTTGCAGAGAGCAAAGAGGATCCGTCAGAGTTAGGATAACATCGTCCGCGTAGAGGCCTATAACATGTCTTTGGTCTCCTATCTGGACACCAGAAACTTGGGTAGCGGATCGAAATAATTCAGCCAACGGTTCCATAATTAGGGAGAACACTAAAGGGGACAGTGGGCACCCCTGCCTGGTACCGTTGGTGATGTGGAATGGGGAGGAAAGGAAACCAGAGGCCAAAACTCTTGCAGAAGGGGAGGAGTATAGGCTCATAATTGCAGTCAGGATATTGTCCCTAAAACCAAACTTACTGAGTACTTGTTCCAGAAACCCCCAATGCACTCTGTCAAAAGCTTTCTCCGCGTCTAATGACACTAGAATTGTGGGGTTTCTGGAAAGCTCCGCAACCTTCAATAAATCCAACATACGTCTGGTTCCATCTCTACACTGCCTTTTAGCTACAAAACCAACTTGGTCGGGATTAACCAAAGACGGAAGTACATTATTAATGCGCAAAGCAAGAATCTTAGCAAACATTTTTCTATCAACGTTTAACAGTGATATCGGGCGGAAATTAGCAGGTGTGGTAGCAGGCTTCCCCGGTTTAGGCAGAGTAATTATCGTCGCCGTAAGCATCTCAGGAGGAATACAACTCCCCAACATGAAACCATTAAACATTTTTCCCAGATGAGGGAGCAAAACAGGAGCAAATACCTTATAATAATCAGCCGAATACCCATCCGGCCCTGGCGCTTTATGAAGTTTAGTTGACTTAATTACTCTCTGGATCTCCTCTGAGGTTATAGGGCTATTGAGCTCTGATAGAACCACCGGGGAAAGCAAAGGTAAGTTAATCTCCTGAAGAAATGCAGAGATTGTATTCGAGGTAGGCTGAGGGGCGTCAGGGTCCAGTTTTAGGTTGTACAAGGAAGAGCAGTAATTTGCAAACGCCTCCGCGATTTTTTGCGGGTGGGTTACTACTGAAGAGTCGGCTAGATGGAGAGTATCTATCTTTGCGGCAGCTGCCCTGCGGTTCAATCGCCTGGCTAAAAGAGCACCCGCCCTGTCACCCATGTGGTAGTGGTCAGCTTTAAGTTTCCGCACAGCGTGCTCATGTTTATATAATAACAGCGATCGCAGTTGAATCCTCAAGGATAGAAGCCGCTGATGTGTGAGAGCATCAGAAGAGGTCGTAAATTTAGCCTCTAACATAGATATTTCGGATGTTAGTGAAGCTAATTGATGTTCTCTTTGCCTCTTAAGTCTAGCCACTTCTTGCAACAAAAGACCCCTCATAAATGCCTTATGTGAGCACCATAGGGTGGATATAGGCACATCTTCAGTGTCATTAAATGCAAAAAACTCTCCCATAGCGGCAGTCAGCCTATTGACTCTATCTTTACTTCGTAACAGAAAGGGGTTCAACTTCCAATTTGGCCGGGGTGGGCCAGGAAGACCATTCTCTAGGACAATGTGAACCGGCGCATGGTCGGACCATGTAATGCTCCCAATTCCGGACTCAGAAACCTTAAACAAAAGATCCTTGGAGACTAAAAAATAATCTATGCGTGACTGAGAAAGGTGCACTGTATTGTCCAATAGTTCTTAATAAACTTTCGGTAATAGCTCGTGAACCCCAAAAACCGCATAAGCGCCAAATTTACAGGTCGATCCCAGTCCAATACAGCATGGACTTTCTCTGGATCCATTCGAAAACCTGAAGATGACAGCAGGTATCCTAAGAATTGCACCTCTTGTACAGCAAAAACACATTTCTCTAATTTTGCGTACAATTTGTTATCTCTTAAGATCTGCAACATCACGACTAACGTGATCCTGATGTGTCAGCATATCTGGAGAATAGATTCAAATACACAACTACAAACCCCTCCACAAGGTGATGAAAAATGACATTAAGAAAATGCTGGAAGACAGCAGGAGCATTGGTCAACCCAAAAGGCATGACCAGGTTCTCAAAGTGGCCCTCAGGAGTGTTAAAAGCCATCTTCCATTCATCCCCTTCCTGACTAGATTATATGCCCCCCTTAAGTCCAACTTGGAGAACACCTTGGCATCAACAATCTGGTTAAACAAATCAGGAATCAAAGGAAGCGGGCAAGGATCACGGACAGTAATCCGATTGAGTTCACGGAAATCCAGACATGGCCTAAGAGTTCCGTCTTTTTTCTTTACAAAGAAAAACCCAGCTGCCACTGGAGATTTGGAAGGTCTTATGTGTCCTTTAGCCAAACTCTCAGCAATATATTCTTTCATGGCCGTTCTCTCAGGTCCAGAAAGGTTATACAGCCTAGATTTGGGCAATTTTGCTCTGGGGATAAGATTGATAGGACAATCGTATTCCCGATGTGGGGGTATCCTGACATCCACCTTCAGAAAATACATCAGCGAAATCAGATATAGAAGCGGAAGTGTCTTAGTGGTTACGCAGAAAAAGATGTATTAAGACAATTGTCAATGTCAATTGCCCCAGAATCTGTCTATTATGCCAATCAATGGTTGGATTGTGTTTGCTTAACCACGGTAAACCCAGCACCACAGGAGCAGGAAGACCTTCCTGGTGAAATTCACCCACTCTTAATCTGATATCATGCACCATCTGAGACAAACACTTTTGAGAAAGAGGCGCAGAATCAATAGCAAACACAGAAATCCTCTTCTCCAATGCACTCGGAGACAATCCATGCATACGGACAACCTGAGCATCAATCAGGTTCACCCCTGCCCCGCTGTCAATAAACACCTCAATTCTCACAACCTTTGACTCTAGCGCCACCTCGGCAGTCAGGAGAAAATGGGTACTACAGGATGAAGACAAATGCACATTTTCTGTCTCTCCACCCACTCCTCCAAGAGTGAGATCTGAATTTAACGCCCCCTTTTTTTTTTCTCTTTTAGAGACTGAATGCATGGACATGCGTTGATAAAGTGTCCTTTCTGTCCACAGAAAAAACACACACCCTTTTTATTAGCAGAATGCTTAAAGGTGGAAGCAGGAGTAGCTCCCCCTAACTGCATGGGTTTGTCCCCAGACATCAACCCAGGAGTATCTTCACCCGAAGTGTCATAGGAAGACAATACACTATGTGGTAGTACCTCCTGAGAGCGGGGGTCCCTAGATCTCTCTCTCAGGCGTCTATCCATGCATACAGCAAGAGACATAGCGGCTTCCAAAGACACTGGAGTTTCATGAAAGGCCAAAGTGTCCTTCAGCCTTTCTGAATGACCCTTGACAAAACTGACTACGGAGAGCCGGATCGTTCCATTCGGTAACCGTAGCCCACCTCTGAAACTCAGCGCAATAGATCTTAACAGAGCGCTCACCCTGACGAAGGTCATGTAACTTGGTCTCGACCAGGGAGATGCGATCCGGGTCATCATAGATAAGCCTCAAAGCATTGAAAAATTCATCCACTGACTGGAGAGACTGCGATCCGGTCGGCAGAGAAAAGGCCCATGACTGTGCATCTGCCGTGAGCAACGAGATCACCACACCAACACTCTGTTCCTCATTACCAGATGAATGTGGATGCAACCTAAAGTACAATTTGCACGCCTCACTGAACAAAATAAAGTTATCACGTCCCCCAGAGAATCTATCTGGGAGAGTGACTTTAGGCTCCAGAGAGGCCTGACAACCACCACCCCCGGGACCAACAGCCTGTGGTCTCTGAATCTGGGAGACGGTCGTGCAGAGGTCAGCTACCTCCAAAGACAGCCCCTGTAGCTGCCCGGCAAGTACAGCAATAGGATCCATGGCTGTACAGATACAAACAAAGTGATGGTAATTGGCGGTTTATAATGTCACGTGCAGGTGTGTGGGGGGAAACCAAACCAAGCGTAGGAGGGAAAGGAGATTAGGCCTAGAAACTAAGGCAGGAAGATGGACACCTCCTACGGGAAACCCTGGCTCAAATCCTGTCTATCTACCAGTATGAACAGGTCTTAAATGTAGTCAAGTTCATACACAGGAACCTAAACACCGAACTGACCCTATAGGACCCTGGAAACTAATGACAGGAATGAGTCTACCTGTTCCTCCAAAAGGAAGGACGAACACGAGTCTCCCTAAGGCCTAATAACAAAACAACAGGAGGGAAAAGGAAACTTATCTTTCAATGAAGAAATGGAGGCTCAGGATCTCAGCTGAAACCAAACTGCTGCTCACCACCACAACATAGGAACACCTGAGGGAAATGGGTGTGGTAAAAACCAACAACAAATAGGGAAAACATGTCAGAGTACACCACGTGTTGCCAATCTGACAGACCTCCTGTTATCTGTCATAGGAATGTCCGTGACAAAAAGGCTGCAGATAAGGTAATGTCTTCAATGCAAAAATTGTATCCTTGATATTTTTAAAGGGGCTGTCTCTTTAATTAAATTTTAAATATTAAATTGCTTTGTTGCTACTAATAGTTACTAGATTGTTTTTCTTGGGTACTATCCTCTTTATTGGGACAGACTGGTAAGGTTCCTTATGCCAGAGATGGATATAAAAACTAGGTGATGCAATCTCCACATCAGTGGCTGCCTGAGGCAGTCATTGACATGAGAAGAAAATGATTCAACTGCCTACTACCAGTCGTTTTCTGCTCCATTCATTGATACTGCCAGTAATGTAGCAAGCATAGCATGTACCCAAATTCACATTCCCTTGTTAATAAAAGTATGCTTATAAAAATGAAATGAGGAACTTGTGATCTAGTTCTGCTACAGATTCGTGCAGACATCTACTCAGCTTTAAATCATTCAATAAGAGATAGTCCAGTGGTAAAATGTTATCAAGAGAGACCATGTGGGATTGATGAGCACAGCATAGTCTAACTCTGATTCAGCAAATTGAATAGTGACTTACCATATATCAGCTCAGTGCCGATAGCCTGCCTGCTGATCTTTAACTCTAGTAATGTATGGTAGAACTATAGGCAATAATAGTGTTTACCATTGTTGTCCATAAAAACCAAGAAAACATGATTCCAGTTAGGCTTCAATAATATATAAGAATATATTTCCATGGCTCGACCCCACTGTAGGAAAAGAACAACTAAATTAATGGAAGCAGCAAGTCAGCTGCATGCCAGACATGAAGAGCACCCAACAGATCCCATCACATGAGCACAGCATGGATGATGGAGGAAAGCTCTCTCATTCCACTACGGGGTAAACAGGGGCATTGTTAAAGGGAACCTGTCAGTTCTGAAACACCCTCCAAACTAGAATAAGCGGTGTAAAGTGTAAGTGACGTCAAGTCCGGTTATGTAATTTTTATCTTCATACTCACTTGCATTCTGACTGTGCTCTGACAAACCAGCAGTAAAATGCACTCACTGGACTCCAGTGCTCACTCACATAATAGAGAGGACTCAAACAAGAGTCCTCTCAATGCATGTTACTGCAGGTTTGTGGGAGCACAGCATCAGAATGGAAGTGAGTATGAAGATAAAACTTACATAATCGGATTCAGCATCACTTACACTATACATCTCTTACTCTAGTTCAGGGGGTGTTTCGGAGCTGACAGGTTCCCTTTAACCCAAAATATCTGGGGCTGGGACGCCAGGTGTTTAGTTCAGGACTCCAAACGTAGATTCTGCCACACATACAACTGTATTGCTGTCCTGAGGATGGCAATACAGTTGAATACTCTAGTAGGGCATGGATCCCATCCTGGCTGTTCTCTTTGAGTCCTGTGGCCTGCATTGCAAAAAGTGGGATGAAATGGGAGTCAGGTGCGTATTTGATGTTCCTTTTGTCATTTTGGACTACTTGGGCATTATAACTACCAGGAGCACTATAGGGGAGCATTACAATTACATAAGCACACTATAGGTGGGCAATATAACTACTGGAGGTAATGTGGTGGCATCATTATTATTTTTGACACACCATGGAACACACTACTACTAATGAGGGCAGTCTTGGGGAGCATTATTACTATTGGGGGCACTATAGGGGGTCACAATTACTATTGAGGGTACTCAAGGGTAGGAGAGTTAGGAGCATTATTATTTCACTAATATTTCTGCAGTATAGTACTGCAGGGCATTAGGGAGCACAGCGGGCACAGTATTGGAGGTAGCAGCAGGATAACACTGTTGGGGCTACAGGAGGGGGAAGATAATGGAAAAGTGAAGAACCTAAAATGTATGTGTGGCAAACACTGCAGAGAGAAGATATGGATGAAAGAAGTCATCATGGTGGTCTGGTCCAAATGTAGATGATGAGGAAAGAATGACTACATCAGAAGAGACGTCAGTGGATGTAATAAGTATGTAGTGCTGTATTCTTCTGTATGTTTGGTAGTGCTGAATGTAATGTCTATCCAAATATGGGGGGGGGGGGCGGGTATGGGCATCTAGGGTTGGATGGAGAATTTGGAACATATCAATTTGTGCTTGGAGCCAAGATCCTTTGGGACCCTAGGAACACCCCTGAGGATAAATATATTATTACATGCTGGCCATTCAAATACGTTTGCAAGATCCCCTGTTTTATAATTAGCTGCTGGTGCTCACAGATGTGTATTCGTTAATTAGGCATATGGGCAGGTGTTGTAATAAGAAAATAGTTTTAACATGAATATTCTAGAATTAGAATCATAAACATCAGAAAATTCTAGGATATCATTACTTTAAATGGTTTCAATACCGTGACTTCTGGTCCCCACTGGATCAGAAATGTGACGTGCTGTCTACATGCACATGAATTGCTGCTGGATGGTGAAGTATGCAGAAATGTGTGTATATCCCATTATCCAATTTAATGAAGGACCAATCAGGTCAATTATTAAGATCTGCGTCTTAGATGCCGGTTTTAATAACCCCTGCGCTGGTGCTTGATGCGCCCAAGTTATGTAGAGGGGCTGGCCTTACAGCCTTAAATCTATGACAGCTCCTTTGCTGGCATAAATTTAGATAATTTTCTATGCCAAAAAGTGACATAGAAAATGATAAATGAGACAGGCCTGCCGTTCCGCCCATTCCACACCCCCATTTTTTAGAACTGGTGTACTTGGCATGGAAAGGGAAGAAGTCGCAATTCAGACACAAATCCCCTTTGCGACTGAATCTGCGACAGATATATGCCAAAAAGTGATGTATATCTAATGATAAATGCCCCCCCCAAGTGTCCTTCCTAGATGCTCAACTATCTCACGCAGAGTTGGAGCTTGCACTGAGGGACAGCAGAAATGTTTTTAATTTACAAAGATATTTTATTTCCGTACTTGTTAGATGTATTCCAGGTCTAGATGTGAGTAAATTGCTGCCTTCCATGTATGAGGCAATTGTGATAGGACTACTGAACCAAGATAAGGATGTACAGTTAACAGAATCTTATAGATCAATTTCTCTGCTTTCACTAGATGTTAAAGGGGTTATCCGAGACTACATAACGTCCCTTCATGTGCTGGGCCCCTCACAGTGATTATACTTACCTCGGTCCCCGCTCTCTTCGCCGCTCCTTCGCAGGCATGAAAACATCCGGTGATGGGGGGGAGCAACCAATGGCAGGAGGGGACGAGGCTCGTCCCCGCCCCGCTCTGCAAATGGCTGCTCCCCCCCACCCCCCGACATTGGATGTTTTCATCCCTGCACGGGGAGAAGCAGCAGCAGCAGTACAGGGATAAGGAGTGGCACAGGGAGCGGGAACCGAGGTAAGTATAAACTCCATGAGGGGCCCGGCACATGAAGGGGGCTTTATGTAGTTTTGGATAACCCCTTTAAGCTTCTCACAAAAGGGTCCAACAAATAGGCTATTGAAAATTATCACATCTGTGATACATTCTGATCAAGCTGGCTTCATGCTAAGAATGTCTACAGTGGTAAATTTTGGGATGTTGTATCTTAATATTCAATCATGCCAGAGAAACCGAAGGGAAGATGAACCAAGAACAATGCTAGTGAGTTAAATAGGACTATCACTGGCAATGATTACATGACAATTGAGGATTTAAAAAGAGAGCCAGGCCCCCAGACCAGAACCTAATTGGTCCAGTGACCTGACTCTCCCATAGGTCATACTCCAAACACAAAGGGTAATTGGGCAATTGGGCTGTCATTCATTCAATGGGGGCATGGCTCAGCAGTACATCTCTCCCAGCACATCTATGGTCAAGCTGAGGACCACTGGAGCACGGACAGGTACATTTTTTACACCCAAACTATTGTACCTCCTCCAGCAGTTGGCATCTCCCTACGCTTCTTCCACAACGTCAACACAATATTTAGTAATTGTATGTAGAAAAATGGGATCCCTAGATTAAAACTGGATGCTCTGCAGCAGGATAAGGGTAAGTCTGGCTCTCCCCAATCCATGGTTATATTATCTACCTGCACGGTTACAGCATTTGAGAGGCTGGGATGAAGAAGATATATAGGCTACAACTGGCCAAATTACTCAGAATTTAGTGAAAGATAACAATTAGAGATGAGCGAACGTGCTCGTAACGGGCACTGTACCGCTCGGCTAACCCTGCGGCTGTCTGTGCCCATTCGAGCGCAGGGGAGCCGAGCAGTACAGTGCTCGTTACGAGCACATTCGCTCATCTCTAATAACAATTTACTATCTGCTTTAAAATGCAAATATATACCCAACACACCATGCACAAAATATGGTGGAAAACACAAAATGTATTATACGTGGAGGGATATTCAGAACAAATATTTATCTGGCCAAGTGTGTTACTATTTAAGTTTGGGCAAGTTGGAGGCATGGACCTCCAGATGGCTTATTACATTTCTGAATACTTCTGATATAATTCAAAAATTGGATTTGGTCGCTTCACTGTATTTGTCAAAAAAATTTGCTTTATTCCAAAATAGTCACGAAGTGCGTTAAATTAGGTTTATCCCGGCCTGCAGTTAAACTTTGAAGAGAATGTATCCGGGTGTACATCATTGTGCAGTGCAGCAACATGCATAGCTAGTCCTTTCTGATAGCAAAATAGGTACTGTGCCTCTGAATTGACAGGCGGGTACATCATTGTGCAGACCACCAACACTTCTAGCTAAACCCTAGCTAAAAAAATGCTGCAAGCTGCCGCTTGTGTCCTAATGGCTCGTTAGTGGAAGAAAATAAGGAGTGAAAAAAAAAGGTTCTATTAATCCATTTTTTGACAGTGCAAACACATAGAGAGTAGGCCTGGCTCCTGAATTTGCCTCACAATAAGTGATGGAAATAACTGACCAAATAACAGAAGTGTGAACTCCGCCTTATAGTTCAATGTTAGCGTCAGGTCTAATTCATCGTCATGGACTTTATTGTGCAGTAGTGGCCCCATGACATTGGGAGGGTGTAAGCAGTAAGGCTGTGTTCACATCACTGTTTATTTTCTGTTCTTTTGATCCATCAGAACAACAGCCCAAAAAAAAAAATCCTGTAGTTTGAGCATCCGCCAGTATTTGGTCAGTATTTGATCAGAATTGGTAAGGCAAAAACAGGTATGGGTCCAAAACAGAGATAATGTGATGGAAACATTTCCATGTCTTCTGTGTTTTGGACCCACTCCTGCTTTTGACTTCCAAATCATGATGAAATCCTGATGCAAAATACTGACCATGTTATAGAGGCCTTCTGGACGCTCAAATGACAGGACCCTTTTTTTTTTTTTTGTTTCATTATTTTTCGGCTTTTCTGACTTCCGTTTTGACTTCCGTATTATAGATTCCGTTATTTTCCGTTATAACCATGTTATAACGGAAAACACAAACGGAATCTATAACGCTGATGTGAACCCACCCTAAGCCCTCAGTGTTGATATGGGATTTATAGTTTGAGATTACATGGCAATATAAAGTTCTGCAGGTGAATTCACTTTTATTCACCTCAGCATTCAGTACATGTATTATGTACTCATTAATTGTCATGCTTCCTAGATTCTAATACATAGTATCTCTGTAGGAGACATGATTATATGGCCAAGGGCAAAAACCAAAGCATGTTTTGGAGTGTTCAGCCATTAATCAACTTCCCAGTGATATCTAGGACAATGAAGGACAGTATGCCTCTTGTGTCTTAAAGCTCGAATCATCCTTGATTCATTAGTGATTTTCCTGGTAATTTCTAGGACAATGAAGGACATTATGCCTCTCTTCTGTCTTCAAGTTTGAATCATATTTAATATGTAAGATTTTGATAATAAGCCTAACATTGTCAACTAATTATTTGATTCATCAGCCAGGTCCTTATCCTTTTACCTGCATTTTATCATCCATATTCAACATGAGGCCTTCCTGATAACCTTTTGTAATATAATTTTAGCTAATTGTGTGCTACAGCTAGACCTAGTCTTTATTAACTAACCTGTTCTCTGTACAGTAAAACAACTGAAGCTTGGACAGCATATGGTGGTGCAGTCTAAAGAGAACCTTTCATGCTGACATGGTGTCTGATCTGCAGGCAACGTATGCAGTACTACAAATTGTATATTGTATTGTTATGTTGTGCATTTTACTGTATGTTTCCTGGCTGTTACTATTAGCAAGCAAGTATGGCAAAGTCTGGCAGGAATAGGATTAACCACCCTGTTCCTCCCCTTTTGGTAGGAGTGGGCTGGAGGGGTTGTTGCTCAGAAGCTACTGAGTGGAGAGGAAGCACCTTGCTGTGCTCCTGTTCATGTTACCTAATCTCCAGAGAGAAATACTCCATTTTGTCCTCAAGGGAAGCATTGAGAGTCCAGACAGAAGAGTGTCCTGCCACACCTGCATTTAAATACACTGCTGTAAAGTAAGGGAATACAGCCAAGCCGCTCATCATCAAATAACCACTAGGACAGTATCACCTAAGTGCAGAATTACCACCAACCAACCTGCCTCCATATCCTGGCTTGTGCCAGTGAGGATTTGCACTAAAGCCTGCAGCTACTATATTTATTTAAAGTTCTATGTTGCACTTAACAGATTACATATATTCAACTCTGGCCTTATTCGTCAGTACTATAATTCCATTCCATCCTATTTCAAATGTCCTTTGACCGGCAAATCTTCCAATCACAATCCCTTGCAATTCCAGATGAAGGGTGCGCAAATTTCCAATATTTATTGAAATTCCTGGCAGCGAGGTGCAGATTCACAAGCAGCAATGCAAGCTCCAGACAAATATGATAAGGTGGCTGGAAGAGAAAACCCAGTCAAAGCTATGAGGCCCTTGGCCAATATGTGTTCTCTTTATAGACTTGTCCACTGTATGTCCTTTTAGCTGCACACCCACACCGGACTCTACTGACAGACCGACAGGATTGACTGGAGAGAACTCTAGATAACTAGACTAATCCCAGTGAAATGGAGAGGCAAGCCTGTCTCTATAGACAAAGCTCTGTGGTTTTTAACAAGAACCTGCTGTAATCTCAGCAAAACATGCTTAAAGTTACAGAACAGTATTTCTCTACAAACAAAAGTAAATCAATGCAAATCAGCATAAAGCACTAAAAACATGGTGAGGCATAGTCATTAGCCACTATTAGGGCCAGATTAAGGGTTCCAGGAGTACAGAACACTTCATTCATTGGGGTCCCCACCAGCTAATGTGAGGGGCCCTCCTCCACCACATACTGGAGGACATTTAGTAATGCCTCATTCACACAACCATGTCCGTTTTGCGGAATGCAAATCACAGAACTTCAAAATATGGACACCGGGGGTGTGCACCCCACATGGAGGTGTGGACTCATTGAATTCAATGGGTCCGTGATCCGCAAGATGCGGCCAAATATAAGAACCTAAAATACATGGATGGACACTGTTTTGGAGTAAACCAGGAGGAATCTTCAGTGCAGTCTGCACCATACTGTAGTGTACTTGATCCGCAGAAGGTAGGGAAATGCAGCACACAAAGCGCACAAAATGTTTTCCAAATGTGGACATGCCCCTTTTCATGAGACTCCACCCCCTTCCCTGTATGTCCCAACCTTTTTCATGATGTGTCCTCCATGCCCTGTTACGGGAAAGGTCTCCCCTTTTTCTTGGACCCTCCTGGACTTTGTAAGTTTGTACTATAGATTAGGGCTGGGCAATTCATTAAAAAATAACAGAAATTGAAATACAGCCTGAATAATTGACTTAAAGGGAATCTGTCACCTGGCTAATCACTATTAAACCAAAAGTATATCCTTCTAGCACTTCATACCTTCTTTCTACATGTGGGTCCAAAACAGAGATAATGTGATGGAAATATTTCCATGTCTTCTGCGTTTTGGACCCACTCCTGCTTTTGACTTCCAAATCATGATGAAATCCTGATGCAAAATACTGACCATGTTATAGAGGCCTTCTGGACGCTCAAATGACAGGACCCTTTTTTTTTTTTTTTGTTTCGTTATTTTTCGGCTTTTCTGACAGATCAGAACAACGGAAAAATAAACAGTGATGTCAATACGGCCAATAGTGTCCCGTAGCAGACTAGTGAGGGTGGCAACAGCATGAAAAGTCACAATAGTGGCCCCGTGACAGATTGGTAACCCCTGCACCGCTAGTTGTTTCCTGACAGGTAGGCTCCTGAGTAGTAGACAGTCTAACCTGGGCTCATTTGACTCCAGTTCCGTTATGCTCATTTGCTTCCCGTTATGCAAGACAGAAGACAAAGTCCTTCCATTCTGCATAATGGAAACCAGACAGATTCGTTATGAGTCTCATAGACTTCTATTATGAAGGATCGAAACGGAATGCCTCTAAAGGCTTCCGTTTTGACTTCCGTATTATCGATTCCGTTATTTTCCACTATAACTATGTTATAACGGAAAACACAAACGGAATCCATAACGCTGATGTGAACCCACCCTAAGCCCTGTGTTAATATGGGATTTACAGTTTGTGATTACATGGCAATATAAAGTTCTGCAGGTGAATTCACTTTTATTCACCTCAGCATTCACTACATGTATTATGTACTCATTAATTGTCGTGCTTCCTAGATTCTAATACATAGTATCTCTGTAGGAGACATGATTATATGACCAAGGGCAAAAACCAAAGCATGTTTTGGAGTGTTCAGCCATTAATCAACTTCCCAGTGATATCTAGGACAATGAAGGACAGTATGCCTCTTGTGTCTTAAAAATCGAATCATCCTTGATTCATTAGTGATTTTCCTGGTAATTTCTAGGACAATGAAGGACATTATGCCTCTCTTCTGTCTTCAAGTTTGACTCATATTTAATATGTAAGATTTTGCTAATAAGCCTAACATTGTCAACTAATTATTTGATTCATCAGCCAGGTCCTTATCCTTTTACCTGCATTTTCTCATCCATATTCAACATGAGGCCTTCCTGATAACCTTTTGTAATATAATTTATGCGTCATTGATGCTGAAGGGAAGGGGCGGGGTTATCAGCTGCTAGAGATGGCAGGGAGGAGGGCCGCAACAGTATTGTTGGGAGTGTGTTGTATGAGAGGCATGCTTACACTCTGCAAGAGGGCGGGCCATCTATAATACTATAGATTAGGGCTGGGCAATTCATTAAAAAAATAACAGAAATTGAAATGCAGCCTGAATAATTGACTTAAAGGGAATCTGTCACCTGGATAATCGCTATTAAACCAAAAGTATGTCCTTCTAGCACTTCATACCTACTTTCCACATGTGTTTTTCTTTCCTTGCAGCTCGCCTTTTATCTCCAGAAAATCCACTTTGATCCATATGCTAATAAACCATTAAGGTGCCCAGAGGGGCGTTATTTTTATTCCAAGGAGCCAGGAACGCCCCCATTGAGCGCCCAGGCCCGCGCTCTTGCAGAGCCTAAGCACGCCTCTCCTTCACTCATACAACACACTCCCAACAACGCCGTTGCTGCCATCCTCCTTGCCATCTATAGTAGCCGATAACTCCGCCCTTTCCCTGCGCCGAAAATGTTACTGGGCCTGGCGCATGCCCAGTGAAACAGTTGAGGCTGATGCGCTCAGATGGATCAGAAGAGCGTGGGCAGTGTTCAGCACTGCCTGATTGAGATGCATCATTGATGCTGAAGGGAAGGGGCGGGGTTATCTGCTGCTAGAGATGGCAGGGAGGAGGGCCGCAACAGCATTGTTGGGAGTGTGTTGCATGAGTGAAGGAGAGGCATGCTTAGACTCTGCAAGAGGGCGGGCCTAGGTGCTCAATTCCTGGGCTCCTTGGAATGAAAACAACACCCCTCCGGGCACCTTAATGGATTATTAGCATATAGATCAAAGTGGATTTTCTGGCGATAAAAGGTGAGCTGCAATGAAAGAAAAACACATGTGGAAAGAAGGTATGACATGCTAGAAGGACATACTTTTGGTTTAATAGCGATTAGACAGATTCCCTTTAATCTTGCCCATATCAATTATTTTAATTATTCAGGTTATACCCAGCGCTGCTCTACTCTGAGTCTCCCTTCCCTTGCTCTTTAGATATTTGTGTCAGGCTTCTCCACTAACTTCAACTGTGTCCACCTCCGCCCCCTGCTCCAACTGTGTCCACCTCCGCCCCCTGCTCCAACTGTGTCCACCTCCCCCCACTGCTCCACTTGCATCCACTCCCCCCCCTCTCCAACTGCGGCCACCTCCTCTCACCGCTTCAACCGTTTACAATGAACTACAAAGGCAAAAAAACAAAAACTAACTAATAGTTAATCATAATCGATGTAAAATATTCAATTAATCTCAATTTTGATCATAATGGCCAAGCTCTACTATAGATCTAATAACAGGCAAGAAAATATAATAATCAGCCCTCTGCAAAGTAGATGGCGGGGTAAAAAATATATATCAAGAGTAATACCCACTCCGCCACCTGCAGCTGAACGGCTCAAATGAAAATCACAGAACAAACTCCCAACCGGACAAATCACTTACAATGTCTATAAAAAGACAAATGGAGTCACTGATGTACTATAAATGAAAAAGTATGAAAAATCTTTATTTAACACATAAAAGGGTTAAAAATGTTGTAAAGAGAGGGTGACAGTGCAAAAAGAACACCATCCCTGGCCCATACATGGAAATATAATAGTACAGTAATAAAAAATGAGCTGTAGTCATACATAACAATACATGACAAAACAATAAGCATATCAAAAGGGTCCCACATAATACTATGATGAAGCATATGATACCACAGTGGTGACTTATATGGGGTCAGATATATGTGACAAGTAGCTACGCTAATAACAAAATGCCATAATGGCTAAACAATATAGGTGCTAATATATAGTCACATATAGCTGAACACCGCAAATATGATGTTAAACAAGGCCTACAGTGGGAAATCTCTCAATAAAATAACCGCTGTTCATGCTCATCATAAAGAGAGTAATGTAATGCATTTGCAAGCAAACACTCACCAGACAAGATAAGGACCAAATAGAGGGCCAGGGAGGGCGTTACCCCGACGCGCGTTTCGGCGTGTCTTCAATATAATAACTTCTACATATATACCTACTCACAAACACTCACTAGATGCATAAATTAATTATAGACCATATGTAGTCATATGCATGAACCACAAGCTCACTATGCACTGAGAGAAGGGAAAAAATGTACAGTGCATAACAACGTTTGCAGCATTTTTTACACCCCCCCAAATGCAGGTTTTACTATTCATCTGGGTGGGCTCACAAGAGCATTAACACTTTCATGTGCGCTGATCGCACATGATGTGCTATGCCAGGCTTTAGCAGAGTGGGCACAGGCAGAGGACTGATGTGCAACGCTGAGCTCCTGTCCTGCTCCCACTCTTTCTGCTCTGCTAAAGCCTTGCATAGTGCAGGGTCTAGCAGAGTGAAGCAAGCGGGCGGGTGCCAGGCAGGAACTCAGCATTTTTGCTCAGCATTTCAGTTATTTCCATGTTCCATCAACAGCTATCTTTGTTCCCACCCCCACTCACTTTACTATTTGCCTGCTACGTTCATTGCTACTGACAAAAGAAGAAACCTTGAACTACTGTAGTCAACATTGTTTTAGCAAGTTAATTGCAATTGAATATACACAGTAGAGTCACATTATTATAATCACTTTCTACTTTTGACGGCAGCGTTTAGCTCACCTGTTGTGAGCTGGCCTGGTGTGTATGCAAGATGTGCGATAAGCAGTCTGCACACATATCCCTCAATGTTTTCATGGGTAAAAAGGGCAATTTATCAGAGTTGCAAAACGGGATGTTTATTGACTTTTAGGCCAATGGTGGTGGTATTTATGAAACTGTGCAGTTTGTGAACTGTTCGCATGCTGCTGTGGTGAAAGAATATTTTGAGTGGACACATGGCACCATTACAAAAAAGTGACATGGAAACTGCTGAGCATTTCTCGTCAGTGGTGAATGTTGGCTACAAAAGTGTGCAAGGGCAGACCAACATGTTACAGTGGAGCAGCTCATTGCCAAAATGAATCAGGGGGCTACCAGATGTGTGCCTAAAACAACAGTTCAGCAAACCCTGTGTATGGGGCTCCGAAGCAGATGGATGGTCACTGCACCTCGGCTAACAAAGTTTCATCAGCAGAAAAGGCTTCAATTTTCATGACAGTATCAGAATTAGACCTCCACTTATTGTCAAAGGGTTGCCTTCTCCAATAAATCACGTTTTCTGCTTTATTGAATCAATGGACATTGGTGTGTGAGGTGAGAAACCTCAGAGAACAAACACCTTGCAAACATTGCTGGAAGAACACAAGCTGGTGGTGGCAGTATTATGGTCTGGGGAATGTTTTTGTGGCCTTATCTGGGCCCACTCATCGACATGGACAGGAACTTTCAACTGATTTGTGTATGAATCCATCCTTCTAGATCACATCCACCTATACATGCTGATTGTGTTCCCAAGGAAGTATAGGATCTTCCAGCAAGACAGTGCAACTTGGCACATGGCTAGAAATGTCCGACAGTGGTTTGAAGAGCATAACCAAGACTTCCAAGTACTAAAAGACTTCCAAGTACTACCCTTGCCACCTAATTCCCCAGACTTGAACCTAATTGAGAATCTGCTGGACCAACTCGATCATCGTGTTCATTCTGTGGATCCTCCCCTATGCACCCTCCAGCTGCTGTGAGATGCATTGCAGTCAACATGACTCCAGATTTCTGTGACAACCCACCAGGACCTTATGGAGTCACTCCCAGCCTGTCTAGCTGTTGTCCGTGCTGCACACGCCATTTTCTCTGGATATTAGCTGGCCATAATAATGTGACTCAATTATGTATTATAAGCTATACAATATGCTTTTTACAGTGCATACTTTCTGCATAAATCAGAAGAACATGTGGCTATAAGATACTTTTTAAATGTTGTCACTCAAAAAAATAAATGTGTATGTGTAGTATGAAAATTACAGAGCCTGGGAGGAGAAGTAAGCTGAATTAGTATCACTCCCTCTGTGCCCATGCTGAGACTCATGCTATGAGGGGGGAAAGGGAACAGCAGTCTATTTGGCTCAATGGACATTGCTCTGACAACATACCGGGAACAGTCCATCTACTCAGTAAGCATGGAGAGAAAAAGCACATTTACAGAAATGATATAGATGGAATTAAAATGGCCTTACATCTAGTATCTACAGTTGTTGATTTTTATTTTTTGACAACAGGTATGCTTGTAAGTCATTGTCAGTAATAACAACCATTTCCCTATCACAGATGTACCAGTTATAGTTGGGGAAAAACATGAAAGAGATCTGGCAACCAGGTCAAAGGTGATCAAGACATATGGGCAATCAGATGCTGCTAAACATAGGGAAATGTGGCGTATAGGGTAGTTTTATTTTATAAAAGAGGTGAAACTTTAATCACTTTCCTCTGCCTAATCAAACCACTTGTTGTCCCCACCACCTGAATTTTAACTGTATTCATATTATGGAGACATAATTGTACTAAGCACTTGCATCACACACATTAATGAATTTCAATAAAATTTGCACATTTTTTATTATTATTCTGGTTAAAGATGTTTTCCAGGATTTTGATACCGATGACTTATCCTCAGGATAGTGTAATTATAAAGTATGAGAGCAGCACTTGGCCTAAGACTGCCTCAGAGATGCAACAGCACGTCCAGGACCTTCCATCCAATCGGTCCTCCAAACAATTCAATATCCACAAAAAGACGGCAGCATCTCCTTCCAAAAAGGATTTTCTTTTATTCAAGTGGGTTCCATAAAAAGTACAAGTGTGGCCATAGAAGAGGCCAATGCAATGTTTCGGCTAGTATCTAGTCTTTCTCAAGCATAATACAGAGTGTAAACTTCAAACTTAAATAGTCTACATAGCTCCTCCTCAAACAACGTATCACCAACTACAGTGTTCAATTAATTATGCCTAAAATTAGGTTCGAACTTTCCACGGCCGGCCAGTGGATGTTTTTGGGGATGTATTTTGTGCTGCTGACGGTATTTTATGATGGACTGTGGTATTTGGCTCTGTTGGGGTGGTATAATGTGCCACAATATGGTATTGCTGGCCCTGCCTTCCATCAATTTGGACCAGAGTACAAAACAGGGCCACTTTTAGTATTTTTTTCAGGACCACTTTAGGTTCCCAGTCCGCTCCTGCATGTAAGGTGGGCCAAATTAATCAATGTCATATATTACAAATATTCTATATTGTACCACAAGATCTAAAATTGAGGGGAGGAGTCAATTGAATCCTTATCTATCATATGGGACATGCACTTTGGGTTACAGTCTATCCATGACCCCCACATTAAATTCTATATTCACGTGAGTGGTCACGTGATTGGATGATGCGAGGGGATGAATTATCCATGTCAGTGTGAGGAGGACGGGATTTCCTGTATATGCATAGTGAGCAATGGAAAACGTCGAGGAGACGTGCACATGGGGATTGGAGTCTGTTTGGTGACCCCCACAGGTGTTCTATGACGCTTTCATCTGTGATAGGTGAGTGGGAGTGATCACGATGGAGTTAGTTTCCCACATTGGTGGAAAGTTTGAACCTAATTTTAGGCATAATTAATTAAACACTGTGGTTGGTGATACGTTGTTTGAGGAGGAGCTATGTAGACTATTTAAGGTTGAAGTTTACACTCTGTATTATGCTTGAGAAAGGCTAGATACTAGCCAAAACGTTGCATTGGCCTCTTCTATGGTCGCACTTGTACTTTTTATGGAACCCACTTGAATAAAAGAAAAGCCTTTTTGAAAGGAGATGCTGCCGTCTTTTTGTGGATATTGAATTATCCTCAGGATAGGTCATCACTATTTGATCAGTGGGAGTCTGACACCCGGGACCACCGCCAATCAGCTTTTTGAGATTGCTGCTGTGCTTGTGTGAGTGCCGTAGCCTTCTCGCAGCTTACCATGCACAGTGCCGTACAGTGTATAGAGGTTGTGCTTGGTATTACAGTTGAGCCCTATTCACTTCAATGGGGCTCAGTGCGATGCTAAGCACAGCTGCTATACAATGTATGGCACTGTGCATGGTACGCTGCGAGAAGGCCATGGCACTCAAACGAGCACCACTGTTTTCTCAAACAGCTAATTAGTGTCTTGTAGTTCTCACCTCACTATGGTGCAGTGCCTCTACCCGAATCTTGCTTGGAGTTCTTCGAGAATGTAGGAGGGTAATGGTCTACTGCCAGGGGTCGACACAGGAAATGCCCACCTAAACTCAGTACACCCTCACAAGGGATAAGGATAAAGCAACCTGGCAGATTTATAACACATAAACAGTAGAGAGTCATGGAGGAGGACTGCAATTATAGATCAAGTGGAAAGTAAAGTTACATGGCACAGTACAGGTACACTCTGCATTAAATCACACCGCTAGTGGTAGGAAATGGGATATATATGCCAGACCGGGTTAGGCTAACAATATACAACAGTTAAACACTATAACAAGTTTAACAAAAGGGCTAACTGCAATAACCCAGAGCAGGGGATATCTGCAAATGGTTTGTTATTTAATGTTATGTAATGTATTGTTATGTATTGTCATGTTATGTATTATGTCCCGTATAGCTATGTATAGATGGCACCGCTAGAGTTAATAATCCTGGCTTGGTCCTTGTAAGAAGCTATGTGGTGGTTGGCTCCACCCCTAGCTGGAAGAAGAGTGAGAGTTCAGAGAGAGAGAGGAAGTCCATGTGCCCTCTCTTCTCAGGCCCAAAAAGCTTTACAGACTAACTGATCTCTGCATAATCTACAGAAAGAGAAAAAAGGAGGACAGAAGATCACTGATGACGTCACTGCAAGCAGCCAGCGTAAACACATGGTGGCGTCTTCACGCTTGCCACAGGTCCTTTGGCGGGTTTTCTTCCATGAAGACTGGAGTGGACGGCCTCTCCACGACCAAGAGGACGATTATTTTTTTTTTTTTTAACCCCAGATTAACCCCCTGAGAACCTGAATGCAAGTGATGCTGCGATCACTGAGGGGTTAAATGATGTGTTAGCATGATCGTCGTTCCCAGTTTTGGCAAAGCTGCAGAATCAAATTTTTCAAAACTTCGCTTATCTCTAGGTATCTCCAAGCATTTCCTCAGTGTCGAGACTGTACCAGTAAAGAGAGACCAGTGGGAACCCGTAAGCATTGGAACGGGAGCAGATCAGTGAGGATGAGTATTGATTTTTTTTTTATGTTTTCACACCACCCTGTACACTTTACAAAATGGACACTGCCTTTACAAGAATTTTCAAAATCTGATTTCATTTATATCCATTTGACTGTCAAAACTCCATTATTGACCTTTAGTATTCAGCATAATCAATTCTGACATCTAAAAAACATTGACATAAAGTTAAATACATAACTGGTATATTCATTGTAGTGATTTGTCTTAATACTGTAGACACATATTTTAATGCATTCAATATAATCATTCTAGATACAGGACCTGGAGGGCAGGACTCCTCATCAAATTCGATCAGCATCAACATGTGGTTCCAGGGGATTTAATTAGTAGCCTACAAGGCTCTGCTTCTTCTTGTAATTGATGCGTGTATGAAATCAGGCCTTGCAAATCCAGTCACTTACAGGAAAGCAAAGTCATACTACTGTAATGAGTAATGGGAACAGGATTATATAAAATTCAGATTGTTTTTTGTAAAGTTACTTAAAATGAGATCTAGGTTGATCGACTCTGCCTAGTTACTAGTGTTGAGCAAATTAAAGTATCTGAAGTGGACTTAGAACCGAATTTCAGGGAAAATTTGATTCGCCACAAAGCCTAATTTCCTCATGCTTCATGGTAACTAATCAATTTTCCCTGAAATGGGGGAAAAAAAAAATTAAACTCACCTCATCGCGAAATTGCGCGTGCGGGGATGTATGACATCACAATGCCAGGCAGCTTGATGATGTGATGATCTTCAATCAAGATGGACGCGGCGACCTCTATGCAATCAAATGGTTGCAGTGAGTATTTTTCTTTCTTTCTGGATTAACTCTGAAAGCCACAATGTGCATCTCACATACCGTGATCAGCAATAAACGTTGCATCTGAGGGGTTCAATGACGGGGTGGCACAATCACCATTCCCTGCCATTGCACCCGCTAATTACAAAGTAATGCGTTTCATGACAAAGTACTTTGCCACAAAGCACATTTTTTTGTAAAATTCGCCGAACCAGCCGAACCGAATTTTCAAGAACTTCGCTCATTTCTACTATTTGCTAAAAATGCAATACATTAAAACTGAAAGAAAACGCATACAATTTATTGACTAATTACAATTTAAAGGGGTTGTCCCACCAAAAATATTCTGTATATGAGTACATTTGTAATTGCATGTAATTAAAAATATTGCATAGCCACTGAGTTATTCAATAAAATGTATCCATATAGCGCCACCTGCTGTTTGTTTTTAGTTTTTTCTCTGTCCACCTTAAAGGGGTTGTCCAAGTTATGAAAAAAATATATAGCACTGTAAATCTGATGGGCAGCAATATATAACTAAGTTCAGCAAGTTTTAGGCAAAAAAAAAATCTATATTTCCTCATTTTCCTGGTTCTCTTCTGGCCTTTGTTTACATGCAATAACAACAATCTCAGCCCCTCCCCCCTTCTCTGCAAAGGCTGTGAATACAAGTGCTGAGTGACATGTCTGCCTGCTGGAATACTCAGCAGCATGTTGTATGTGTAGGACTACAAGTCCCAGCTGTACAATGACACTGCTGATACACACAGGAAATTCTCCCTACCTGTTCTTGTACAATACAATTCCTCTATAGCTCCTTGCCCAGCATTTGTCTCCTCTCACTGCTGCAACTACTATTTGTTGTAAAGCCTTGAGCCCTCAGTGTGTTCTGGCTGAAGGGGTTAATGTTTTATCTGAAGGAATCCAGGGAGAGAGCAGATAGCAGGAGCCCGGCAAATAAAGGGGGCGTGGCCAGTGACGTCTCGTGTACAGACTGTTATCTGAACTCTGAGGCTTGTGCACAAAACATCACAGACCAGGGAGATAAGCTGACATCACAGGTCATGTGACCGTCAGTCAACTCTGAGAAACCAGCAGCTTTAGAAACACAAAGTATATGGTAAAGTTGTTATACCTGACAAGTTAGAAACATACAAAGAACAAAAAAATAACTCGGACAACCCCTTTAAGGTAAAACAAACTAATATACATTGATGAATAGACATAATGATTACTAATGATGTGACTGTAAATAGTGATGATTGCTTCTATGGTACTAAAACAATTAGGTAAAACTGATTCAGAACAGTTACCAACACAGGTGGACACTTATGTTCAGTCTTGCTTCCATCTGTGCTCCAGAGGGTATGCAAAGGAAGCATGGTGTGTAGAGATGGCTGTCCCTGAAGTTGGAATGTCTTCTCTGCTTCTCAAAGGAGATACTGAGTAAGCAATAAGAGAGTCAGACAGCATTACTGTAATTGTGCTTACTGATCATCTGCTCTAGGAAGAATGGAAGATGTTTTCAGCTTCAGAAACAACCAGCGCACCACATGATGAAATCACTTTACAAAAAGAATAAGAACAGAGAGAGAGAGGCAAGACTAAGTATGTGTGTCCACCTCGACACGTCTACTAAGGTGGACACAGAAAGGCTGTTCAATAAAACAGCAGGTAGTACTATACTATCACTATTCTTGGAACTTCTGTGAATGTAAGCCTTTTTTATGAATATAAAAAATGGTTATACTAATGGTCTGGATTTTATTATAAACAATATTCTTTGTGGGTATACACCTTTAAAAAGAACCTGTCAGGACGTGTATGCTGCCCTCTCTGAGGGTAACATGCTGATTTCAGCCCAATTTTTTTCTGCAATCAGTATGTGTATTTGTGAACAAAGAAACTGTGAGTTTAGCCAGAATACACACCCTGATTGTACAAGAAAACTTAAAGTTGCAATCAGTGTGTCTGACACTAGTGCATGTTTTGTGATGCCATAAACTGTTTTTCAAGGCAGTGGTAGCTGCAAATAGGGCAAGGGGGGTAAGTGTCCACGTCACAATCGAGGTCCCCACATTTAAAAACCTGTAGCGCACAGGATAATGATGACAATGATTATTATTATTAAAAATCACCATTTATTCCATAGTGCTGTACATATGATAAGGGGCATACATACATAATCAGACAGTTGCAATAAACATGAACAAGATAAGTTACAAACTGGTACAGAAGGAGAGGGCCCTTCCCGCAAGGGCTTACAATGTAAAGGTATGGAGGAAGGACACAGTAGGTGAGGGTAAAGCTGGTCATGGTGGTATAGCAGCAGGGTCACTGTAGGTTGTAGTCTTGTCTGAAGAGGTGGGTTTTCAAGTTTCTTTTGAAGGATTCCACTGTAGGTGAGAGTCTGATATATTGGGGTAGAGAATTCCAGAGTATGGGAGATTCACAGGAGAAATCTTGGAGGTTATTACGGAAAGAGAATGATGGAATGCCTCTGCATTGAGAAGTGTATACAAAAGTATACAGATTTATGTTGGATCAATGGCTGCTAAAAGAGTATCATTTTGGCATTCATTGGGTGAATAGGGCCCTATGGACACTTTCCAGGTCCATGCATGCCTTACAGTTATGTATTTAGTCACTATAGTTATGAAGGTTGAAACAGGGAGATTTATTATAGGGGAGAATTTTTAAAATAAATATTACCAGGAGTCTGCATATTTGTAATTTGTTCTAAATTTATCAAGTGTCGCACAATGTTTGAAAAACACATCTGTCTTGAGATATTGCTCCACTTTCTACACCACCTCTTTAAAAATTTGCTTATTTTATGCAATTTTTAAAGCCATATTTGTGGAATGCAGGGCTTGATAAATCTTCCCCAGTATTTCAAAGGAAGGAGACCTTTTCTTAAGATACCAAGGGGGAATTTATCATGCCATGCACTCCAGAGCTCTGGCTTCAAAAGGTCACAAAAATGGGGCAAAAATGTTGCATTTTTACATCAGTTGCTCCAGTTTTGAAAAATGGGTTGAAAAGAAGTTAATATGTACAACTGATGTAAGCCAGATTTATTAACCAAGACTTTTTAAAATTTGATAAATTTGGTGTAAAACTGACTTTAAAAATTTCCCTCATGATAAAATCTCCCTTTATGTTCAAAATGTAACTTACTTCATTATGAGGCACCGAAAGGCAGATTTTGCTGCATTCAAGATGAGAACTTGTATGTGTTTTCTTAATAGAGGTTCCATAACTGATCGAGCATTATTAAAGGGTGTTCTGCACGCATAGCAGACCGGGTTTTTAGTGCTACTGATGATGGCCTGGGTGTGCTGTGTTTGAATTACGGGTAGGAATACCATATTTTGTACATAACTATTAGAGATGAGCGAGCACTAAAATGCTCGGGTGCTCGTTATTCGAGTCGAACTTTTCCCGATGCTCGGGTGCTCGTTTCGAATAACGAACCCCATTGAAGTCAATGGGAGACTCGAGCATTTTTTGCAGGGGACCGGGGCTCTGCCTAGGGAAGGCTGGGTGAAAACCTGGAAACCTCAGAAAATGATGGAAACACCACGGAAATGGACAGGAAACAGCAGGGGTAGCATGTAGGGATGCCTCTGAGGCTCCCTAATTGCACCATTTTTTCTAAATCTGGCCAATAGTCTGGGGATGACCCCAAGGCAATTTTCAGGGACACGGTAATGGTGACCCTCTTAAAAATGCTGCCTGACAACCTGGCGGTGAACCCCTGAATGTCTGTCTTTCAATAAGATTGCAGTGTAAAGCATGGTGGTGAGCCTCAGTAATAAGATTGCAGTGTAAAGCTTGGTGGTGAGCCTCAGTATGACTTTTTAGATGGAAATTGCATGTGGTCACGTACTCCCTGGAACCCCATAGTCACCCCTTCTCTGATGTGCTACCCCAGAACATTCTCTGCCCCAATTCGCAAGACCTTTTGCAGTCTCCGTGTGCTGACAGTGGGGATTTACCAGTGTTGTCTGAGGAGGTGGTGGACAATGGCGAGACACAGGTGTCGGGGGGTGAGGTAGTTGTATGGGAAGCAAGTTACAGTGGGGACTCCTTGGGGGGACTTTCTCATGATGGGACAGATTCAATTGTGTTTAGAAAGGCTGATGGGCTTCCGTCAGCACTGTGTGTATAGAACCCCATGGCCTTTCATAAAAATAGTCTGGCGATGACCCCAAGGCAATTTTCAGGGACACGGTAATGGTGACCCACTTAAAAATGCTGCCCGACAACCTGGCGGTGAACCCCTGATTGTCTGTCTTTTAATAAGATTGCAGTGTAAAGCATGGTGGTGAGCCTCAGTAATAAGATTGCAGTGTAAAGCATGGTGGTGAGCCTCAGT
Organism: Rhinella marina; assembly: GCA_900303285.1. NCBI lineage: Eukaryota > Metazoa > Chordata > Amphibia > Anura > Bufonidae > Rhinella > Rhinella marina. Next base: position 11,597 of record ONZH01001811.1, on the reverse strand, counting down.
ATGACTTTTTAGATGGAGATTTCATGTGGTCAGGTACTCCCTGGAACCCCATAGTCATCCCTTCTCTGATGTGCTACCCCAGAACATTCTCTGCCCCAATTCGCAAGACATTTTGCAGTCTCCGTGTGCTGACAGTGGGGATTTACCAGTGTTGTCTGAGGAAGTGGTGGACAATGGCGAGACACAGCTGTCGGAGGGTGAGGTAGTTGAAAGTGAAGCAAGTTACAGTGGGGACTCCTTGGGGGGACTTTCTCATGATGGGACAGATTCAACTTGGGTGGATCAGGCACAGGAACAGATCAATTTTTTATTTTTTTTTGTGTTTATTTAACTTTTATTTAGCACAAATAACCACAGAGATATTTATTCGTTCTCTTCGCTGCGCAGTCTGGTGTTGGGGTTCGTCACTTTGATGGCGAGCTGTGCCGCTCTCTCCACAATGGTCTTTCGGTTCTTTGAGGAGACGTTGTGGGCGATTTCTGCACAGAAGGACTTGTTGCTCATCAACAGAACCTCGAGCTCCTTGACATTGTGGACCAGGAATTTGCAGAACCCTGTGGGCAGCATGTGTTTGGTCTTCTTGTTGCTACCGTATCCAATGTTGGGCAATAAAGATACGCAGGTAATATTATTTTTCACACCTATCCCCAAAAAAAAATTTACGCAGTTTGCGCAAATAAAACTGGAAACTGGAACTGGAGAGAGGACCTGTAGGTGGACCTCTGGAAAAATTGTTTGGAGAGAGGGCCTGTAGGTGGACCTCCGGAAAAATTGTTTGGAGAGAGGGCCTGTAGGTGGACCTCCGGAAAAATTGTTTGGAGAGAGGGCCTGTAGGTGGACCTCCGGAAAAATTGTTTGAGGAGAGGGCCTGTAGGGGGCCCTCCTGAAAAATTGTGGTAAAAGAGTGCCAGTTGGACCTCTGAAAAATGGCGTTTTTTGGTCAGCGTTAGGCAAAGACGATATGGAGGAGGAGGAGGATTAGGAGGAGTAGAGAAGAGGAATCGGATATATAAGTAATGTTAATCTTTAGCTGCTTTCCCCCGGAGGAGATTTGAATTCCGGTGAAATCCAGGCTTTGTTCATTTTAATAAGCGTCAGCCTGTCAGCGCTGTCAGTTGACAGGCGTGTACGCTTATCGGTGATGACGCCACCAGCTGCACTGAATACCCGCTCTGACAGCACGCTAGCGGCAGGGCAGGCCAGCACCTCCAAGGCGTACAGCGCCAGTTCAGGCCACGTGTCCAGCTTTGAAACCCAGTAGTTGTATGGAGCAGAGTGATCACGCAGGACATTGGTATGGTCAGCTAGGTACTCCCTCACCATCTTTCTGTACAGCTCCCCCCTACTCTGCCTAGACTGACAGTGTCTTGCTGGGGTGACATAAAACTGGCAAAGGCCTTGGAGAGCGTTCCCCTGCCAGTGCTGGACAAGCTGCCTGCTCGGCTCCTCTCCCCCGCTACTTGGCCCACAGAACCATGCCCTCTGCCGCTAGCGGCGTCAGATGGGAAGGATTGTTTCAGCTTGTGTACCAGGGCCTGTTGATATCTATTCACTCTCATACTCCTTTCCTCTGCAGGGATGAGAGTGGAAAGGTTCTGCTTGTACCGTGGGTCCAGGAGAGTGAACACCCAGTAATCGGTGTTTGAAAAAATGCTTCTAACGCGAGGGTCACGGGATAGGCAGCCTAACATGAAGTCTGCCATGTGCGCCAGAGTCCCAACACGCAAGAATTCCCTCTCCTCACTGGCCTGACTCTCCATTTCCTCCTCCTCCTCCAAGTCCTCCTCTTCAGCCCATACACGCTCAAGAGTTAAGGACTGAGCACTGGTACCCTCTTCTGTCTCGCCGACATTCTCCTCCTCTTCCTCCTCATCCCCCTCCTCCGATACGCGCTGAGAAACAGACCGGAGGGTGCTCTGGCTATCAACCGAGGTATCTTCCTCCACCATCTCTTGTGACAAGCGCAAAGCATCCGACTTCATGCTGAGCAGTGAGTTTTCCAACAGTTTTTCACATCTGTGTTGACTCCTCAAAGTTGCTCAACACCTGGCAGATATCAGACATCCACGTCCACTCCTCATTGTGACCTGACTACCAGTTCTGGTGGAAGTTGACATCTGGCAGTCTACAATCGCTGTGCGCTGCTGGTAAACTCTGGATAACATGTTTAATGTCGAATTCCATCTCGTGGGCACGTCGCACAACAGTCGGTGAGCGGGCAGTTGTAGTCGGCGCTGCGCTGCCCTGAGAGTGGCAGCATCTGTGGTCGACTTGCGGAAATGCGCACAGATGCGGCGCACCTTGGTGAGCAAATCAGACAGATTGGGGTATGTCTTGAGGAACGGCTGAACTATTAGATTGAACACGTGGGCCAGGCATGGCACATGTGTCAGTCTGCCGAGTTGCAGAGCCGCCACCAGGTTACGCCCGTTGTCACACACAACCATGCCTGGCTTGAGGTTCAGCGGTGCCAGCCACACATCGGTCTGCGCCGTGATGCCCTGTAACAGCTCTTGGGCGGTGTGCCTTTTGTCACCTAAGCTCAGCAGTTTGAGCACCGCCTGCTGGCGCTTACCCACGGCACTGCTGCTGCGCCTAGAGCTACCGACTGAAGGCGGCGTGCCCACGGATGGTAATTCGGAGGAGGAGGTGGAGGAGGAGGAGGGGTCGGAGGAGGAGGCATAGTACGTCTGAGAGACCGTGACCGAGGTAGGCCCCGCAATCCTCGGTGTGGGCAGTACATGAGCGGCCCCAGGGTCAGTCTCGGTCCCAGCCTCCACCAAGTTAACCCAATGTGCCATCAGTGAGATGTAGTGTCCCTGCCCGGCAGCACTTGTCCACGTGTCCGTGGTTAGGTGGACCTTCTCAGAAACAGCGTTGGTCAGGGCACGGAGGATGTTCTCTGACACGTGCTGGTGTAGGGCTGGGACGGCACATCGGGAAAAATAGTGGCGGCTGGGGACCGAATACCGAGGGGCAGCCACTGCCATGAGATTGCGAATGGCCTCGGTCTCTACCAGCCTATAGGGCAGCATCTCCAGGCTCAGCAATTTGGAGATGTGGACGTTGAGGGCTTGGGCATGTGGGTGGGTGGAACTGTATTTCCTCTTGCGCTCCAGCGTCTGCTGTAAAGACAGCTGAACGCTGCGCTGGGACACATTGGTGGATGCTGTGGAGGATCGTGGAGGCGAAGGTGTGGTTTTCCGGCGGGAGGCGCTCGTGCCGGGGTCCTGGGCAGGGGGTTGACTAGCAGAGGCAGCAAGTGACACAGGGGAAGGAGCAGTGGTGTGACCCACAGGAGGTGAACGGCCTTGGTTCCATTGAGTGGGGTGTTTAGCACTCATATGCCTGCGCATGCTGGTGGTGGTTAGGCTAGTAGTGGTGGCACCCCTGCTGATCCTGGTGTAGCACAGGTTGCACACCACAGTCCGTCGGTCATCCTCACTTTCTTTAAAGAACCTCCAGACTTGTGAACATCTAGGCCTCGCCATGGGAGCTTCACTACGTGAAACAGTTGCTGCTGATGCACCAGCTCTGGCCCTGCTTCTCCCTCTGGCCACACCACTGCCTCTTCCAACCTGTTCTGGTGCAGCACTCGCCTCCGCCTCAGAAGCACTGTCTTCACTCGGCTTATCAACCCAGCTTGGGTCAGTCACCTCATCATCCTCCGATTCCTCAGTCTGCTCCCCCCTCGGACTTCCTGCCCTGACAACAACTTCACCACTGTCTGACAACCATGTCTCCTCATCGTCTGACACCTCTTTACACACTTCTTCCACTAAGTCAACATTGTCATCATCATCATCACCCACAGACTGCGACAGTTGGAAAACTTGGGCATCGGGAACGAGGTCAGCAGCAACCTGAGAAGTGGTTTGTGACTCTGGGAAGGGTCCAGAAAACAGTTCCTCAGAGTATGCCGGATCGCATTTCAAATTTTCCTGGGAGGGGGCAGACTGGGGGGAAGGAGGTTGAGGTGGAGGAGCCAGAGGAGTGCTCCCTTGGGTAACGTGGGTGGACTGCGTGGAAGACTGACTGGTGGACAAATTACTTGAAGCATTGTCCGCAATCCACGACATCAGCTGTTCGCACTGTTGTGGTTTCAACAGTCCTCTACCACGTGTCCCTGTAAGTTGAGACATGAAGCTAGGGAGTGTAGCTCTGCGGCGTTCCCCTGCTCCCTCATCAGCAGGTACTGTCTCACCCTGCCCAGGACCATGGCCTCTGCCCCCTGCAGTAATTGAATGCCCACGCCCTCGACCCTTAGCCCTGGGGTTCAACATTTTCTGTATATAAGTGTATTATATAAAAATAAATAAATAAATGGGCCTGCTGTACTGAAACCCACAAACTTGTTCAATCTGAACAAGAAAATATATAGGTGGATAAGTTAGAGCTAAATTACGTATATTATTACGTACCGTGCAGTATGGAGCAATTACACTGAAACTATTAGATTAGGCAGACTTGGTCTGCTTAATTGCAACCCAGACAAATGTCGCACAGAGATTTTTGTAATGTAGCTGTATAAGTGAGAGCAAAAGACCTTTTTTACTGACGTGACGTACAGAATGGGTCACCTGAACAGAAAATACGGATTGTGGTGACTAGACAGCTGAACTGTGACACACAGAATGGTTCCACACAGCTGTATGAAATGGATTTGCATCACTGAGATAAAACAACAATAAAACTATTTTTTTATATATATTTTTTTTATATATATATTTTTTTAACGTGACGTGCAGAAACTATCAGAGAGCAAACTCACTGCTGACTGTGGCTATTTTGACTGCAACCCAGACAAATGTCGCACAGAGATTTTTGTAATGTAGCTGTATAAGTGAGAGCAAAAGACCTTTTTTACTGACGTGACGTACAGAATGGGTCACCTGGACAGAAAATACGGATTGTGCTTTGTATATAGGTGGATAAGTTAGAGCTAAATTACGTATGTTATTACGTACCATGCAGTATGGAGCAATTACAGGCAGACTTGGTCTGCTTAATTGCAACCCAGACAAATGTCGCACAGAGATTTTTGTAATGTAGCTGTATCAGTGAAAGCAAAAGACCATATTTGATTACGTGACGTACAGTATGGGTCACCTGGACAGAAAATACGGATTGTGGTCTGTGGTGAGTGGACAGCTGAACTGTGACACACAGAATGGTTCCACACTGCTGTATGAAATGGATTTGTATCACTGAGTTAAAACAATAAAAAAATAGTGTTATATATGGCGATAGCTGCACTACTAGTGCCAGCCAGCCCAGCCAGGAGACAAAAAAAAATGTCTTGCAGCCCTTAGCAGGGCTGTTGGGTTCTTTTGAGATCACTCCTGCCTAACAGAGAACTAAATCCAGGCCCTAACACTCTCCCTGAAACGCAGCAGCTCTGTCCCTAACGACATCCAGACAGCATCTGAGCCGAGCACCGCGGGCAGTCACTAGTATGTTCCAGGGTGACCCAGGCCAGCGAACCCCTGCTATCGACATGTAAGGGCCCCACGTGATGCTGGGTGTACCGCAGAGTCTCCTGGCTTGTGATTGGCTGAGTTTATAGGCGCCAAAAATTCAAAATGCAGGAGATGCCATTTCCTCGAGCATGGCGAGATACTCGTTCGAGCAGCGAGCACTTACGAGTACCGTAATACTCGAACGAGCACCATGCTCGGACAAGCATGCTCGCTCATCTCTAGTTACTACCTACATAGTGCTTACATATCACAGTTAAGATGTATAGATATACCATATAATCTATATACAGTAGAGATGAGTGAATTTCTTGGAATCCATTTCATGTCTGATTAGTCAAATGTTTTCAAAACATTAGATTAATGCCCGAATCAGTTCTAATTAGTTCATAAATTCATATTAATCAAGTATGCTCCAACTGACTTGAAAATTGGTAAATGACACTCTGAGGTCTCGCAGAAACCGTGGCTTGTTCTGGACAAGCATCCTAAAATTATCTGTTAACAAGGGCAGAATGCATATTTATACACACAAGTGTTAATTGTCAGAAGAAAAAATGGCTGTTTCTGAAGTTAAACCAGCCTTGAAAATATCTCTCCTTTATTTTGGAGCAGCTGCAGTACATTGTGAATGTGGAAAGGGTAAGGAATATAGGGGTAACTATAGCACCAATAGTAGCAGTAGAAGCATAGCATGGAACAGACATGGCAGGAAATAGATGTGTGTGCAGCTCAGTTGGGGTAGTAGTAGTGATGGCTGTGTAGGGGTGATTGAAGTGGCAATGGGGAGATTAACAGCAGGGAGTAGCAGCTGCAGTGGTGGCATCGACTATATGGTATGGAACATGATGATACGCAGATAGACAGCAGCAGTGGGCAAATGGCGGCAGCAGCAGCAATATGTTACAGAAAATGATGGTAGGCATGCAAACAGCAGCGGGACATGATAGCAGCAGCCATATGATGCAAATCATGATGGTAGGCAGGCAGACAATGGCAGCAGTATGATGGCAGTATGGAGCAAGATGGTAGGCAGTCTCACAGCAGCAGTGGCATGATGGGGCATAGGCAGATCTATTCATCAACCACAGTCGGAGTTTGTGAAAATCCTCCTTGATCCATACCTCAGTCATTTTTACAAAAGTATTGTTTTGTACACTGGTGGAGGACAACTTTGCCTTTTTGGGTGTAATGACACCACCTGCCATGCTGAAAACCCTCTCTGAGATGACACTGGAGGCTGGACAAGACAGTACAGAGAAAACACAGTGGTCCAGTTCAGGTCACTGTTACAATCTTACAAAGAAAAAAGAGAAATTTCAGTCAGCACATCCCAGAGCGCAGGTGCTGGTTGCTATGGCTAAATACATGTCAAAGGAAAATACATACAATACAACCGCACACCGCTAACCAGATAAAGCACAAAATGCCATAGTGATATAGAGTATTCTAAAGCTCATGCTATGCTTGTTTAATAAATTAGAGACTCTTGGCAAATATATTTTGTACAAAATTATCTGAGCCCATTCACCGAATCGTCAAGGTGTTCTCTGCAGAATGGGAACCTAACACTTTGTCCTACCTGTTATGTGCCAGAATTGGCTTCCAAATAATCAGGGGGTGTTTTGTTCCACATGCATGCTGCATCTACTCTGCCTTTTGCCATTTCTGGTGCTTCAAAGGCCTCCCCTAGTTCAGGAATGCAGATACTAGCATGCATGCCGAATCACTCGGCTTTATAGTTGCACTGATTAAAAACAACCTGTGGGGCAGATGGGCTGGTCAGGAGCAACTGGAGCAACTATAAAGACGAGTGATTCGGCATGCATGCTAGTATCTGCATTCCTGAACTAGGGGAGGCCTTTGAAGCACCAGAAATGGCAAAAGGCAGAGTAGATGCAGCATGCATGTGGAACAAAACACCCCCTGATTATTTGGAAGCCAAGTCTGGCACATAACAGGTAGGACATAGTGTTAGGTTCCCATTCTGCAGAGAACACCTTGACGATTCGGTGAATGGGCTCAGATAATTTTGTACAAAATATATTTGCCAAGAGTCTCTAATTTTTTACAACAAGCATAGCATGAGCTTTAGAATACTCTATATCACTATGGCATTTTGTGCTTTATCTGGTTAGCGGTGTGCGGTTGTATTGTATGTATTTTCACTGTAACAATCTGCCTTCCCAGAAGTCCATGAGGTCAGAGAACACATATATGCCAGAGAAAGGCCAGAGTCTATATAGGATTAAAGCTAGGTGTTCAGGTGGTATGACTCTATTTGCTAACTTGCTTCAGCCTGGTGCGACACATTAAAAAAAACGCTTCATCATGTTGATGATACTGAACTGGCTGCTGCTGTTGTGGCTTCTGCTGCTTGTGGTAGTAGAGATGGCAAAGGGTGGATGACTCAGCAGAGGCGTGGAGAGGGGCCTCCATGTTCACACATTTGGGTGATAGGCACCTGCTTGCCAAAAGCTGTGGTGAGCTGGGTGCACAATTTATCCGGGTAATAAAGTAATTTGACCTACTTTTTGGCAACAGGAAATCATTTTGCTTTGATAGTGAGGGTCTAAAATCATGGCTATCCAGTAGTCATCAGACTGATTGATGGTAAGGATACACCTGTCATTAAATAAACAAGCAAGTATACAGCTTGCCATTCTTGCCAGTGTGTTCAAGGACCCAGTTCTTTCGCTCCTTCCTCCACTAAGATGATTGGTCATCACAGTCATGGTGTTGTCCTAATTAGCAGCAGCTAGTCCTCCTGCAAATATCAGGTGGATAACATCGTTAATGCAGCAGTTGTACCTACCAACAAATCTGAAATCAGAAGCCACAGATAACTATGGCCTACTACTACTATTACTGGCCAAATGACCAGTAGCTGCTGCTACTGCTGCTACTATCCACATTCTGACTCTCAGATGAAGAGGCATGGGTCTTTCGTTTTCCACTCTACCATTTTCCAGACATTTTATTATGAGGCCTATAAATGGAAAGTCACTGGTTCAGTACACAGGTAGGCACTAGCAAAATTGCAACAGTTTTTTTTCTGTAATTTAGAGACTGGCACAATTAAATGTTGTTGCCTTCTGCACACTGTTATTGACAACTTAATTTGGAAATAATGCAATTTTTGTACTAAATATGTTTGAACTACATGGTATATTGCACTAATAGAATGCATTCACTAACACAGGTATAACAATGCAATTTTTGCAGTAAAATGTGTTTGAATTACACAGTATATTGCAGTAATAAATTAAGTTTACTAACATGGGTACAGCAATGCAATTTTGCAGTACATGTGTTTAAACTATATGTTATATTGCAGTTATAGAATGCATTCACTAACACAGGTATAACAATGCAATTTTTGCAGTAAAATGTTTTTTAAACTACATAGTATAGAAACATAGAAGATTGACGGCAGAAAAAGACCACCTGGTCCATCTAGTCTGCCATTTTATTATCCTCTTATTGTTATCTTAGGATAGATACATGTTTATTCCAGGCATGTTTAAATTCAGTTACTGTGGATTTATCAACCACCTCTGCTGGAAGTTTGTTCCAAGCTTCTACTACTCTTTCAGTGAAATAATATTTTATAATGTTGTTCTTGATTTTTCCCCCAACTAACCTCAGATTGTGCCCCCTTGTTCTTGTGTTCTGTTTCTTATTAATAACCCTTCCCTCCTGAACTTTATTCAGTCCTTTAACATATTTAAAAGGTTTCAATCATGTCCCCCCTTTCTCTTCTTTCCTCCAGACTATACATATTAAGAACTCAGAGTCTTTCTTGATAAGTTCTATGCTTTAGACCTTCCACCATTTTTGTAGCTCTTCTTTGGATCCGTTCTATTTTAGCAATATCCTTTTGCAGGTGAGGTCTCCAGAATTGAACACAGTATTCCAGATGTGGTCTCACTAGAGCTCTATACAGAGGGATCACAATCTCCCTCTTTCTGCTTGTTATACCTCTAGCTATGCAGCCAAGCATACAATTTGCTTTCCCTACCGCCTGGCTGCATTGGTTGCTCATTTTGAGGCTGTCAGAGATGACTACCCCCAAATCCTTGTCTTCTGAGGTCTTTGCACAGAACTGCCAATACGATACTCAGATAGAGGTTTCTTCTCCACAAGTGCATTATTTTACATTTGGAAACATCGAACTGAAGTTTCCATTGTTTTGACCACTTATCTAATAAAGATAAATCATTCTCCATATTACTGACACCTCCTGGAACATCAACCCTATTACACACTTTTGTGTCATCAGCAAACAAGCAAACCTTCCCTACCAAGCCGTCCCTTATGTCACTTACAAACATGTTAAACAGAACAGGACCCAGAACAGATCCTTGTGGCACCCCACTTGTAACCAGCCTCTGCTCAGAATACACTCCATTAACAACAACCCTCTGGTATCTGTACTTCAGCCAATTGCAGATCCACTGAACTATCCAGGGGTTAAGTCCAATTTTTGATAACTTCTCTATCATCTATATTGCAGTAATAGAATGCATTCACTAACACGTGTTACAATGCATTTTTTGCTGTAAATTGTGTTTTAACAACATCATATCTTACAGTAATACAACACATTTTTTGCAGTATAAATAAAATGCAATCAATAACACAGGTATAAAAATAAAGTTATTGCAGTATTGCTATCAATGCAAATATCCATTATCTTGCAGTAATATATAATGTGTTTAATAACAGATATAAAAATGGCTTTATTGTCGCAATGCTTTTGTTATAACTATCTATTATCTTGCAGTACTATGCAATGCGTTTATCAACACGGTTATAAAAATGTGTTATTGCAGTATTGCTTTAACTGTAATTACCCATTATCTTGCATTACAATGCATTCGGGAACATTGGTATTCAATAAAATGCCTAATTACAATCAGTAAGTTTAAACTTATTTTTAGAGTGTGCTATTGCTCTGTGTTTTAAGCAGAATATACAGAAAAAATTACTGGTAGTTTCTTTTTCTTGCGGGATTTTGTAATGCAAATCAGGGTGCAAGCTTGGCCATCAGCCAGCTGGGTGGCAGCAGTGCAGGGCCGCTTCTGCCATGAGGGCAGATGAGAATCTCGCCTCAGGTGGCAGTTTGAAGTTTATTTGAGGGGGCGGCATCCACACTGCTGGATGCCGCCAGGTGTTCCCTTTAAACTGTGCCCCCCCCCCACTGTAGGTCCACTCATCCATGCAGTACTGGGATATATGATGCTTCTTAGTGGACTAAAAGACCTTCCTGAAGTCATCTGCCCATGTGACCATTGGGAGAAGAGCCATAGGAGCAGAGATCTGTGTTGCTGTATGGAGAGGAGCCAGGCTGGAGTTTGGTGAGATCTAGCTGTGTACAGTATGTCTGACCCTGTGTGTGTATGTCTGTCCCTGTGTGTGTATATCTGTCCCTGTGTGTGTATGTCTGTCCCTCTGTGTGTCCCTGTCCCTCTGTGTGTCCCTGTCCGTCCCTGTATGTGTGTCTGCTCCTGTCCCTCTGTGTGTCCCTGTCCCTCTGTGTGTCCCTGTCCCTCGTGTGTCCCTGCCCTTGTGTGTCTGTTCCTTGTGTGTGTCTGTCCATGTGTGTGTCTGTCCATGTGTGTGTGTATGTCCGTGCATGTATCTGTCCCTGTGTGTGTTGGTCCCTGTGTATGTGTGTTTGTCTATGTGTGTGTCTGTCCCCCTGTGAGTGTCTGTCCTTTTGTGTCTGTCCCCATCACCATGCCCACAGTGTTCCTATGTCTTGACGCAGCTGCATTAGGACTTTCTGTGGGGGCAAGATCAGTTCTGCGCATGCGTGCCCGATCTCAACAGATTCAGCCCGATCCAAAGATGGAGTCGCGCCAGCCAACTATACGGACCACGCATGCGCGTGTCCATGACGCTGCCGGAGGTGAGTAACCTTGGTGACCGGTACACAGACCGGTTTCTACATTACCCATAGATACTTTATGGACATCGTGGATACCGGCAATCGCTTCCTTGTTACAGGTAGTGAAATGCCAGTGTAGTCTGTGTGGGGACAAAGAACACTTCCATGCTCCTAGTCCCACACCAGAAATGACCAGTCCGTCCCAGTATAGGCTTCAAATAAGGAAT